>VCAZ01000042.1:1657232-2107193 GCA_005784505.1 Bagarius yarrelli
CAACAACTTATAGTCCAAGTTAAATTAAAAAAAATAAAAATGAAAATAAAATGCCCCACAAATAAGCAGAAAATGCTTCAGGACCCTGAAGGCCTGGCAGATCATCAACAAGGTAGAAACCCAGTGTCTGGTAAAGTCTATGCATTCCAGTCTCAGCATATTCTCATCCTCTTCTTGTAAACAGATTCACAAGACTGAATTCTAAAGGAATTCCCGGTGGAGTGTGTGCATCAGTAAAGCTGAAAACAACTTCTATGTGACTGTTTAAAAAAAAAGAATAAAGCCATTGTGATAACGAGCATTTTACATAAACGTGATACTGAACTGAACAACCATCAGCCTGAGATTCTGGCTATGTGATCCTAAACAGGAATGAACAGGTATTTCGGTTTAGAAGTTTACATTAATTTGTCTCTTCACAACACCAATAAGTTTACAGTAAAGCAGTAACGCTGGGATTGAAATGTAGACCTTCAGCTTTGACACAAAATTATGCATAAACCGTTGACAGAATTTTTCCACACATTTTTTCACAAACCAAAATAATTATAAATATTAGAATTATGTCCTATGATGTAATGGATGGCAAACTCAAGCCTGCAGGCCAAATTTGGCTTGCAGTGTAATTATGTTTGTCCTGCAAAAATATCAAATATCTGTTAGACGGCCATGCGGTATATATAGCGCATGCATTGCTAAAACAGCGAAATCTCAGAATACCCAGCTAGTGGGCAGAGGTGGGTGGTAACAAATAACATTTACTTTGTCACATTTACTTGAGTAATTTTTTTTGGTAACTTTTACTTTTAGAATAAAGATGTGTACTTTTACTGTAACATTTCAAGTGAAAAAAACTTTACGTTCACTTTGGTACATTTGGCGTCGTTCCTCCATTAATATAAGGTAATAAATATAAGATTTTTTCAATAATTGGTTTATATCTGAAATTTGGCAAGGCTGCTTTGCGAGAGGCTGCTACGAATCTCCTGCTTCAGTTTAGAGCTTCAGTGTTTAATTGGAGAAGTGGTGGCTTAGTGGTTAAGGTGTTGGACCGATACCAGTCGCTCTGGATGAGGGCGTCTGCCAAATGCTGCAAATGTAAATGTAATTAGAAGATATGTGTGTGTCTGTTATTAAAGGCAGATCATCACCGGTGACCTCAGATTCAGCCTATATTTCACTCCAAGATTTCAAAAAGAATAGCTTCATAATGCTGTGCACTGAAACGAACTGACATCACGTACAAGAATTCTAGCTTCAACCTGAAAAAACATGTAGCGTTGTGTCAATATGACGCCCATTTGAACCCTATTAATAGTCATTTGGTATCTGTGGACACTTTGACCTTATTATAAAACCAGATTTCACACACTGTCCGAATATAAATATCAAGGCCAAAGTTTTAAATTGTGAACTGTGTATTTGAGTTTGACACTCCTGTGTCACACTGTAAATCCCTGTCTAAATTCTGGAGGGCAAAGACACCAGAAATGTTTTTTGGCAGGAAGTAACACAATAGAAATACTTGAATAGAACTACTGCCATTTTGAGGCTTTTTGTCCTCAGGTATTACCACATACTTATTTTCTTGACGCAAATAACAAGTCTTCCATGGTAAACAGTAGGGCTCTGTAAAAAATATTAAAATGCTAGTTATTGCGATATTTTTTTTACAATAGTGTATCAGTGTTCTAGTATCGATACATATTCATGTGTGTTTTAAACTGATTAATGTTAATATTTGGGTAAAAAGCTCAGTGTTTGTCAAAACGACTTATTCCTCCGCTCCTGTAGTTGTCGTGGACGTATATGACCATTTTCTCAGAAGCAAGCATGGCGTAAAAAGTAAGGGTGTCTCCGGCTTCGTATGTGTTGTATGTGTTGTAAGCGATTTGATTTGCTTACACTTTTGGAAGTATTTCAGTGTATTGCAATATATATTGTATTGCAAAATATCATGACATCTGGTATCGAGACCCACTCGATATGCATTATGCATAACATCAGAATAGCTCACTGACCATAACGAGGGAAGTGGTAGCGCAGTGGTTAATGTGTTGGATTGCTAATGCAAAGATGTTCGATTTCCACCACCACCACTGCTGGGCTCCTGAGCAAAAGCCTAGGAGTATAGATGTAAGTCGCTTTGGATAAGGGTGTCTGCCAAAATGCCATAAATGTAATGAAGATAAGACTCCTGTTTATACAGTTTTGTGTTCAACTCCTATCACTAGCCAGCTGTTACCCTTGGGACTTTGAGCCATGCTCCTAAATCTCAACTGCAGTAATAAGATGTTTGGGACACCCTGTGGAAATGCTAGACACTTTTTCAGCCAACTGTAAATTTCTGTACCAAACATCTCATTTATATATTCCGCTAAACCGAAACTCAACAGCCTTGTTCAAGGGCCCAAGCTTAACAGCTTAGTAGTGATAGGAATTGAACACCTTTTAAAATAAGTTTGATATAATAAAATGAGAAAACATAGACAACATCCTTATAATAGATTTTATTTCTGCATTTCTGTAAGCATGGTTTACCACATGAGTTCTCTTGTCATGTTTATACTGGATAACTACAGCTAACTAAAAAGTTCTGAGAGGTGCAGCTGACATTAATCCTATTAAACTCACCCACACACTTAAGGAGAAAAGGAAAGTAACATAAAAGCAATTGCTTGTTTAAGGATGGTGGTCTACAGATTCCTACAAAACCCCTTTCTGCTTGGCTTACAATTACATGCTCAATTAGAGTACAAATTAAATCCTTTCCAGTGCATTTAGTAGACTTTTCCAGTGTCAGCTTCATTAAAGGGCTTCGTTTATTCTGGTCAAGCATGTTTAACTGGGGGGTAAGGGTTTAATGAGAAACATGCATTAATATCAGTCGGTAAATGTCAGTATCATCTCCAGGATACTAAAGAAACACAAACCTTGTAAAATGGCACCTAAAAAGGAATGCATAATTTTCGAATAGATGATTTTTTATTTAAAAATTTTACAAATTTGGGTCTATAGCAGGTTTGTGCCAGGCACCACCAGCCTATAATTATGAGGCAAGGGTGCAATTCTGTAATTTCATATAAAACCATGTACCGTATATTGGCTCTTCACCAGGCTGTTGCTGACTCGTGGTTCTTGCTGATGCTGGTCATGTCATATGCATGGTTTGAGCTGTGCATTGCTACATAGTTATGAGTCAGCGGGATGAACACCAGTGGGCTGAGCACACAGCCCTGCAGGGCCCCAGTGCTTAGTGTGGTGGTACTGGAGAAGCTGCTTCCCATTCAGAATGAGGTCTCCAAGTCAGAAAGTCCAGGATCCAGTTGCAGTATTGGCCATACAGCGTACATGAAATAGTGAAAGGTCAAAACCTTTAAAATTTCAGTTTCAGTTTTCAGCAGCTTTAACCTGAACCAAACACTTGAATGGCATTTCTGTGCATCTTTATTGTATTGTGTTGTGTTATATTGTCTGATAGCGTTATTTTTTCTTCTATTATTTTTGTTTTGGCTTTAGTTTATGTGGTCCTTATTTAGCTGAGAAAAATCATTTATATTTAATATCTTCTGTATGACCTGTATAAGGGGGGGGGAGCTTTTCTTTTTACTTGATCTAGCCACCTCTTAGATGAAAATTGAAATTAAAAGAAGATTCTAGACAGTTTTACATAAAAATAATTAATGTTTGAGAGATGTAGTCTCAGTCATATAGCCAAAAATTTTTGCTGACCTTCATAAAAATCCTGACACATTATTCATGCACTCTAATCAAGTCAGGAATTAAAATATCATTTTAGCACATGTATATCTTTAAAAATGAATTCCATTTCCGTTTATTGCTTTTTATGGAAGATGAAGTGCTGATAGCTGTTGGCTGGTTAGAGTATTGTAAAAGCAGATGGAATTTTGTAGTCTGGTTTGAGTAATATGAGTAAAAAGGAAAGGTGACCACACGATGCAACATGTGGTGAGGTGGCAAGAATATAACAGCAAAAAAACAAATCGGTTTCTTTTTTGTCAGTTTACAACAAGCATGTGGGTCTAAAATATAGTCACACATCTTTTCAACTCCTCCTCCTCCCAGATTCGAACTCTCCAGAATAGCTCTGCTGATCTAATTAACGTAATTGATTTCACATAGAGCAGTTAATTATTTCTTGACTATGGAAGGTACAAAGCAGATGAGAATGAGACCTAGAGAGGCAGCAAGGGGACCAGAGGACAATCAGAGGAGAGGTGAGAGAAAAAGGAGAGGAGAGTAAAATACAATGAAGGATTGAGAGAGAGAGAGAGAGAGAGAGAGAGAGAGAGAGAGATATGCTGTAATCTCCTGAGTGGAAGATTAATCTTGTTTGAGGACAGTAAGGCCACAGCAAAGCTGATCTCCCACAATGGAATATGACAAGTGAACCCATTTACATCCTTCCTAACAGGAAAACTCGGGCCATTTAAAAAGTACATTTTATTTATTCATCCATTCTGATTGATTTTTCGTTGTCCTTTACCTCATTTACTGTTACATGGGGTCAACAGAAAAAATGTAAATGTATCTATGGTAACTGGATATACCAATTTATTGGCCAAGCCCAGTCAGCAGCCTGTACAGGAGATTCTGCCCTTCCAGCCTTTTTTAAAAGGTGAATTTCATCAGTACAGGAAAGCAGTTCTAGGCTACATTTTGGCACAGCGTTGTGGCGAAGTGAAGATATTATGACGTAAGTCATGTTTTAAATAAACTGGGAAGGTGGTAGCGCAGCGGTTGAGGTGTTGGACTGCTTACCAGAAGATTATGGATTCAGTTCCCAGCACCACACCATGTTACCCTTAGCTGGGCCCCTAAACAAGGCCCTGTAGCATTAAGCTTAAAGGCAATGTAATTATTGCTTATAATTTGTTATGAATAACTTTAAACATTTGGATCAATTTTGGGTCGTCTATAGTGGCAATTAGTTGGTAAACTACCTGGGCACAAAAAGAAGCTAACAAATTATTGAATAATAATGTAGCTTGAACAGGCTGAAATGCTTATCGGAGGCTTGTAATCCATGAAAGATCACTCAGACAATTATTTATGAATCAGAGGGGAATTTAATAACCGCAATAAACACACGAGGAAAATGACACGCTCTCAGTGCACATTTAGACGGGAATGTGAGGGATAAAAAATTAACGGAAGACGGGAGAGAGAGAGACAGAGAGAGGACAGAAAACCAGAGAGAGAGAAAGAGAGAATGAGAGAGAAAGAGAGATAGAGAATGAGTTGGCTGGTTAGACACATTGAATCAGATACCGCAGTTATTTTTGGTTTTGTACAACCTGATGCACCAATTCTTGGTGTTCACTGTGAGGGCAGTTTTATCAGTGAGCGCTGGACATTTATAGGTTTAAGGTCTCACTTAGCCACCATGTGGCCGGTCTTCTTTGTTTAGCGAATCAAACTCTTTTCCTTTTCTGCAACCCTAGCTCTCGAAACTCTACCTCTATTAACTTGTGGACTGGATTCAGAGGTTAAACTTTGTTGTGACTACACCTTCTACCCGGGCACTGTCCAATCCGGAGCCGGATCGATGCCAAATGTTAATGTAAATAACTCACTTTCCTAAGGAGGTTCTGGAAAAATTCATCTTTATAAAGAGTTAGTTACGTGTTTGCTAAATATACATGTGCAGAATGATTGTGTAAATTTGAACTGCTTCCTTAAATAATCATATTCTTTAATTTGCTCTGTTAATTTGTCTCTTCGATGTGGTCATTAAACTGTGGGAGACCATAATAGGCATTAACACGAAAAACAAACATTCATTCATTCATCTTCTGTACCAGCTTATTCCCTAATTTGGGGTCACGGGGATCTGCTGGAGTCTATCCCAGCCGTCTCTGAAAGGGCGAAAGGCAGGAAGGGTACACCCTGGGCAGGTTGCCAGTCCATCACAGGGCCACACACACACACACACACACACACACACTCTCACACTTACCCCTATGGGTGATTTAGAATCACCAATCAACCGAACATACATGTTTTCGGACTGTGGAAGGAAACCGGAGAACCCGGAGTAAACCCATGAAAGCTTGCGGAGAACATGCAAACTCCACACAGAGAGGCCCGGGACCTTTTTGCTGTGAGGCAACAGTGCTAACCACTAAGCCATTATTATATAATTATACTCTCAAATTGGGACATAGCTGTATATTAATGATGAAAAACTCAACATGCATCTAAACTTCCCAGCAAGTCAATATCAGGTCTGTGATAGAACATTTAGAAACATTCCGGTTTTAATGGTATTTATCTTAAATATTAATCTGCACATGGTTACTCACTGGCCAACACACATAACTTACCAGCACATACAAGGTGACATTTTTTTAGTTGCATTTTATAGAATGGACTAATTTACTTCACTGCATATATTTGCTTTCTATGTATTTTACCCAAATCAATGGGTCGGGACAGAACTTACAAAAGTGGGAACAAAAAATGTGCATCATCAGTGTGTGTGTTGTGTTAGTGTGAACAAAACTACTGACGTCAGTCCTGTGTACACATTTATTCATCCTTTCTTCTTTTTTTCTTGTGCAGATTCTAACTACACCAGCCCGTCTCTGGTTATGGTGTCTAATGTAAGTGAGCAGGAGCACAGTGTTAGTGTTAGTACAGGTGGCATGGTGGGTCTGGCTCCGGAACACATCCCAACGCCTAATGCCGCCCTCAGCTGGCAGGCAGCTATCGATGCAGCGCGTCAGGCCAAGCTGATAAAGAGTGCAGCAGCAGCACCCATCTCCACAGCGAGATCCACGCATCATCATCAGCATCATCATCATCACCGCCAGCACTACAGCAAACCCAAGAAACCGACGAGCACAGTGGCCACAAGGCCTCCACACTCCCTCCTCTGCCTTAACCTCAAAAACCCTCTCCGACGAGCCTGCATCAACATCGTGGAGTGGAAGTATCCTTCAAAATTCTTGGACAGAAAAGTCAGAATATAAATATAATATTTATATTATACTTATATTATATTTATACAGTCATAAAAAATAAATTCAACCGTCATGTTTAAATAGAAAAAAAAGATAAACACACAGAGTCAATAAATGTATTAATTATATAATTGCATTTTAACTCTAGTGGAATTAGATACTACCAGATAAACACACAAAGAATCAATTAAAGAAAGTGAATTTAATTGTTTTAGAAAAATAGTCAGATACGATCATTTTACTGTATTTTCCTAATAAGCAGTTCTAGAATATCTGATCAATCATTAACAGTGAACATTTACAATGCTATGAAGCTAGTTTGTATTAGTTCTTAAACATAAACCCACATCCTCTGGTCTTTCTAAATATCTTCTTTTGAAGTAAAAATAACAGGCTCTAGAGATTTGACTCAAGATTTGGGAGAATCTGCTCTGTCTAAAGAGGTCAGAAAACTCAAAGATTGCCAAATGCTAACATGTAAATGTAAACCTAGAGCCTTATCCAGCCCCTGTAAGTGGTTTAGTTATATTCCACTAGTCTTTTTCAACCAATTTTGTAATGATTTATTTTGTCCAAATCCCTGTCAGAAGAGTAGACGTATGCCAGATGTCAGTATAAGCCCAATAAACTGTTAGCATTTGTACTTATTATCAGTTTAATATAAATATAGTAACAATATACTTAATATTTTGTTAAAGTTCGAGTCTGGGGGATGAGGAACACCGGTGACTACATATGTAATCTATGGGCCTGTCCAAAATCACACACTTCTCTACTATATAGTAGGCGAAACCAAGCATGTGAGGCGAGTAGCATGGCCGAATCCTTATTATGAAAAGTTCCCAGATGATCTACTATTAGCACCCGTATTTTGAAGTATGCATACGATGGACTCTTTACTATCCCATGAGACGGAAGTTGTCCCTTTTAGTTAATTCAATTAAATATTATTCAAGCTAAACATTATTTCACTTTAACTTTGATGTTGTATGTCACGTGACAATACCAACTAGGGGTGGGGGAAAAAATCGATTTACCAATGCTTCGCAATTCTTTCTCCGATTCCTGAATCGATTCTCAAAAGTCCAGAATCGGTTCTAAATTATAAGTGTAACCGAGTGTTCTTCGCAGGTGTTTTCCTGAAGGGAAAAATTCATTTATCCGCACACACAGAATGAGCGCTGACACAAAATTATCACAACTAAACTTAATAAACATTTCGGTCTGTTACATAAGCACTGACTGTCGCATGCTGAAAAATGTGCTTAATTTAAACAGAAATGGGCATCGGATCAACATTAAATTTAAAATCGACTGTGTGACAACACTTTGCAAAGCTTCCACCGAATTCTAAAAAACAAGTGAAGCGAATTACTTGGTTGGTGGTGGGTTTTACAGGGTTTTGCACACTGTTGCAGGTGCTTTAGTCAAGGTACAGTGCGCCCTTATGACAGTATTTAAGTGTTATTCATAATTATTATAATAATTTGACATTTCGATGTTTCATTCAGAGCTTTAGTTCATCCTGAACACAACTTAAATATTAAAAGAAAATTTAAGAAACCAAATAAGTTTTTAAGATGGATTAGATTGTCATACTGTAATTCCAACTCTAAACCCAAAGCATGGAAACTCGTATAGTTAAAATGTAAAAAGTAAACATGTATTTATTTATACAGCAAAAGAATTAGAAAAAAAGTGTAGATTGAGAATCGATTTTGGAATCGGATTGTGACTTTCGGAATAGGATCGGATCGTAAAGTACCAACATGGCAGATGTAGTATGCCCCAATTTCATTCATACTACCTGTAACCATATTAAAAGGACATATTTTTCTAATGGTCTGAAAGTGTGTACTAACTTAAATGTAGTGCATACTTTAGTATGCAGTTTTAGGTGGAGTCTAGTGTTCTGTGCTACCCTTTCAAACCAAGGGTGGCGCATCAAATACATGGTAGCAGCTGATCACAAGGATCCAACTCACCCTCAGACTGGCGAGCTCTGATTACTGCACTCACTGTGCTGGGAGTTGGTGTTAAACTCCTTGTAACATCTGGAGAGGTACGTGGTGATGACCGCTGTGGTACAACCTCCTAGTGAGGTCATCAGTGATGAAATACTCTGTCTGGTTACAGCCCAAGCTGGTGATAACTCACCTGGTGGCCACAGCTTTGACAGAAATAACTACTTACTGGACACATATATGTCCAGTTTTGTAGCTCGAACAGGGTTTAAACTGTGCTTTTAAGGAAGTAGGACAGAATTTGCAGCTCGATCATCGTATTAGTAAAAATTACAGAAAAACTACTGAAGGAATACAACAATGTAGGGTGACGGCTAAATTCTGAATAGTTTTACTTCTTAACATTTGAATGAACAACCACAACACTGCAATACGATACGCATTGAAAAGCAAATTAACTGCTTATCTTAGGAAATGTAATAAATGCCAGAGACACACAAGAGGAGAAGGAAGGACACACTTTCAGTTTTAATGGGGTGATAGAACACAGTGCTTTCTGTTACCTTGCCATATGGGATTAAGATTAAAAGATGAATAGGCGATAAAAGATACGAATTTCAGAACATTTTATTTCTGGTCTGTCAGACCTTTAAAGGTGGTGTTAAAGTAAATAACATCTCTACTCTACTTTATATTTATTAATCAAAAGTCTTTTCTGTCATTAAATATTCAGTGAAGAAGGAGAAGTGGGTATAAAACTGATCATGGCGAATTTGGGGAGTAGGATGACTCTAGACGTGACCTGCTGTAACTAGCGCGTATATGGGTTTAGCAGTTTGTGCTACATTTACTGTAAATATGTCTCTGCATTGTGTATAACTGATATGAAATTCTGTACTCGTTTCAGCCCTTAACTCGTCACTGCTCCAGACCCTTTGAAATCATCATTTTAATGACAATTTTTGCTAACTGTGTTGCCTTAGCTGTCTACATCCCCTTTCCTGAGGATGACTCCAATGCCACCAACTCCAATCTGGTAAGAAACATTGCGAAGCTTTTCCTTTTTAATACCTGCTCCTGTGTGATACTAGTAAACCAACATGCGGGGGCAGTGGTGGCTCAAATGGTTAAGGCGCTGAGTTGTTGATTGGAAGACCAGGAAAACCTGGGTTCCAGCCCCACCTCCGCCATTGTTGGCTTCTTGAGTAAGACCCTTAACCCTTCCTGCTCCAGGGGCGCTGTATCATAGCTGACCCCGCACTCTCACCCCAACCTTCCAAGGTGGGATATGCAAAGAAAAGCATTTCACTTTATGTTGGACTGTGCATAATTATAAATGTGACAAATAAAAAAATTGAATTTGGAATACACACTACACCTGACCTCTTAAGATGTAACATAAACCACCTCTTATGTTTATTACCCTGGGGCAATACATTACAAACACCCAAATTATTGCTTAAGTTACTGTTCTTTGTGCTTTGGTTCTTGATTTGGGGATAACTGTGTTTCAGTGATTTATTTGTACCAGAGTTACATTAATATTTATAAAGAGAGAGAGAGAGAGAGAGAGAGAGAGAGGGAGAGCATTATTGTTCAGTGTTTTGCATGCTGTGTGAACTGCTGAAATGAGCATTCATGTTTGTAAAAATTAAAATTACATATAATATTAAGTTAAGTAGATAGTATTTACATGGTACATTTATTAAAAGCTCTGAGCATACATTCCTTGCTATTTTTATTACATTTTTAAACCAGCTAATGCTAAAAAGGCTAGGTGTGCATTTCATTTCAGCCTGTTTTCCTTCCATTGATCTGCTGCATGCTGTAACTCGGACTCGGAGCTTGCTAAATATACTTAATTACCAACAAAACTAAGCAAAATGTCTTTTGTTAAACCCAGTACTGATCTAAAACCGGATGTGTTGGCTAAGAAGGTTAGGGTCAACAAATGTTACCTTCTTGCTGTGAGGCAACCGTTCTAACCACTAAGCCACCGTGCTGCCCCTCGTATCAATTCATTTCAATTCAATGAGTATTTATTATTATAATGTATTATTATCTGTATAGCGCTTTTAACAGGAGACATTGTCTTAAAGTAGCTTTACACAGATAATAGAGTAAGAATAAAAGATTGTTGCCCTTATCCAGAGCGACTTACATTTATCTCATTTATACAACTGAGCAATTAGGGATTGAGGGCCTTGCTCAGGGGCCCAACAGAGTTAGCATGGTGGAGCTTGGAATCGAACCCACAATCTTTGGGTTGGTAGTCTAACACCTTAACATTAATCTAATGTATTTTGTTTTTGCACCACCAGGCAGTTTCTACATGATGTGTGTTAGCTTATTAGCAATAAATACAGTGTGAAATATCATCGAACACCACAGGGTGGCAGCATCAGTGTGTATATGTACATTAAATGTGCAGAAATACATTTGTATTAGGTCTTTATTGACCATGTCTAATTAAAACCTCCAATATTAAAGATAATTTCACCAGAAGATGAAGCCATAAAATTGTAGCTGTTTTTATGACATTTAGGTGTGAAATCATGATGTGCTGCAACGCTATTTTAGGATCACGTTTATGTTTTATGTTAAGCTCTGATTTCTCCAATGTGCAGTATGGAGATATTTAAAATAATCAGCCCATAGAGGGCGTTAATGTTTTAGATAATATTAAGAAATAGAAATTGAAAACATTTGTTGTTTGATTGAAAATTAAGATATAAAGATATCCACACACACACACACACCCCCCCAAACACACACTTTTGGCTTAGTGGGTGAAATTATGACAGATGCACTGTCTGATTTGACTGCTGGTAAATAAATTGGATTGTTTAATTTGTTTTATTAACAAAAAGATAAGAATTATAGGACACTGTAATATGTAATATGAGCTGCTTGACTAAAAGCTCTGTGTATTGTTAATGTTGGCACATGACGCATGTTTCATCAAGTGTTTTATTGAGTCATTTCAGAATAAGAATATAAGTGTTATAATAAGAGATCATATCCCTTCATCCAGTTCTCTCTTTTTTCCATTTTTTATAAACTGGACAGCCAAAACTGGACTTTTTTTATAAAATTAATTTTATTTATTATACAGATCATATGTCATATCTAGCCTCTATTTATTTTAATTATATCGACAGGCCCAGACACCAAGACACTCCTTAAAATTTGCTTTGGCAGAAAAAATCTCCCGTTTCATTTATACTAAAACAGATTTTGAGGCATGTACAGTGAAAAGGGAACCCAAGCTTGCCTCACTTTCAGGTTCTTTAATTAACAGATTAATAATTTAATTTATTCAACAGCTGTTCTACCAATTTTTGTATCCTTATAAATTTAATCATGTTACTACATAAATGAACAGAAATCATTACTACGAATAATTCTGTTGTAGTGGGTGAGACACAGAAACCTGCACTGAGATGAAAGTGTGTTCATTTTGTTCCTTATTTCATCACTAATAAAACATCTTATAATAGAAATAACGAAGGTTTTAGTAATCATAACAAAGGAGTAATTTACAGATGTCCCTGCGACTCACGGGTCCAAGTCAGTTGCGTGTTAAGGAAAACAACCACCAGGTGGTGCAAAGGAACAGGTTGCAAATTGAACAGACTTAGGCTTTATGAACAATGTCTTCCACATACGAAGCTCAGTATTTACACTTGTTCTCTGAGTAAATTTAGATAATCAATGATGATAATAAACATTAAACATTTGGCTACTATTTTAGCTCTATTTTAGTATTTTTATGTATGTTAACTTTATATGCCGGTGATATTTTATAAAAAAAATAAAAAATCACTGTACTCGTGCTTACTCCTTTTTAAAAACTGCAGTTTTAATATATTGGAACGGATTGGTGTATTTTCCTGGCAGATCTGTCGGTGTACTGGGGTGTTATGATAACGGAAGTGGCTGAGCTGATTGAGATTACATCATGGCCTCCATGTGCATGTAGCCTATTGAGACATTTTCATTAAACAGAGATCCAATAACAAAACAGAAAAAAAACAATATTATATCATAATTTAACATAGAGACATTATTAAACTCATTAGAAAGTTTACAGTGAGGATTTATTTAAAATTTTTATTCGAGCGGTACAGTGTTTCTGGACAGTCAGTTAGATACATCTATAATCTTGTCTGTCCTTAAAATGCCATAATTAAAGGAAAGTATCACCCTGCTTTAAATACCTTTAAAAACTAATATTACTATAATTATAAATACATCTGTGAGATTTTAATATTCTTTCAATATTTTCTATCTTAGCCAAATTTAACGAAATCGTCACGTCCTGCTAACCTGCACCAAATATAAAAAAGAAAGATGGTCTGTTGGTCCTGTTTTCCTGTATGATAAATGATAAATGATCTCCGGCGCATGAATATAGCAAAACTGGGCAGCCTGAGGCAGCAGAATAGTCGTACCACTACTAAATGGGGTGCCCTGCCCTGCCCTGCTCCCAACACATCATACTTATACTGTAATGAATCCCAGCATAAATGTGCTACAGAGATTGAAAGTTTTGTAGCACAAGTATAAAACCCTGTATTTGGTAAAGTTCCTTTTGTCATTTTTTTCTTTGCTGGCTTGTTTGTGGTTTTCTTGGATGACTTGAAAATATGCATTCATTTTTCCATCAACTCGCTCAACTAGCAAATGCGTGTAAATTATGGGAGCATGGAATTGTGTGAAATGCGGAAAATTGTAAGTTGGACAAAATAGCCCAATGCAGTTTTAAGTTTTAATTACACAAAAGACTACAACTACCAAGTATAACAGCATCAATCGCACACACAAGAACAAAGAAATCACTTTACACTATCAGGCAGCTGTTATGAACATGCAGAACTGTAGTGCACACATGCTAATTATTTTATAGCACGTTTGGGTTATTTCTATTTCTATAATTTTAGCTAACAATGGGAATGAAATAATACAGCCCCCCTATGTTTAAACTAAAATGAATAAGAGAAGTAAATTAAAATGTTCAACAATTTCTAAAAAAAAAAAACCCTTAATACTGTGTAGAATTTTACTGGTAAGCACAGACCTACAGTCTTGAAATTTTTGCTGCTTGAATTTGTTGTAAATAAAAAAACGCACTTGCGTTAAACTAACTTTTCTTTTGTGAATATGTGGATATTTCCTTATTTCTCCATGTTTTATGTCATTGCAGGAGCAAGTGGAATATCTCTTCCTTATCATCTTTACAGTGGAAGCGTTTCTGAAGGTCATTGCATACGGGCTGCTATGTCACCCCAATGCCTATTTACGGAATGGCTGGAATCTGTTGGATTTCATCATTGTGGTTGTAGGGTGAGTAAAGTAAAAGATCTCATTACCTACATGCCCTCCTTATTTACAGACGCTGAGTTTTAGAAGTTTCTGCAGGCTGCCTTGAGTTACTTTGATGAACACTTTAGTTACCTGACAGACTAGACTTTGTTTAATCTGTAGCCTGTCTCTATGGGGGGACAGCCTGAGGAATATACTAGTTGCTGTAAGTTTTGTTTAGTGTTTAATTGTAATATTACAGTACTGTAGACTGCTTGAGACGAGTCACGGAAAGACTACTGACATGTAAAAGATGGGCAGCAGGACAGATCCTGCTAAAGACTGTGCTGTAGGATGACTTGGATTTAATAGGAAAACTGATTTAAAAGGCATGGGAGAAAAAAGTCAAGCAGAGGCTAAAAGTTCAGTTGAGAGCAATAAGGTGATGCGGTGCGTCCACTCATCCTATCATGGATGCAGGTTGGGGTGTAAATACCATACAAAGCTACAGGATCTGGAAATTTGTTGTCGAGGAAGTCTTCCACTTCAGAAAGATCATCAAGTGTCTCAGCATCTTCGGTCAAATGCAACAACAACTGCTTGACAAACTGCAACTGCTCTTCAAGGCTTTATGCAGGATCTGGTAGCATTTTTTGTTAGACCTTATCGTTGCATTTCCTGTATTCTTTCACCCTACTAAAGGCCATTTTGTTACAGAAAGAAAAGCACCTGGTTCTCTATTTTAGCTTGAAGATTTTAGTTATGGAGACTCAGTTATGGAGTTATGGAGAAGGTGTATCGGGCCATTAAGTCATTGTTCTCTGGTGCTACCTGTTGGAGAACTCATCCAACCTCTGTTCCAATGTGTGGATTACTTATTCCTCTCTGGCTCTTTGACTGTTAAAATTAAACTACGGGGTAGAAGGTAATGATGATTTACCTCTCCCACATGGCAGGTTGGGCAGCTGGTTTAGACCTAATTTATTGGATACTTTACTCTTATTCCTACACTAGTCTAGCCAGATATCCGATCACCAGACTCTTGCATACTTTTATTTGCTATTTTTACATTTGCTCTCTCCTACAGGTTGTTCAGTGCTATTTTAGAACAGGCTACGAAAGGAGATGGAGGGACCCCTATTGGTGGAAAGGCAGCAGGCTTTGATGTGAAGGCTCTACGTGCTTTCAGAGTATTGAGACCCTTGCGATTGGTGTCTGGTGTTCCCAGTGAGTCATACACAGACAAACACCCTTTAATTCTAAAGTAAAATATTATGAGGAAGTAAAGGTCAGGTCAATTTAGTATTTATTCAAATTTAAAAATGGCATAGAATGGATAAAATGTGGTAGGTATTTATGAATTGACTAAAAAACTAAAAAAGCATTGCCTTTTTTTCTACCTGACCTGCATTCCAACTGCAACAACATTTTAAGCTGATAATTAATGATTTCAGGTTTACAAGTAGTGCTGAACTCCATAATTAAGGCCATGGTTCCTTTGCTGCACATCGCTCTGCTTGTCCTCTTTGTGATCATCATCTACGCCATCATCGGCTTAGAACTGTTTATGGGGAAGATGCACCGTGCCTGCTTTTTCTTCAGAAATGGACACAGGGGTAAGTTCTACAAGAACCCATGCCTTTCAGATTGTTATCCTTCTAACATTAGCTTTTAATGTTTAATTGTGCTGTAAATTCGTAAACACAAATCTGGATTAAATTCTTCGAACTTTAGGGCCTATAGCCGAGGAAAAACCTGCACCCTGTGCTCCAAATAACGCCCATGGGCGGCACTGCAACCCACCCAATATCACCCAGTGCATGATGGGATGGGAAGGACCAAATGATGGAATTACAAACTTTGATAACTTTGCATTCGCTATGCTAACAGTGTTCCAGTGCATCACCATGGAGGGCTGGACTGATGTCCTGTATTGGGTAAGTTTGGTATGCACCAACAGCTGAACTTCATCCTGCTAGATTAAGAAAGCAAAGTTTATACATATTAATATAACAATTACTGTTAGACAGACAAGTGTGTAGTTAGGACTAGAAATAGGCACCAGAGACCTGTGTGTGTGTGTGGGGGGGGGTGTTTGTGTGTGTGTACCTTGCTTAGATAAGGAGATGGGATAATTAGAGTCGCATGTATTTCTGTTTTATCTTATATTTTACATACACAGTTTTTTTTACAACACCAAACATCCAATACTTTTCCAATACTCCGATTCCAAGAGTAATAATCACAGTTATTAATCATCCGATTATATCAAATAAATGCTCAAATTATCCTTTCTCTCTTTCTGGGTCTGTGCTCCTTCCTCTATTACAGCGTCTCCAGTTGAGTAATTTTTAATGCTTGACATGCTTTTATTTATTTGGAAATGAATGAGATCGTTTCGATTTGTTTGGTTATGATTTTGAATAGCTGACTCTGCTGTTGGCACTGTTAACCAGCTGCTTGGATGAACTCCTCTTGACTAGTTTATAACCGTTTTCTGTTCCTTATGATAACTTCTATGACATAAGTAGGGGCTTTGTTCGATTCCTTATTATTTCGGCTGCTCTTTTCTAACGGCTGTATTCAGAGTAAAGTAGAATATAATTCTTATGATAGTTTTTGATTAAACTGAATAATTATATAAATATTATGTAATACGTTAAAACTGATCAAGTTCAATTAATTAAACGATACGTTTTTTTTCTTCAGCATAAGAACCAATACCCTAATATACATAGCTGTAACGATCTCCACTGAAGCGAGACGTATTTGTGAGAACCTGGGGTGCAGTTTATTTACAAAGTGATTATACAAGGAACATAAACTCAACTTGACTAAATAAACACTTGACATAAACACCAAACAAAACAACAAACATTTACTAAACTAGACTTGACTTGACTTAACTAAAATTAAACACTAATATGAACATGAACTAGAACTAAACCAGAACTAAAACTAGAACTAGAACACATAAGCACATAACTAAACAAGGAGCCCCTGTGAACAATAAAGACAAAACTAACCAACTAATAAAAAACAAGACACGGGGACAACAGGAAGCACACGACAGGAAGACAAAACAGACTGCCTAGGCTAGCTTAGCTAGCTAGTTTAGCATAGCTTAGCCTATACACAAAACAATAAACATCAAACAAGAACCGAATACAACAAGAACATAAACTGACATGAAAACCAAAAACCCTGAACAATGCAATAGCATAGAACACAGTAAGATTTATATATCTACAACTTATATATCTGTAAAAATTTTTTATGTACAAGCTGTTTTTCATCTGGTTAAAAAAAACGACTACCACACGATTCTGTTCTGTCTACAGAAAGGTCTGGGGTGCCGTCAGGGTTTCAGTTCTTCCCTAAGGTGTTCAGTAGGGTTGAGTCAGGGTCAGGGCTCTGTGCAGGACACTCCAGTTCTTCCACTTTAACCAGAACACAGCATGTCTCCTGGGGCTCAGGGTGCTTTTTGTTGCAGTCATTTTAATTTGCTTGGACAATTTTAGATCAGATGCAAAACACTAATTGCCGACAAAGCTAAGCATGGCTCACACCCTGGGGTGGACAACCCATGTTGCCTGATTTCCTCTGCCTGCTTGTTTTCCATCTATTCCTGCCTTACCCACTGCTGATTACCTGGATCAGGTGCGTTCACCTCCTTCTGCCTGACTAAAGACATCTGATCCAGGTAATCAGTTGTGAGTAGAAAATCAATACTTGAACAAATGAACAAGAAAGACACCCACCTCATTGGGCTCTCAATATTTTTATTCATCCACCAAGATTGCTTTCAGTATACATAAAAAAAGCATGAAGGCCCTTCTCTGTTCTGGTATATTGGTGGTGAACTGAATGTTTCCAATGCCTGTCTTTGATTGAGACTAAAAACCTATTTAAAGTGGCTTAGGCTACGTTCACACTACAAGGCATGTAATTACAAAATGTAAATGCCTTTGTTTTGTCACATTAGTAAATTTGTTTCTTTGCATATCCCATATTAGTAAGTTGGGGTCAGAGTGGAGGGTCAGCTATAATGCAGCATCCCTGGAGCAGAAAGGGTTAAGGGTCTTGCTCAAGGACCCAGCAGTGGTTGGCTGGCTGGCTGACGGTGGAGCTTGAAACCAGGTCTTCCTGGTCTTCAGTTGGACAACTCAGCTCCTTAACTATTTGAACCACCACTGGCCCAAGTGCTAAAATACGCTTAAATCCGATTTCTGCTCAGATCAGTTTTTTGGATAGCTGTTTACATTGTTGCTAAATGTGGCCAATAACAAACTTACTCGTATGTGCAAAAAAACTAATTCTACATCTCACGCAGTGTTCTGTTGTATAAGAAAATAAGCACAATACACCCCAGCATAGAGAATGAGAGGTGAATAAATAATAACCTGACCCTATTCCAGTATTCCCAGCTAGAATTTGTGTAAATTATTAGTATAACCTGATAAAGCTGGCTCTTAAATCTGGAAAAGGGGGTCTCAGACGAAAAAAGTTTGGGAACCACTGATTTAGACCAGTAACATACTGCAAAAACAATACATTTTGCTTACTCTACCTTTAAACGGTTGTCGAGACCTACCTGATTTTTTTTATTTGTTTATTTATATTTATATAAGTTTCTTATCATACAATCCAATAGATCGGTGGGTAGTCATGTTAAGTGGCAACCAAGAACAATAATGACCTCTCAGTAACCGTTTCCATATATTTATAGATACCTTTTGAAACCAAATACTCTGAATACAGCCGAAGTGCCCCTCAAGTAATTACAGCAACTTCCTCGCATCTGTTATTTTGGCTTAAAATCGTTTCAGCCCTTTTCTCCCCCAGTCTCTCTTATGCACTTTTCCTCTTCCTAACTGTGCTTCCTTCCCTCTCCCTTTTAGATGCAGGATGCTATGGGCTATGAGCTTCCCTGGGTCTATTTTGTCAGTCTCGTCATCTTTGGATCCTTTTTCGTTCTAAATCTGGTTCTGGGGGTATTGAGTGGGTAAGCAGCATGCATGTGCATGTGCTGAGTGTGTATGAATGTGCATTATGAACTCTGTGGTCTGGTATCAGGGTAGAGCAACACTGTGACCAATGGCGCATCACAACAGAAGACAGAACAGAGTGCAGGAAAAATGATAGCCGCTTTAAATAGTAAACAGAAAGGCCCAGGATGTTGTTCTTAGGCATTCATATGCTAATCATTCCTCTCTCTTTCCATGTCTCCATCTCTCCTTTTGTCCCTATTCCCAGGTGAATGATGCTGTAGGGAACTCCTGGCCATGGCTTTATTTTGTTACTCTAATCATCATTGGCTCATTTTTTGTTCTTAACTTGGTTCTTGGGGTCCTGAGCGGGTAAGAAACAGATAATCATACAGACAGATACAAAATAAGAGTGGATTCCTGTCTGAAATACGACTTGAGCCAAACTATACATGAAATACCAAACTAAAGAAATGACAAAATATTTTCTAAAGATAATGAATATATTTGAACCAGGAATTTTCGGAGAATCTTTCATATTTTAGCCTTGTGTAAAATTAAATGTAAGATTTTTAAGTATTGTTATAGTTAAATATGCATTGTAGCCTTGACGCACTTGTTATATGTGGGGGTTTTTTTTCCTAATGTGTTTCCAAATATTTTAAACCATTAAAAATAGGAGAAAAATACAGTCACTAATTAGAAGCAAGTAGATAAAAGCTTTTTATTAATTATCCAAAACAGCAGAAAAAAACTTGTGGTCAAAATGTCGATGGACAAGCAAAGCAGTGCAAAAATCATTTCTGAGAGGAGCGGCTATCAGGGAGAAAAAAAAGCGAGAGCAAGAAAAAAACATCTCTAACTGCAGATGCCCCAAATCCTTGCTGGTTGGTGGCACAGGACACATTCCATTGTTTTTGCGAGCATCCCTATGATTATAATTGATTGGAAATTTTCTCTATTTTCCACAATACAGACACCGTTTTCAGTATTTGTCCCAGGTCTTTGCTGTCCTTTGCTGTCCCACTTTTTTAGAGTCTGGTAATTTAATTGCATACATATACGATACCAGTTGCTGTGTAGAAATCTGGACTTCACCTGACAGCAAGTGGAGGTAACATCAAGACATCTCCATGCAACTGCAGCTTGCCTAAAAAGCTACAGGAAGAAATCAAGATCAACAATGAAACACATCCTGGATCAGAGCAACTGCAGATGGAGGCATAGCTGGATGCATCTGCTTCAGTTTAAGAAAGGCCTTCATTTTGCATCTGGAGAAGACTAATGAGGAATAATTAGCTAAATGATGCTGCTGTGGATAAAATAAGGATAACCTGGAGGAAAGAAAATTAGACTGGACTGCTCATGCCCCACTTATGTGGGGGTGTGGCTTGTGATGGAGGGATGTCAGAAAAATTAGTAACCAGGTGTTAAGAGGTGCTACAACAGACGCAAACTTATGCTTTCTGACACCTTTTTATTTCATAACAACCCTTTGTTTTAACAGGACAAATTCATAAGAAAGTTTAAGCTGGTGACCTATGCATGAAATGCAAATCCAGTAAATTCCAAAGCTGTTTTAATGCTAGCTGGTCCCATCAATACTTCTGTGGATTCCCGATCAAAACATTGGTAGCACAGGGCCACCTTCTCCTGCAGCAACAAATCTCCTTTCTTGCTTCTAGCAGAAACCAGGGTTTCATGCACCAGTGTTCATTCTACAGTACATAGCATTATAGGAGCTAGCCTGTCAGAATTTATTCAATCACATGCTTGAGGTGGTGTCAGGAAATAACCTGCAACAGAACCCATGCAGCTCAGTCTGGTGGATTTCTTTTTGTAGACTTACATCCAAGTGCCACATCCACACACTGCACTTGTAGGTATTAAATAGGTTTGTTGCCTATATGCCTATGCAGTTGGTGTACCTCATAGTCATTAATTTAATATTCAGGTCAGAGACTGTTAATTATTATGCAATCTGATCCTGTGGATTGTTATAACATTAAACTGATTAAAAAGAAGATAACATTTTTCACTTTATTTACACTTTCTGGATGGTAATGAAGATACATATTTTCACAACCCCATTAGAAACTACTAGAACAGCAAGGCCACTTCAATTCGGTGTTATTAGTTTCAGGGGCATGTGGTTTTTGCTTTCATTTTGCATCCCATCATTTAAGGGTTTTTTCTTCAAGACGAGTCTTATTTTTAATTTTGCTTAATATTAACGGCATGACATGCTTTAGATCTGAAGATCGAGTGTTATTCTTTTATCAGTCCAAGAAACTTAACATAGCATTTAAGGACTTAATCAAAATCAGTAAACATAAATGGAGGCACAATGCTACGTGTAGCTTTCAATCAAGATCATTATTTCAACTTCCTTACTGTTAACTGCCCTAAAAAACAACAGGAAAAATCAGCATTTATTAAACTCACCATTTCATGCTCTACTAAATGTATGTCTATAAGGAAAGAAAGAGAGAGGGAGAGATAGAAAGAGAGAGAGAGAGAGAGACTTGACTTATTCCGTAACACTCCCTCTGCAGGCGTCCACTATGGAATAGTTAAATAAAGTTTTTTGTTTCAAAGATTATTTCTTTTTATGAAAGTCGTCGGATTCTGGTGATATAATAAAATAGGTGTGTGTAGACGAGAGAGCAGCATGTTTCTGACTGGAGATGCAAAACACCAGTACGAGCTTCAGACTCATTGTCTGTTCTAGTCAGTATTTCTAGTCAATTTTGCAGCCTAAATGTTATAGTTTAAATGTATATGAATAACCTTAAATCTGAAAAATTGATCATAAACTTATGAAATCAATGTTTTTTCATGATCACAAATTCATTGCCATATAAAGACAATAAGTGTTCCTCCCTTTATGATTATTTGCTTTGACTTTCTCTTGTCGTTACTCAGAGAGTTCTCTAAAGAGCGTGAAAAAGCGAAGGCACGTGGAGATTTCCAGAAGTTAAGAGAAAAGCAACAGCTGGAGGAGGATTTGAAAGGCTACCTGGATTGGATCACTCAGGCTGAGGACATCGACCCAGAGAATGATGAGGGAATAGATGATAACAAACCCAGAAACTGTGAGTAGAGGATCAGACGCTTAAATGCATAAATATAACATCAATAATAACTGTATGTTAACATATAGTAGTTATATACTTTGTGGTTCTTGTGAGTCAAACCTCCAGTATTGCCACCACGTCTGGCTGTTATTTGCCTTTAAGAGTTATGCCAGGATTCCCTCTCCAGTATTTTTCATTAGACCCGTTGCTAGATGTGACCAGGGTTGCCAGATCTGTGGGAGAACCAGTATTAAAAAAAACTATAGAAATGAGTTCAGCATTAACATGTAATTCAGTGATTTCATAGTTTGGATAGTATTAGGTGTATGTTAGGTACACATACTGAGGATTTAATGCTAACTCAGACTTGTGTGCTTTTGTCCCTGGATGAAAAATCTCATTTCTTACATCTCAGGAGGGATTTTGTCCCTCTCCTCTTTGAGGGTTCTCTCCATGTTTTTTGAGGCTGATGTTTGGCAACCCAAACCCTCAGCTCCCTCTACAGATTTTCTATGGGATTAAGGGCTGGAGACTGGCTAGGCTATTTCAGGACCTTAATGTGCTTGTTCCTGAGCCAATCGATTGTTGCCTTGGCTGTGTGTTTAGAGTCATTGTCATGCTGGAATAACTATCCACAACACATTTTTAATGCTGGCTGTGGAAAGGAAGTTCTCACCCAAGAATTGACGATACATGACTCCGTCTATCGTCCCTTTAATGCAATGAAGTTGTCCTGTCCCTTTAGCTGCAAAACAAAACCAAAGTTTACACCTAATGTTTTCACCTTCATGTTTAACAGTGGTGATGATGTTCTTGGTGTCATAGGCAGCATGCCTCCTTCACCAAATGGTGAACTGACTTGATGCCAAAGAGCTCAACTTTGGTCCCATCTGACCACAACACTTTTACAAGTTCTTCTCTAAATCATTCAGCTTTTTATTGGCAAACTTAAGATAGCCCTGTACACGTGCTTTCTCGAGCAGGGGGATTTCAGTCCTTCAAGGCGTAGTCTGTTACAAATTGTTTTCTTGGTGACTATTGGCCAAGCTACCTTGAAATCATTGTCAAGATCCTCCCCTGTAGTTCTGGACTGATTCCTCACCGTTCCTATGATGATTAAAACTCCATGAGGTGAGATGTTGCATGAAGCCCCTGAACGAGAGAGACTGAAAGTTATTTTGTGTTTCTTCCATTTGCGAATAATCGCACCAACTGTTGTCACCTTCTCACCAAGATGCTTGGCGAAGGTCTTGTAGCCCATTTCACCCTTGCATAGGTGTACAATCTTGTCCCTGACATCCTTGGACAGCTCTTTGGAGAGTTTGGAATCTGATTGATTTAAATGGTTTTGTGGACAGGCGTCTTTTATACAGGTTAAGAGCTTAGGAGCAGTCCCTTTAGGAGAGTCCCTTTATGAAACTCCCTTTAAGAGAGTCCTCTAAAAGGAGTCCCTTCAAGAGAGACCCTTTAGGAGAGTTCTGCTAATCTCAGCTCAATGCCTGTATGAAATACACAGAGGAGCCAGAAATCTTGCAGATTGATAGGGGATCCAATACTGATTTACTGATTAAAATGCAAATTATTAAACCTTTTATTTATTTTTATTGTTATTCTGCCTCTCATTTTTAAATTAACCATTCAAAGTAGAGACTGATCATGTCTTTGTCATTTGGCAAACCTACAAAATCAGCAGAATCTCAAATTCTATTCTATTCTATTATATGACACCCCCCCCCCATTTTTCTTTCTCTCTGTCTCTTATTTGTATGTCATCTCTACAGTGAGCATTCCAGCTAGTGAGAATGAGTCTGTGAACACAGAGATCCCTCCCGCTGGAGATTTAGAGGGAGAACCCTGCTGTACACATATAGTGTGAGTCCTTCATTTCTACCTTCTCTATCTATTTGTCCTTCTCTTTGGTCCCAAACACTTCCAGCGCTGTTCAGGAGCAGAATAGTAGAGCTGCCGCATATAATCAGTAATGTATAACCTAAACGAAACTAGAAACTTAATAAACGTTTTTATTGAATTTAGATCTTTATAAAAAAGATTTACATAAAAATGTGACAAATACACAAAAAAACTAAACACATGTTTTGTGGGAAATTCAACCTTTATTAATCCAGTGCATTTGGTACCTGGGCCTTCAGTAGGGACCATAGAAACCATCAATATTATACAAAAAAACCCATTAAACAAGACGTGGCATTAAAGAGAGAGAGACATTTCACGTATTGAGGATGAAAACTATTTTTATTAAAGCAAAAAACCCTGTTAAGAAAACTCTACACTACAACCACAACTGTACCACAGACAACATATGGAGCAGTTTAGAATCAACTAATCAAAGGATTAAAAAAAATGCTGATGCCATTCTGACGCCAATGTAATTGGTTAAATAAACAGTCTTTATCCAATTGAAAAACTTTCACTGCTTATTTATTACAGGGGCAGCACTACTGATCCTGAAGGCTCTGGGCAGATAAGATTAACATGATAGCAGATAGAAACTAAAATCTGATTGGACAAAAAAATCTAACATACACATACTGGAAGCAGTGCAGAAGCAAAGTGCAGAAACGCTATGAAAGGAATAGACTGTTGGAATAAATGAATACAATTGTAATGGAATGGAATGGAACAAATATTAGAATTTATATTTGTAAATGTAGGTTAGCTTTTGATATTGTTTAGGCAGCAGGGAAGGACGTGTTGGCCCTGACTGCACACCACTAATCTAGTTCAATCCTAATTAACCACAAATAAAAAATGAAACATTTCTGATAAACATATTTAGAAAAGCTGCTCGTTCAGATCTAACTGAATTAGTGCAGTGTGGTATGGAGTGCTACGCTATTGAGCAGCAGTCCCTAACATTCACTCTTCCTGCTTTTAGAGAAGCCTTGTACCAACAACCGGGCCCAGTTAAAGTCACTGCGTTTTCACCCAGTTTACTGTTTGATGTGAGCATTAACCGACTGACCTCAACATGGTTGATTAATTAGATAACTGCATAAATGAGCAGGTGCAAATGTATATAGAGCAAACAAAAGGTATATTTCCTGCCTTTCATTGCTTATTTTCCCTCGTTCTTTCTCTGATGCTCCGTGTGTTCAATCAGCTGCTGGCATGGCCACACGGGCACTGATCCATGTGACGTGTGACATTTCATTTGTCTGCCTATGTGCCAAAGCTGATTTTTGTGTTCTGTCTCTCCGCCTTGTAGACGATGTCATCCATCGTTCTGTCCTTGTTCTGTTATAATCCATTCTGCTTTTCATTCCAGAAATAGGATCTCCAAATCCAAATTCAGGTTAGTACATGTTCTCGCTGTCTTAAAGAATGGTTCTCCATTCAAAGTTCCTTGTTAACCATTTTCATATATGTGTGTTTGTTCGTGTGGGTACTGCATATTCATTTTGAATGTTGTGTTCTTTACAACATTATAAAAATGGATTAATTTGAGAGACTGGCACTTGTAGAACATCTGCACACTTTAATTTTGTTCAATAATAGAGTCCCCTTTATTTTTTTATATTTTGTCATAATTTATGTCTGTCTTTTCATAGCCGTTATTCTCGCCGCTGGAATCGTCTGTGCCGGCGTAAATGTCGAGCAGCTGTGAAGTCCAACGTCTTTTATTGGCTGGTGATATTTTTTGTGTTCCTGAATACTCTCACCATTGCCTCAGAACACCATGAACAACCTGAATGGCTGACAGATGTTCAAGGTGATAAATAATGATATGCACTCATTTACTTATCACAGCTGCACAAACTTCTTTTATTTTCTGATGTCTGTCTACAATTTCCTGTTCGCAGATATTGCAAACAAGGTTCTGCTGGCTCTCTTCACTGGAGAAATGCTTCTGAAGATGTACAGTTTGGGACTACAGGCGTATTTTGTCTCCCTTTTTAATCGATTCGATGGTTTTGTGGTGTGTGGTGGGATACTGGAGACCATCCTGGTAGAGACAAAGATTATGTCCCCTCTAGGCATCTCAGTGCTGCGCTGTGTGCGTCTGTTACGAATCTTCAAAATCACCAGGTGGGTATGAGCATGTGTTAACATTGTTAACTGTGTCAGGAATTTTAATTATTCTTTGATTATTCACTTAATAAAAATAGCCCATGTAACACATTATACTGTCTATATACACTTACAACACTTATAAAGACACTTCTAACACATGTACACCTGCTTGGTCATGCAATCATTGAATTAGTCAATAATCTGGACTCATAAACATCAATGTCTAGTCTTTAACAGTCCTAATTCTAAGAGCATGTGCTCACTGAATCCCCAGATTACTGTTTTTAGGATATAGTGTTCACTTCCTCTAGTCTTTCTGTTGCTTGAACTGCTCTGACCTTTCTCTTCTGCTTGCTCTCTCTCTTGTCAACAAGGTGTTTCTGCCCAACTGTTCTTTTTATGTATTTTTATTGCTCCAATATGTGTAAACTCTTGGCTCCATTCTGTCTTACATGAGAATTACAAAGACAGTGAGATCATGTTAACTGAAGCTCTTTTTTAATATCTACATAATTCTACATTTTCATTTTAAGCCTTTTTATATGCAGTTACGTTACTTTTACCCTAACTAGTTAGAGAATGTTGCTGCATCTGTTTAGTTTTCGTAGCACACCCTTCTTTAGTTTATTGCAGTCCGGGCCTAAATTGTGATCTTATTTATTCAGTTGAAACACTTGATATGCTTTTCTGGCATATGGCAAGCACCCATATCCGGAGTGATTTGAGTGGTGAGGGGTTGGAAGCCTTGTTCACTGGCCCAGCAGTAGCAGCCTAGTGGTCCTGGGAATTAACATTTTTAGCATTTGGAGGCAGTATGGTGACTTAGTGGTGCCAGGTTTGTAGCCCTGGCGGGGGTTTTCTCTTCAATTCCTCCCACAGTCCAAAAACATTGGTGATTCCAAATTGCCCATAGAAGTAAGTGTGTTTGGTTGTTTGTCTGTTTGTGGCAGTTCCATAGACAGGCAACCTTTTAGGAGTGTACATCTGCCTTTAAGTCCAGAAACAGCTGGGATAAGCTCCAGCAGATTCCCATGACCCTGGTTGGAATAAACTGGTAAAGACAATGTAAAGATGGATGGATTTTTGGCATTTTGCAGACCCCTGTCCAGAACGACTTTGATGATTTGCAAATATAGTATAATACAGGTGTTCCTAATAAAGAGCTTTATATATTGATATTGATTGTACAGAATGTCTTCCTTTGTAAAAGAGAAAATAGTCATTTACATGTACTCTTATACAGAAGTAAAATGTTTGTTTTAGCCTCCCTGTATTAAAAAACATGTTTTCTGATTAAGTGATTACAGTATTTAGAGTGCAACTGTGTACTAACATCATTCTGCACCGAAAACTCAGGTACTGGAACTCTCTCAGCAACCTGGTGGCATCTTTGCTGAACTCTGTCCGTTCCATCGCATCCCTGCTGCTCCTCCTCTTCCTTTTCATCATTATCTTTAGTTTGCTTGGCATGCAGCTGTTTGGAGGAAAGTTCAACTTCGATGAGACACGCCGGAGCACATTCGACAACTTTCCCCAGTCATTACTCACCGTCTTCCAGGTAATATGCAACTTATAGGCATGTAATGATAGTTTTGTGCAACCTTTTGAGCATGGAATGTAAAGGCTATGCTTTAAAAATGTCTTATTTATATTTTCTTTACTTTAGCACCAAAATCTTTTGTTTATTTACAAGGCGAAACTTTGGGAACGAGATACCCAAGTTTCCATAGCACTAAGCTAAGTGTGTGAGACACATTAGGACGTGAATACCCTGGATTCTGGGGTTGTTGCCAATTTCAGGTTAAAACCAGATAAATGTATGCAACAAGGACCAGCCCTCTGCCCTACAGATACTCATTAGGGACACCGCCAAGGACAAAGCTAGTTAGGTGCGCTCTGACACCTTCCAGGACAGGGAGGCCAGAGGTGGCTAGAAAGATGGTCTTAACCATCTATCCACTTAACATCCCTCCTCCACAGGGCAGCTCTGTGGCTGTGCACTGGGCACAGAAGTTTCAGCCTTTCCTGGTCCACCAATGTAATGGGCCTTGGCACAGCAAAAGGCACTTTAGAGGAGATGGCTAACAGAAACATCTAATTTAATGTCAGGAACTTATATATGAAAGTATATGTCCTTGGGTTCTACTTTGACAAACCAGCTCTCAGACTTGATTTGTGACTCGATCTGCTTGGCAGCCAACATCTTGAACTGCAGTTGTTTAAAAGCATGGTTTAACTGGTGTAGATCTAGGGTTGGGATGCATCCCCATCCTCCTTTGGAAGTATTGGCTGTAAAAGCTTTTCTATCGCTCCTTTCCCTAAAAGGGTCTTTAATTCTTGTTTCATAACAGGAACCTGCTTGGAGGCCACATTCGAGTGGCGCACCACTCTGAATCGCAGCATTCGAGACCCAAACTAAACATATAGCCACTCTGTAAAGTGCACAGGACCCACTGAGAGACGTTTGTCAGTAGCTTCCATGCCGAAGTCTACTAGGGGAAGCTTTTTATACTTGGTTTCAGGTGTATTTAGGGCAGGCGCCCAGCAACCTAAAGCGGATCTCTAGCAGGTAATGAGCTGGCTAACAATGACCCTTCAGGGCTGGCTTCTGGAGATGCTGAGGTAGGAGCCTTTAGCAGCAGTGGTGGGGCTGACTGCTGTACCATACCATCTCCAGGTAACCAGAGAACCAGAGTCTTGACCCCATGGGAGGTCTTACACCCTGAACCAACTGAGTGGCAGGGGGAGTAAGATATCTCCCTGGGGACAGAGAGACGGCTCAGGCACCATATGCTGAGGTGTGATCTTTTTCTCCCCATATGGGTGTGTCCCCAGAGGCCTACCTCTCATGGGGTGTGATGGTTGGGGATGCCCCAGATTATTTCTTTACCTCCTGGACGTTCTTAACAACTGACTGCACAGCGTTGGCAAAGAGGCCAGATTAGGCGAGCTTTACAAAGTCATGCTGTAATCGCGGTCTTGCATACAATTTTTAAAACTGTCCCTAGCTGACTTCACATTATACATATTAGATGGCTGATATCACAAAATAGATATTCAGCAATAAAAAGTCTTAAAAATAAAATATATGTAAAAATCCCTTATCTGTTGATCTATAGTTGAAGCAGTAACAGCAAGTCTATGACTGAAACTGCTCTTGAAAACAAGGCATTGCTTTTGCAAGCCCAACTATATTTTATAGTCCATCGTGCTAATTATAATATTCTTTGTTTTTGTCTTTGTTTGTTCAAAGACTTTTGAAATAGACTTTGCACATGAGAATAATACTACAGAGTTTTTTTAGTAGTGTATTACAGAAGGCTTTTCTGATGTTTTCATAAACTTAATAAATATACTGGCTTAGGAACACACACGCCAGAAAGTTTACATCCAGAAGTATGTGCATTTAATGTACAGGCAATACAAAGTAGGAAGATTTTACCAAAGCATGAACACTGTTTTGACAAAAGCATTTCTGACATTTTTGTAACATGAATGTTTTTTATTAAACATGTTTTAGTTCTACAAATATTGAGTAAAGGATTATATTGCAGGATACTGAAAAAACATGATTACAAACATAAACCATTTATCAACGTTTTCAGATACTGAGTAATGATTTATTTTAGGTATTTAAATATTTGTTTTAAACTATTACTTAACTTTGTTAAACTGGTCCCATTTTTTTAAACGAGGGAATACAGAAAGAATCAATGTACTTTTTCCTTTGCTTTCCTCACCTCCTCCTTTTGTTCATGTGGAGATAAGCTTAAATTAGCTTCTTAGTCTTCTGCCAATATCCCACCCACACTTGTGCACTTGTCAGATTTTGACTGGAGAGGACTGGAACTCAGTAATGTATGATGGGATTATGGCCTACGGTGGACCGTCATTTCCTGGCATGTTGGTGTGCATCTACTTCATCATTCTCTTCATCTGTGGAAACTGTATCTTTTACGGCAGCAAAATGTCCAATCAAGTGCAAAATAAAAGGTCTCTGCAGTGGATGAATGACTTACTTAACGTTAACCTGATAGCATAGCGTGATTTCCAGAAGCTTTATTTGCAGGAGATCAAATACACTGCTGATTTAGGCTGGTGTAGATTTTTGGCTAAAATTAAAATGAAAGCTACTTGTTTATAATTCCTGAACTCTTGTACTGAACAGATATCCTTCTGAATGTATTCTTGGCCATTGCTGTAGACAACCTTGCAGATGCAGAGTCTCTGACTTCGGCTCAAAAAGAAGAACAAGAAGAGAAGGAGAGGCGGAAGCTGGCCAGGTGACGTGTGCTCCTCTTAGAGAGTTAAGAAATTATGTTTACAAAAGTAATTAACTGTGAAGACTCAAAGTCAAGTCATGATAAATATCTGCTTGTTCTTTAGTCATTTTTAAACATAGGATTTTATTTTTCTGGAATTCCTGAACAGCTTCCTTGTTATGTATCAGAAACATTGTGTAGTGATGGGCATTTGATAACATTTTATAACTGTTAATTTGGAAAATTAAGAGTCAATTATGGATTATTCGTTATTTTTTAACTATTGTTTTCTGGCAGCAGAAAAATTCAAGGAAAGCGTTTCTGTCCCTGCAATGAAATCTTTATTCGGTTCCTTTAGGATATCATGACTGTGATTGTTGCAGATGTGCTGCATGCTGTGATGTTTTCAGGTGTTTGTTGCAATAAAATTGCAGGATTAAGTGTAAATTGCAACAGCACAATTTGGTGAAGGACATCGGAAAAATGAGTTACACTTTTTTGTGGTAATTTCTTTAAGTAAGTAAGAGAAATTCATATATTAGCACATCTTAAAGAAAAAAGGTGCATTTAATGATGTACCCGTTTTATGCTTTTACAATGAATGAATGTGATTGGATCGCACAGTGGTCCACAATGCACAGGGATCGGATGAATTTTCATTATTAGTTGTGTTCATGAAAATCCTGGAGGTTGTGTTTATTCCAAGAGGAACTTGTTCAACAATCATCGCAACTGGAGCTAAACAAGAGGAAAACGACCCTGAGCAGAGGAGGCTGGGGGAGGACTAGTGAAACTCTACTTGCACTTTATTTTCTATTTTCTGCTTTTCAGCCTGACTACTGAAACACACACTCACACAAACGTTCCCACACACACATGGATCTCTGTGTTCTGCTCTCTCTCTCTCTCTCTCTCTCTCTGTGTCTCTCTCTAAGAAACCAAACTTCATTACTTTTCAGCAGAATAGATCATTAATTAAATGATCGGAGGATTTAATTAACTATGATATAAATTATTAACCATCAGTTATTAATTATGGATTAATCACACCCATTCCTAGTGTGTACAGTGTAACTCATTAAATTGCGTATAAAAGGGCTGTAATACTATACGGAGATTCTGGTTTGTGTAACTGAAATCATGCTCTTTGTCTCAGAATGGCTAGTCCTGAGAAATGGCAAGGCAACGAAAAACCTCCTGTGGAGAAAAAAGAGGAAAAGATTGAAATGAAATCAATTACCTCCAATGAAGAAACTCCAAAAAACACAAAGGCAAGTTTTTTGTTCACTCTTACACTCATATAGAGCCAGAAACACTGCTAGACCAGTCCAAATCCTAGTCAAAACTAAAAGATTCTGTCGGTTTCAGAGCTCATCAATAATCAGTGAATAAGGTGTTAAGCGAAAGATTGTGGACTAAATTCCCAACACCACCAAGCTGCCAGTACTGAGCCCCTAAGCAAGGCTCTTAACCCGCAACTTCTCAGATGGGGTTTCTGGGGTTAAAGGTCTTCAAATAAATGCTCCTAGTTAAAAAGCGTCATTCACACCCTAGTTAAAATCTCTAAACATTTACATTTCTGGCAGATTGAAAAAAAGCAGGATGTACTTCCATTATACAACTGACACGGACTGTATATGATATAGCAAGGACACTGCTCAGACTCACACTACCCGCTGTTTAAAATAAAATACTTTATAATACACACTCTCCGGTAAAGAGTCACCCGAATGAGGATGGGTTCCCTTTAGAGTCTGGTTTCTCTCAAGGTTTCTTTCTTATACCAACAAGGAAGTTTTTTTCTTGCCACAGTTGTTTTCGATAACTTTTGATTTTTTTTTCCAACATTAACTGCGGACTTTTGTATTTTTGTTAATGTTAAGTAAAGCTGCTTTGTGTTAAATTAAATGCTCTTTTCCAAAGGAACTTACATTAGGTTTTTTGGGGGGTTTTTTTTGCAATTGAGTTAATGTATGGTTAAGGGCCTCACTCAGGCACCCAGAGTTGGCAGCTTGGTGGTGCTAAACCAATGATCTTACAATCGGTAGTCTAACATCTTAACCACTGAGCTACCACTGCGACTGCTTTATTAAGTTTAGTGTTTACTAGTGAAAAGTGCAGTTTCACTATTTCTCCATCACGGCTGGGAACATGGTGTCAGATTGTCAGTGTCTTAAAGGCTCTTCATTAGTAAACTAATCCACTCAGTGTTTGAAGATGGTCCTACCAGATGTATGAGGAACAGCTTCTTTTTTGGGATTATGGCTGGCATCCTTTTTTTTGACATGATGCATACACACCATTGCTCCAGAGCACCATAGGATGGGAGCACTTATTTTTTTCTATTTGTTTATATAAGACGACTATGTAGTCCAAAAAATCTGAATGTCTTTGCATGCGGTAATATTACCAGCTGTTTGTCCTCTAGTATTGCTGTTTGTCCTTTCTTGCCCCTGTCAGCTATGTTAAAACTGTGACTTGTGATTTGCAGATCAACATTGATGACAACGATGAGAATCCATATCCAGTGAATGACTTTTCAGGTACGAAGTGACCTGTTTTACAAATAAAGGCTAATATAATACAGTCCTAAATGATCAAGCGGGAAAAAAGGTTATAAAATTTCCTGATTTTAACGCAATCAAAATAATCTGAAATAAATTCAAACTTCACCATAATTTTACCAATTTAACTTTTTTTTGTCCACTGATTCCCTGTGGAACCTCTCTTATTGTGTGCATCAAATTATTATGTTTTTATTAAGGTGTTTTGTTAGATGAGTACAAATTGCTGTGGGACAGGACCCCGTCAAGCCATCAGAGGGCAATTATGGCCCCCTGTTATGTTTTGTTTTCTAGCCATGTGCTATTGCTGCTTTTTAAAATCACATACAACTTTATTCTGTACTACATTCGAGTTAGTTTGCACTTCCCGAATGCTAATAAAGTCTGTTCTGTGATTATGGGTAGGGGGAATAAAATTTGCACAGGCTACATCCACCATGTTGATATTGTTATGTGACATATGGCATCACATCAGCTTAAATTTAAAGTTTGATCATGTTTAATTGGATGATGATAAACGAGTGCAATTTAACTACAAGGAAGATTGTTTTTTTCTGAAATATTCAACTTTCAGCTTTTAAAAAGGCAGCGTCTTGAAAACTGCCATGGAATAGAAAAGTGTACATCATATCCATACTTCAGTTTTTTGTGTTTGATTGTTGTTCTGATTTCACTCCTGTCTTGTCATTGGCTGTTTCCCTGATGCTCTCCATTGTATTTATTATGCTAATTAGTTTGTGTGTTTCATGTTTAATAAGTGTGTGTTTGTAAGGCTACTTTCTGTCTTTAGGGTTCTTTATTAACTTAAATTCTCACTTCTCCTAATTTTGTGACAATAGCAGAATCATCACTTTGTAAGTTGTGAATTTTGACCTCACATAAGAAAATTAAAACAAATCCCAACATATATTACTTCATGTTTTTTAATATGGTATTTATGAGGTCTATATATAAGATCTTCCATGTGATTAGAAAAGGAGTAAACAAAAGAGTGACGAGACCAAAGACTTTGCCTGAATTTGTAAAGCACACCGAAGGGATTAACAGTCACATATTGGATCTGTTGGTAAAAAATCCAACACAAAGTCAGGTGTAAAGATCAGCTAGATTTTAGAAGAAGGCCCAGGTTTGATTCCCGGGCAGGAGCCTTTTTGTGTGGAGTTTGCATGTTCTCCCTGTGCTTGCTTGGGTTTACTCCAGGTTCTCCGATTTCCTCCCACACTCCAAAAACATGTTAATCGGGGATCCTAAATTGCCAATAGGAGTGTGTGTGTGAGTGTGTGGCCCTGTGATAAACTGGCCACTTGTCCAGGATGTACCCCTCATGCCTCTCGCCCAAAGACAGCTGGGATAGACTCCAGCAGATCCCTGTGACCCAGAATTAGGGAATAAGCAGGTATAGAAGATGAATAATTGAACAACTTGTAAAAATTAAAACTACTTAAATTTTATTTATAACTAAAGTAGTTACTCTATAGAACCTTTCCACTATTTAGGTCTTCTTCATAAGCGTAGCCATGCTAAAAATTCTTTCATGGTATATAGTAAGTCATCAAGTCTTATCTGAACTCAGTCGTACTCCACTCATTTACTCAGTGGTGTAAAATCTGTCCTAACATGGATGTCATGGAATATGGATTTAATTTCGATCATTTTAAGCCTGTTTTTCTGTTTAAACCCCAGGAGAGGAGGAAGAGGAGGAGCCGGACATGCCAGTGGGTCCCAGACCGAGACCTCTTACTGACATCCATCTGAAGGAGAAGGCTATTCCTATGCCTGAAGCTAGAGCCTTCTTCATCTTCAGTCATACAAACAAGTAAAAAAATCTCTGTCTGGGTTCAGTGTTGTTACAAAATAGCATAAGCAACACAAACTTCACATAAGCAACACAAACATAAACTGCAGGAAAAAGTATTTTATAACTGTGTATAGAGATAATATGAAGAGATAATATACTTTAGTAACGGTTTGCTAAGTAGCTCCATCCGCATTATACAAGTGAGTGTTAGATTGTTGGTCACTACATGAGCAACTACTTTCAGGATCTTCACTATATGTTCATGCTGTAAATTCTTTATAGGTGAAAATTTGTATTTCCAATTTCACAGGAACATCGAGGCTTTGGGCTTCGCGTTTAGATGCATGATTAATAATGTTTTCTTAATATAATTAATAATTAAGCATGCCTTAGGGCACTTAGCTTGCTGGTATTTTGTTTTGCGATAGTTTATGGAAAAGTTGCGAGGTTTGTTTCAATTAAAAATAAAATAAAAACTAAAAGACTTTTAAATTTGCAGCACATCACATGAGCCCGATTTGGCAACACTGTCCTGGTCTCCTCCCCATTGATAATAATTATAATAAAAATTTCTATTATTGTTAGATTAGAAATACAAAAGGATATAGATAAATGTCCAGTTTACAGACTAGGATCTGTAGAAGAATCTTAGAGAAAAAATGTCTTTCTGAGAGGTTTTTGAATGATGGAAGGGAGGATGCTTGACGAATGTTTTGGGGAAGAGCATTCCACAATCTGGGGGCCACAACACTGAAAGACCCAGCTCCCATAGTCACTAGACAAAACTTAGAAGTGACTAACGACCCCTCACTAGAAGATCTTAAGAAGTAAACAGGAACATAAGACAGAAGTAAGTCAGATAAATACGTAGGACCAAGGTTATGGAGAGCTTTATAAGTGAGAGTTTATAAGGTGATAGAGGACAGGCGTATTTTGATCATTCTTTCTTGTGTGAGTGATCAAGCAAGCTAATCCTCGCACAAAAAAACTAAATAAAGACAATAAGACACTAATGTTGGGTGAGGACGTCTGGGGTGCAGTTGGGGTTCCAGTCCCAAAAGTGTTTAGAGGGCTTTAGTCAGAGTCTGGGTTTTGTGCAGGAAACTCCAGTTCTTTCACTCCAATCAGCATGTCTTCATGGAGTTTCAGGGATTTGTGTATAGGGGCAATATCTTAGGTTCTTTACCAGGAGAAGTGGTAGCGCAGTGGTTAAGGTGTTGGACTGCTAATCGGAAGATCGGGGCTGGATTCCCACCCCCCCACCAAGTTGCCACTGCTGGGCCCCTGAGCAAGGCCCTCAACCCCCAATTGCTCAGTTGTATAAAAGAGATAAATGTAAATCGCTATGGATAAGTGCGTCTCTAAATGCCATAAATGTAAATGTAACTCACTCTTTTATACATCTGCTATAAAGTGAATATTCCAACAAAGTGAAGAAAACTCTCTTTCTGTTCTTTTCTAGGTTTCGGGTTTTTTGTCACAGGATTGTCAATCACAACATCTTCACCAATCTTATCCTGTTCTTTATTCTGCTGAGTAGTATATCACTGGCTGCGGAGGACCCAGTAAAAAGCGACTCGTTCCGGAATCAGGTACATGAATGTCTGTACACGTTCTTCAATGTGTAAGTTTTATTCTTTCTGATGAAACACTGATGTGTACTTGTGTCTTTTATGCACACAGATTCTAGGTTATGCTGATCATGTCTTTACGGGTCTCTTCACCATTGAGATCATATTAAAGGTAAAAGAATTTTTGACTAATTGGAATCACATCATGTCTTCCCGATCCTACATCATTCCTTTGTTCAGTCATTCTAGCTTTATTCTTTTATTTTCCTAACATTTGGTTCTGCTTCATTTCTCTGGCTCTCTGATGTGCAGATGACAGCATATGGAGCATTCCTCCATAAGGGCTCATTCTGTCGCAACTACTTCAACATTCTGGATCTAGTGGTGGTCAGTGTGTCTCTCATCTCTTCTGGAATTCAGTGAGTAAAATTTTATCTGATAAAGTGTATAATGTATAAGCTAAATTTGATGTATCTACCATCCACTACTGTATCTGGATCTGAAATAGTTTTCAAGCTATATTTGCACATGTTGTCTATATGTGGACGCATAAATTGTAAAATAATCCACAAATAGTTTATCCTCAGTTAGAGATACCCCCTGAAGCCAAAAATGCAAGAATAGCATCTCAATGCCGAACTGCTTGTTGTTGTGACTAAACTAATATTAGCTTGTCATCAATGTAGTTTAGAAAGCGGGTGCCCTGGGGTCAATTCAATTCATTTCAGTTTTATTTGTATAGCGCTTTTTACAGTGGTCATTGTCACAGAGCAGCTTTACACAATCAAAGAAATTATAAAATGCAAATAAATCAGAAATCAGTTTGTCCCTGATGAGCAAGCCGGGGGCGACGGTGGCAAGGAAAAACTCCCTGAGGTGGAATAGGAAGAAACCTTGAGAGGAACCAGACTCAACAGAGAACCCATCCTCATTTGGGTCAAAAACAGGTAGCAGGAATTATGTGGTTACATTGTGTGTGTGTGAGCAACTTAAATCATTAGTCCTTAAAGAACAGCTGGAAGATCTTTATGGCAGAGTGGAACGTGCTTGGTCACCCTGGTGATGTGATCATCAACTGGAGCGGGTCACAGGGAAGGGTCTGACAGGTCCAGGGTGGAGATGGGGTCTGGATCCTCTGGGTCACAGCGCAGCATCCATGCATTTCGTGAATGAAGCGGTCAAAAGGAAGAACTTGATATTGGAATGCTTCGCCCCAACCTCAGAAACTTCCTGTGTTTGGAAAGGATGGATATTTGGAAGTATCTTGAGATCTATTGACAAACCAGTGACAAACCAGTCCTTGGATCTGATTTGTGATGCGATCTGTTTGACAGCCTCTTGAACTGAAGCCGTCTGATAGCTCGGTTTATTCAGCGCTGATCTAAGATCGGACACAACCCCCATCTTTCTTTGTAACAATGAAGTTTTTTATTCATGCTTTCTGATTGGACTGTACATGTGCTTCAAGCCAAAGGTTAAAAAAAATTTTATTATGTCGTTTTGACGAAGCTTGTGTCCTGAAAGGGAACTTTTTTATTTCTTTATTTCCCCCGCAGGTCGAGTGCCATTAATGTTGTGAAGATTTTAAGAGTTCTAAGAGTTCTCAGACCCCTGAGAGCCATCAACAGAGCCAAAGGCCTCAAAGTGAGTCATTCATAGGATCCCTGAGCTGTCTGTTATCCTGCGAAAAACTCTAAATAAGCATTTAAATATTTATTATTTTAAATGTTTCATGTTTTCTGTATCTCTGTAAATTTGCAGCATGTAGTTCAGTGTGTATTTGTAGCGATCCGCACCATCGGAAACATCGTTATTGTCACCACTCTACTGCAGTTTATGTTTGCTTGCATCGGCGTGCAACTCTTTAAGGTGAGAACACGCATACACACATGAGCAGTCCTGTAACGGAATAAAATATTAATTTTAAAATTACTTTTAATTACTGCATCTACTGTGTACAAACACACTGCTTTGAGTAAAACCAATGGATTTTTTTTCTGCTTTAAATTTTAGGGCAAGTTCTACTCTTGCACAGACTCGTCTAAACAGATCGAGACAGAATGCAGGTAATCAATTAAATCAATGTAATCAATTAAAAACATGCGATTTTACTTGAATTTTACAATTACATAAAGGGGAAATAATCAACTACAAGCATTTAATGCTTTAATATTAGTTATTAATTTACGGCTTCATCTCTGAAATGCCCAAGCTGCAGTCAGCGCATTTATTCTCCTGGAAAAGTGCAGTGCAGTGTCTGTCCATCACTGTATATGTAAAGAATTTACTGTTTATTCCAGTATTTTTTCGGATACCAAGCTTCCTTAATTTTTTTTTAAATGCTGATCTCTCAGGTTTCCTGAGGTCAATAGGACGAGTCAGAAGAAACAACTCGAGTAAATAAGAATTTTTGGCAAAAGAATTGGTGAGGTTATGGCTCTCCATCTGGGTTAACAAGCAACTCTTACCTAATAATTAGGATTCAGATTAGATATATCTGCAAAGTATCAACAATATTTGGCCCCCTTACCCCACTGACAGTTTGCAAGCTTGTTTCATGTTTTACCACATGGTTCCCTAGCCAAAGATTTCTTTTTTTACTAAACTAGCAGAAACATTTGGACAACTTTATTACATCAAATCAAATGCCTATGAAAATATGCTGAATAGTGGATCTGTGACGAAATGGCTTTATTAAAGCAATCACAATAATGAAGGAAATGCAAAGACGTAATAACGAAATAAACAAGAGAGAAAAAAAATCTTAAATAGATGAATGGTATATATATATGTATATACATACAGTATGTCACAGAAGTGTGTACACCCCTTACATTTCTTGTAAATATTCATTACATCTTTTTATGTGAAAACACCCTAAGAGGAAATGTCCAAACTAGCCATTTTCCCTCCCTGTTGTGTTACAAGGTCTCAGGTGTGAATGGGGAGCAGGTGTGTTAAATTTGGTGTTATTGCTCTCACTCTCTCATACTGGTCAATGGAAGTTCAGCATGGCACCTCATGGCAAAGAACTCTCTGAGGATCTGAAAAAAAGAATTGTTGTAAGGAGGTCAGGAGTGCAAAGACAAGTGTGTCTTGCCTACGGTCAAGCATGGTAATGGGAGTGTCATGGTTTGGGGCTGCATGAGTGCTGCCGGCACTGGGGAGCTACACTTCATTGAAGGAACCATCAACATGTTCTGTGACATACTGAAGCAGAGCATGATCCCCTCCCTTCAGAGACTGGGCCGCAGGGCAGTATTCCAACATGATAACGACCCCAAACACACCTCCAAGACGACCACTGCCTTGCTAAAGAAGCTGAGGGTAAAGGTGATGAACTGGCCGAGCATGTCTCCAGACCTAAACCCTATTGAGCATCTGTGGGGCATCCTCAAACGGAAAGTGGAGGAAAACAAGGTCTCCAACATCCACCAGCTCCGTGATGTCATCATGGAGCAGTGGAATAGGATTCCAGTGTCAACCTGTGAAGCTCCATGTTCAAGAGGGTTAAGGCAGTGCTGGAAAATAATGGTGGCCATACAAAATATTGACATTTTGGACCCAGTTTTTACATTTCCTCTTAGGGGTGTACTCACTTTTGTTGCCAGGGGTTTAGACATTAATGGCTGTGTGTTGATTTTTTTTTGATGGGACAGCAAATTTACACTGTTACACAAGCTGTACATTCACTACTTTACATTGTAGCAGAGTTTCATTTCTTTAGTGTTTTCACATAAAAAGATGTAATAAATATTTACAAGAAATGTAAGGGGTGTACACACTTCTGTGACATACTGTATAGTAATAGTAAAAAATAAACCTGAAAGTCCAATTAACATAATCTAAGTGCTTGGTATGCAGACAGGGCTGGAAATTTTCCGCAAAGACTTACTGTTGTCTTATAAAGCTAACAACAGGAAATGTGGAGCGGAAGTGGCGTGGTTCAAAACTCAGACGAGGCCACCCTCCTGTGGGCATTGGGTGAAGGTGCCTAGGTTCTTACAGGATCAGGAAATTCTCGACCTTAAACTATACTGAATACTTCCACGCCAAAAGTGTATCGTAGTATAAACTAGAGGAAGGCTCGTCCTTTTGGTGCATTGTATCACTGCTAGTGAATCAGCATCCAACTTTACCTTCCAAAAGCCACCATAGCCTAGAAACTCCTGACACACCTGGATATTGGTAAAGTATTAGTGGATCCAGTCAAATACAAACTTATATATAAACAGTACAATCAAACACTCTAAACACAAACTGTTGCTCAGTTAAGCATTCCTGACCTACTAGATCTTGTTCTTGATTGAGATCTTTGTTCACTGATTTGAATCTAGTCTTGCTCCTTGAAACTAAAACAGTATGTTAACTGTGATTAAATATACATACTTTGATCTCTCTCTCTTTTTCTGTCTCTTTTGTGTGTGTGTGTGTGTGTGTGTGGTTTACAGGGGTACATATATTCTGTATAAAGATGGCAATGTTGGAAAGCCAGAGAAATCTCCTCGTACTTGGGAGAACAGTGATTTCAACTTTGATGATGTTCTTCAAGGCATGATGGCCTTGTTTGCTGTGTCCACTTTTGAAGGATGGCCTGGGTTTGTCAAAGATCTTACAATAGTCTCCATAATGTACATTATAATAGTAGCGTTCGTTAAGGTTTCTTTAAAGTGGTTTGACAAAAAAAACTGTACTTTATAAACAACAGTATAGTGATGATAAGCATATGATCAGGTATTTATCTTTATATGTATTCTTTGTGGTGAACGAGCCAAAGACTACAGATTTACATCAAAGTGTGTGTATGGCATATCATGGTGCAGTATAACATGCTCTTTCCTTGTGATTTTTAGCCTCCTGTACAGATCCATAGACTCCCATGCTGAAGATGCTGGCCCCATCTACAACTACCGTGTGGTCATCTCTGTCTTCTTTATCATCTATATCATCATCATCGCCTTCTTCATGATGAACATCTTTGTCGGTTTTGTCATTGTTACATTCCAGGAGCAAGGAGAGCAGGAGTACAAGAACTGTGAGCTGGATAAGAACCAGGTACTGCTAATGACAAGTACAGTAAAAAATGTTAGATTACACTTTAGCGTTAGCTGCTAATCCCATGCACACATTATAAACAGATATGGTATTAGATTTTAAATAAGGCTTGGTTGGTACTAAAAAGCCAAGAAGGGAAATGGTTAAGGTTATAAGTTTGATTGCACGCACCACCAAGAAATTATGGTTTATTATAATAACCTGTCCGCTGAAAAACATGGAGCTGTCAGCCAATCAGCATTTAGACTAAGACTTTTTTGAGACAGCATTTGACTAAACATAACTCTTGCACTTTAGCCCAGGGTTTGTCTCTACACTCTCATCCACATTGTGCATCGGTGGGGGAATTGGTAGCATAAGGCTTTGGGCTGTTGCTTAACGATCAGGGTTAATAATCAAAGATTGGGATTCAGGCCACAACACTGACAAGCTGCCACTGTTGAACCCTTGAGCAATGCTCTTAACACCCCATCCTTCTGGATTGCCATATCATAAATGACCCTGTCCTCTGACCCCAACTTTCGCAATGAAAATTTTTTTACTGTGCAGTAATGACTATGTGTCAAGTAAATATTCACTGCAAATAACAGAAACTCCCCATAGACCTGCTGTCTACCAATTTGGCTGATACAGTTATTTCAGATGATTTAGGCCATTAAGTATGCAAGTGAAAAATACATTTCAGGGACAAATAAGAGCATGGGGTTGATTGTAATTCCTGGTACATAATGCAAAAAAAAAATATGTAAGCTTATTAAAGTGGCACTCCATCATCAGGACCATCACTTGAACGTCATAGTTGAAACAAAATTAGTTTGTCAAAATTTGTTTGAACTTTAAGCATGTCTTCCCACCGCACATTAACATGTACAGCTTTCAGTATTCCGCTTACCGCTTGCTCCTCTCGAACACGTCCCCACCTGTCATCGCCATTTTTGTACGGTTCCTCTTGGTAAATGTCTGCTAAAAGTCAGAAATGTTAAGGTATTTTCTGTGTGTCAATTTGATGTCTGTCCCTGACTTTGTGTGAACCTGTTTGTGTTTTATTCTCATGGTACAGCGGCAGTGTGTGGAGTATGCTCTAAAGGCACGGCCTTTACGCAGGTACATTCCAAAAAATCCATACCAGTACAAGGTGTGGTATGTGGTTAACTCCACCTACTTTGAATATCTGATGTTTACCCTTATCCTACTTAACACCATCTGCTTGGCAATGCAGGTCAGTATCAGCTTTCTAGGCTGCTAGATGATGACATTTTTTTGGTTTTCTGATTATCTTTTCTGAGAACATTGTGTCCCCCTGCAGCACCATGGTCAGTCACCATCATTCAACAAAGCCATGAACATTCTTAACATGGTCTTCACTGGTCTGTTTACTGTGGAGATGATCCTCAAACTTATTGCCTTCAAACCCCGGGTATGACCTGCTTCTAACTCATACCTGTGAGATAGATAGATAGATAGATAGATAGATAGATAGATAGATAGATAGATAGATAGATAGATAGATAGATAGATAGATAGATAGATAGATAGATAGATAGATAGATAGATAGATAGATAGATAGATAGATATAGATAGACTAGATAGATAGATAGATAGATAGATAGATAGATAGATAGATAGATAGATAGATAGATAGATAGATAGATAGATAGATTCTTCTTTCAATGTTCCAGCATGACAATTCCCCTGTGCCCAAAGCTCCTGTGCAGATTTTTTTTAGAGAGAAGACCAAAAACACAACAAAGCAATAAAACACAGAATACAAATAAGAACTTGGCCTTTGGATTGCGTGATAAATGTAGTTCACCCTTTAAGTTTAGCTAAAAGATTACATCAGAGCTTCAACAAATCTTTAATAGCGTCATTAGAGTAATTAGACTGATAGTTTGTGCTCTTACCTTTTGGTGTAATCTTTTATCATTATGATGTCATGAAAGCGCTACTGTGATTTCTCAATGATGCAAAAAAGTTTAAAGCTTTTTATCGTATTCATTTTAATAGAAATTACGTAAAATTTATATATTTATATACAGAGCCCCCTCTACATGAGAAATCCAAATTTAAGCCTTTACCAGAATAATATATGTCGTACCATAATTTATGTACAGTGCTGTGAAAAAGTATTTTCTGATTTCTTGTTTTAGATCATCAAACAGACTTAAATATTAGACAAAGATAACCCAAATAAACACTAAATCTTGTTTTTAAATTGCTGATTTTATTTCCAAACCTACATGGCCCTATGTAAAAAAGTAATTGCCCCTAAAGCAGAAAAGTAATTACCCCATAAGCAGCAAAAATTGCTATCAATCGATTGCGATTACTGGCAGTGAGTCTTTCACATTGCTGTGGCGGAATTTTGGCCCACTCTTCTTTACAGAATTGTTTTAATTTAGCCACATTAGAGGGGTTTCCAAACACAAACTGCCTTTTTAAGCATCTCAATTGAATTTAAGTCTGGACTTTGACTAGGCCACTCCAAAAGCTTCATTTTGTTTTTTGCTGGGGAAATACTTTGACCCTGTCTGTTTTTTTGAACTATATATATTTAACTATAAGAATCTATTCCAACTTTCTAACTAACGTTTTATCCCTTCGTAGGGTTATTTCAGTGATCCATGGAATGTTTTTGACTTCCTCATCGTAATCGGAAGCATTATAGACGTCATTCTGAGTGAAATAAATGTAAGTGCAACACCACCATCGTTCACTCTCTCTCCTTTCTCATTACTAACATAGAATACATTTTAGTAGTGAGTACCATTAGGCTGATAGTCGTTTTTTTGAGTCTGTTGCATGCATGATTTGAATGATCTGTATTTTATATATTTTTCCCTCATTTGTAATTCTAAATTTATATATTTTGGTCATTTTGGAGTAAAATGTTAGTCATTTAAAAATGCATAATTTTTAGGTACATTTAATAACTTATACTGTAAAAACAGAGCAAAACCTCAAATCTATCATTTTCCTGTGTGTATCGATTACACTCTAAGGTAAAAAAGTACGACTGGTTTCTGATTATCACATCCACATGTGAGCCTTTACCAAACAATTTCCACAGCAAAACAGCAGCTGTTAGTATGTCCTTATATGACATGGAAGGAATCCTGCACTTACCAGACGTTCCACTGTTGTGGACTAGTACTTGGTTCTCTCTTCTTTTCCCTTCAATTTTGCTAAATAAGTTCATATCCTCACCGTTGCATACCACCAAACTCCTCTTATTTCCTTACTCAGATCTCTGTATGTTATAATCTTCTTTAGAATAACAAAAGAATAAGTCCATTTTAATGTACACAGACTTAAAATATATTAGAACTAAAGTTATAACCGGGGCAAATTCTAACGATCGTTATGATCGTTCCATGAGCCACAGTGCTTGTTATTTAAGCCATAAAGTTCAGCAAATTTCCTTTTCCATGTTTGTTCAGACACAAAAACCTGCACAAGGAAATAAAACTAGAAACAGTAAAAAGATTCTTTGGGATAAACTGGTGAGGTTAACATCATATTTAGGTATACTTTTTTAGTAGCAGGGAAAATATATTAGCCAAAATTTAATATAAATATATAAATGCAGATAAGTTTGATGAGTTACAATAACATCATCTACCTGAATGGTGGCCTGGAGCAATAGTGACCTCTAAAAAGTAAATATTATGCCCTGTTAAATGGCCAAACAATTTTAGACATTAGTCAGTAATTAGTGGAGCAAGAACGGGACAAAGGGATGAAAACAAAAAAGGCATTGTTGGGGAACCAGCAAATAAAAAAAATACGGATGATAGCTTAAAAGGTAAAGCAGAAACGTAAAGCAGGCAAATGTTCTGAAAGAGATTCAGGAGTTTTACCAGGACACAAAACAACAGCTAAATGATAATATTTCCATACTTAGCAATGTTAGGAAATGTTAGGTGCTAAACAAAATAATCAAAGCACTAAACCAACAAGACACAAGCTTCTCCACTAAGACAGAAGGTCCCGGCGGAAAAATATAATAATTGACAATATTTTGAAAGAAGAAGAGGGGACATTGACATTGTTTGCCAGAAAAATTGCTTTGGGATACGCTGGAGATCCCCAAACCATTTACGTTCCTGGAGTTTTACCTGCTAAACAGTGAATGAATGTTTTATGAAGATAGGACTCTCTTGTACCAATTAATGGTGAAAGCAACTGCAGGGAAGACATGGAATCTGGAATCTGGTAATCGCACTAAAGGAGATCCTGGTCGAGCAGGAGTAAAATGGACTCAAATTTATCAGTTTGTTTTTTAACCATGTTGGGGGACCTTAGCCAGTTAGAGGAGGCCTTCCCCCAAAGCTAAATGTTCCTTCTAGCTCAGTTTAGGCTCATTGTCTGGTGACCTCAACCAATCATTTTCTTTTTACTTTGTTTGAAACATTTTAGCTTGTTCAGGAAGTAGTTTTGAATAATATGGTATGGCTATGGTAAGTTTAGGGATACATCATATATAAGCACATATGGGTAGTGATAGTCAGAATGATATCATTTAACGTGAATAGTGGGTTGAAACCTGTGAAACATAATACTGTTTTATCCAAAATGAGGAAGGAGCATATAGTATACTATAGTATAGTAGAAAACCCAACTTGATGATTTTAACCATAAAAAACTAAAAGTGGGTTTCAAATAGCTCAAATTGACAGCTATCTGAATACATTAAAGTTACCTACATTAAATGAAGAGCAAAAATTAAGAAATTAGAAGTGACAAAGTACAAATACTATCAGTACTTCACTTTACTATTTAGTTTTCTGACAACTTTTATTTTTACTCATTACATTTTTACACAAATATCTGTACTTTCTACTTAATACCTATCTAAACCCGGCTCATTACTTAGTTCTAATCTGTTTGGTGGATTTTTTAATCTACTTCTGTTATTATTTATTTATACTTATTATTGCATGCCCTGTAAACATAGGCTAGATTATGAAGCTATCAACGAGCAAGGCAGTCAGGCAGAAGGCCCAGAAGGCAACAAGAATGGCTAACGTGGCTAACTTAATTTACTGTCAGTTCATCATCAGAAGAATATAATCTATATCACCTTTGGGTGCATAATGTTTATTTTTACTGAACTGTAACCTACTTTTGGTAGTTGATTTACTTTTTATTTACTTAATCTCAATAAATCAGAATGTCGTAGAAAAGTTTATTCAATTCAGTATTTCAAATCAAATTGTGAAACTTGTGTATTAAATAAATGCAATGCACACAGACTAAAGTAGTTTAAGTCTTTGGTTATTTTAACTTTGATGATTTCGGCTCACAAAAACCCACCATCTCAACAAATTAGAATATGGTGACATGCCAATTAGCTAATCAACTCAAAACACCTGCAAAGGTTTCCTGAGCCGTCAAAATGGTCCAAAAATGGTCAAAAAGACATCATTGACACCCTGACACCCTGTTGAGGGTAAGCAACAAACATTCATTGCCAAAGAAGCTGGCTGTTCACAGAGTGCTGTATCAAGCATGTTAACAGTAAGTTGAGTGGAAGGAAAAAGTGTGGAAAAAAACATGCACAACCAACCAAGAAAACCTCAGCCTTGAGAGGCTTGTCAAGCAAAATCGATTCTAAATTCAAGAAGGATTCATTTGCCAGTGTGAGATACTCTTTCAAGGTCAGCCCAATGTGTTCACTCTCGAAAGTAAGAAATTGCGCTTTCTTATTATCTCTGCTCTCTGGCAAAGCACTCGACTGGGCTTCTGCAGTGTGGGATACAGATCTGCAGATTTCTTCTTTGAGTCATTTCACTGCGCAATGTTTTTAAATACCCTGCAGAAGGTCTGGTTATCTCCACCCAATTACATCTTTTATACCAAAATGAACTATCTGCTGCACAATACGCTATCTGTTTTTGCAATCTAGCTGCGCAAAGTGGGTGGAACAAGGTGGCTCTCAAGTCCAGGTTTACAGATGGGCTTAATCCCTGACTGCAAGCTGAGCTCATCTTACGTGATGCAAAAGGTACATTCTCTCAATACGTGGCAAGGGCAGTGCAGCTGAATAATCTAAACCGCACCTTCGGCTCTTCGTGTACTAGTGTAACCACTGCTTAGGTGGAGCTTAAGCTGATGCAGTTGGACAGCTCATTTCTGCTTACCTTTTCATGGACGATGTGTCATATATTTTCCAGCGCTAGTGCACTCAGGTGCAGCGTTGAATCTCATGGACCTCAAAGTGGCAGAAAAACTTAAACTTACTACTATCCCCCGCTTCAGATTTTTGTTATTGATGGACAGCCCATTGGTCCAGGCATCAATCAAACAGATCTCATCACATTACAAGTAGGGGCCATACATGTGGAACAGATCAGTTTCCACCTCATTAACTCACCTAATACTCCCATCATTCTGGGATTCCCCTGGCTACAAAAACATATGATACAACCCCATCATATCATGAAAAGACAACTCACTGGTCCAGTCATTGTCAAAAACATTCTGTGTCACAAGTGAAGTCATGCCGCTTCGCTCAAGTAGCAACGTCTTTTGCTGCTTCGGACAAGATTCCCAGAAAATACCACGATCTACTGGAGGTTTTCAGTAAAGCCAAAGTCTCAGAGCTGCCACCTCACAGATCCGGGGACTGTGCTATCATCATTTTATCTAATGCAAGTCCTCCCAGAAGCCATGTATACTTTCGTGCCATGGACACCTACATCAATGAGGCACTGGCTTCAGGGTTTCTACATTCGCAGCAGCTTCTGGGTTTTTCTTTGTGAAGAAAAAAGATGGCACCTTATGCTCATGTATCGATTACAGAGGTTTAAACGCAGTTACCGTACTTTACTAAGATGGATTTAAGGAGCACCTATAATCTCATCAGATTCGAGAAGGCTATGAGTGGAAGACGGCGTTTACTATGACCAGGGGTCATTACGAGTACTTGGTGCTGCTCTACAGTCTGGCGAACGCTCCTGCGGTCTTTTAAGCCTATGTGAACGAGGTTTTCTGATCTCCTCAACCACTGTGTTATTGTATATATATCAACAACATTTACTCTAAAACCTACTCTCAACATGTCGAACAGGTTACGCACAGTTCTGACCCATCTATTACAGAATGTGAAATTCCACTGTGAATTCCACTGTGATCAAGTCTTATTCCTCGGGTATCTTATTAGTGCACATGGGGTTACCATGGATAAAGCTAAGGTGGAAGCAGTGAGTGAAGTGACAAGTTGGCCGTTGCCAAAAACTAGTTACAGAGGTTCTTGGGGTTTGCACTTTTTTACAGATGATTTATACATAACTACAGTCAAACCGCAGCTCCTATTACCTCTCTATTAACGGGCAAGCCGACTAAGCCTCAATGGGACTCCTGCTCCCACTTATGCTTTTGAAAAGTTGAAAGCCAAATTCACTAAGGCCCCTATCCTGAAACATCCGGACCCCAAGTTACCTTTTGTGGTGGAGGTGGACGCCTCAAACTGCGGAGTGGGTGTTGTACTCTCACAGCAACTTGGAACACCTCCTTACTTCACCCTTGTGCGTTTTTTCTCATGCAAACTCACCCTGGCATAATGTAACTATGACGTGGGCAACAAGGAGTTGCTGGCAAAGAAGGAGGCCTTATTTGAGTGGAGACACTGGATAGAGGGGAGTATGCAGCCTTTTATAATTATCACTAACCACAAAAACCTCATGTACTTAAAATCCACCAAACACCTCAAGTTTCAGTTTACCATAACCTATAGGCCAGGTCCACCCCAGCAGGATGCTACTTCTGAGCATATCCTCAATCTACAGTATATCCTGGGTGCCATTCACTAGGACCTAGACGAAGAACTCAAGTTAGCCCAGCAGAATGACCCTCCTCCTTTATAATGCCCCACTGGTAAGACATACATCTCTCGTAGTAGGTCTACGGACTAGAGTATTAGCCTGGGTTCATACCAAGTCTCCAGGAGGATGTTACCACCTATGTGCGGGCTTGTACAAGATGCGCCCAGTCCAAAACCCCACGTCACATACCCGAGGGATTGTTGGAACCTCTGCCCATTCCACAGAGACCTTGGCTATAGACTTTGTCATTGATCTTCCCCCTCACAGGGTCATACCACGATTTCACATCGCTTCCCCAAAGCCTGCCGTCTGGTCCCACTAAAGGGCCTCCCCCATCTGCCATGGAAACCGCACAGCAGCTATTTAATCATGTGTTCCAAAACTATGGCATACCATAATTATAAGGATATTGTATCAGATCGTGGGCCTCAATTAATGTTTCGGGTGTGTGGGCAGAAGTTTTGCAAAATGGCTAAACATTAACATCAGTCTCACATCGTATCACCCACAATCTGACGGGCAGGCGGAAAGATTGAATTAGAAGCTGGGAAGGTATCTGAGATCCTACTGTGCACGAGAGCAGATGAGATGTAGTGAGTTTTCTGCCATGGGCAGAATATGCTTAAAACTCCTCAACACATTCCTCTACATGGCTAACCCTTTTTTCAGTGTGTTCTAGGTTATCAGCCCCCCCATGTTTCCCTGGTCAGGAGAGCCATCCAGTGTGCCCAGCTGTGAAGGACTGGTTTGGGAGGACTGGTTGGTTTGGGAGAGTGCCCATGTCTGGTTACAGCATGCCATACGCTCACAACTTATTCTGGCCAACTGACGGAGACGTCCACATCCGGACTACCAGCCCAGGCAACTGGTATGGCTCTCCACAAGGGATTTGCGATTTAAACTACCAAGTGAAAAATTGAGTCCAAGGTATGTGGGCCCCTTTAAGATCATTAGGCGGATTAACCCCGGTCACTTACCAGCTGGAACTCCCTGCTTCTTATCGTATTTCTCCGTCTTTTCATGTTTCATTGTTAAAACCGCACCATGCAAACCCTGTTAATAAACCTTTTACACCAGAACCACCAGCACCCATCAAGGTTGAAGAAGCGCCTGCCTATCAAGTTAATGAGATCTTGGATTCCAGGAGAAGGAGAGGTCTCCTCGAGTACTTGGTGGACTGGACGAGTTACGATCTTGGGTCAAGGCCAGTGACATCTTGCACACAGGAGTTTCATACCACTCACCCTGAACTCCCAGCTCCACGCTCTCAAGGACACCCTCGAAAGAAGCCAGGAGGCATGTCTAAGAGCGGAGGGTACTGTAGGGAATCCGCCTCCCAACTGCCAGAGCACGTCCTTGCCTGAATACTGCCTCTTCAGTTGTACTTCTGGGGTCACTTCCACTATATAAGCTACCAGTAGTAATTAGCACATTGCGAGGTATTGTTTGCTATGCAACTTACCAAGCATTTGTGTATTGTTCTCTCAGCTCACGGTTTTGGATCTCTGTCTGTTTATTTAACTACGTCTTTGCCTGTGGTCTTGGTTTTGTTTGCCTTTCTATATTGAATATCTGTGTATGAACTTTGCCTGCCTTTTGACTATTCTTTTGGTTAATCCTTCTTTTCTAATTTAAGCCATTCTCTGCATCATTGATCCGACTAAGCCTACTTCTTTACAACTTTCCAGAAGGCCAACAACTCAGTAAAAATATTAAAATAATAATAAAAACATAAAAAGTTATTATTCTAATTTATTGAGATAGTGAATTGGTGGGTTTTTGTTAAATGTGAGCCAGAATTATCACAATTAAAAGAACCAAAGCCTTAAACTATTTCAGTCTGTGTGCTGAATTTATTCAATACACGAGTTTCACAATTTAAGTTGAATTAGTGCCATAAATTAACTTAACATTCTAATGTATTGAGATGCACCTCTAAGTACATGTCAGAGCCCAAACGTCTTTACTTTAACTAGATTAAAAGTGTCAGTATTTTTGACAGATGACATTCTGATTTATTTAGAGCAACCTTATCTAAATGATCAGTAAGTGTAATCGGTGAAAAAAGGCTTTAATTTGCTAGAAAGCATAAAGATTGAAAGCAATAGAATATGGTCATGTGGTCTGATGAGTCCAGATTTACTCTGTTCCAAAGTGATGGGCACTTTAAGGGTAAGAAGAGAGGCGGATACAGTGATGAATTATAAGTCATAAATAATCATGACTAGTGCCTACCGTAACAGGCCTTTGGGGGGGGCAGTGCTATGATCTGGGGGTTGCTGCGGTTGGTCAGGTTCAGCAATGTTATGTGCCCAAAGAGTGAGGTCAGCTGACTACCTAAATATAGTGAATGACCAGGTTAATCCATCAATGGATTTTTTCTTCATTGATGGCACGGACATGACAATTTCAGGATTCATCAGGCTTGAATTGTAAAACAGTGGTTTGGGAAGCATGAGACAACATTTTCATAATACATTTATTGGCCACCACAACATCCAGACTTTAACCGCGTTGAGAATATTTGGAATGTGCTAAGGAAAACTTTTTGCGCAGCAGCCTGACTCCCCTGTTAATACAAGATCTTGGTGAAAAAATATCGAACTCTGGAAATAAATGTAACATTGTAACATTGCAAAAGCATATCGCAACGATGCCATGGCGAATGCATGCTGTAATCAAAGCCAAAAGCGGTCCAACGAAATACTAGAGTATGTGACTTTTTTTTTTGGCAGGCATATTAAAATAAAACTATATCGAAGCACCTGCTCAGAAATCAATTGCTGGAGAAACTGTGGAAATCCAAATGCTAATCAATATCACATCGTCTGAAATTGTCCAACTATTGAACTTTTCTGTGCTCTACAGAACATTTTTAAATGTGTAATGCCCATAGAAAGCAAAATCTTGTACTTTGAATATATTTCTCAAGAATAAGTTACAGGAAATAAATATTTAATAAACATATGTGGATAACAGATAGTAATTTTACCATCACCAGAAATTCATTATTATTTATCTCAAAAGATGCTGTCTATAGAAACATTACGCTGGACATTTATAAAATGAAACATATGGCAGCTTTTGTAAATCGGAAATTGGAGCAATTTGTACTGAAATGGAAATTTCAGGCCTATTTTCACAACCTATCACATATTAGGCATAGAAAACTTCACTTCCTTTTTATATAGTTTCTATTTCTACTTGTTTATTTTACTTTATTTTTATTTATGTATTTATTGCTTTAATTTATTTTCCTTCAGTATGTACAAATTTTTGTGGAATACTTTGTTACTTGTTTATTACTAGTATTTGATTTATATAATAATCGTGATTTTTTTTATTGCTGGATCTCAATAAAAACTGAATTTAAAAAAAGTAAAGCTGTAGCTCGATATTCAATTGTGTAGCCCAACCAAGAAGAATAGTGGACTTTGTACATGCATCCAATAAGCTTAAAAAAAGTTCACTTACAAAATACTCTGTAGTAAAAAAACTGAATATGAGTTAAATAAATAAATAAAAAAATTTTATATGACGACTTATTTCATTTTATAGCTATACCTGCACCAAGCTTTCAACCCACTGACATCACCACTGCAAACACAGTCTCTCTTGCACACACACTATAGTGGATAAAAATAGAAAAAATGTGTACATACATTCATAACCTTGAAAGGCTTTTACGGCAGCAGTGTGACATGAGTTAAGCTGTGCAATAGCTTTGATCTTTCTTTCCTTTCCCTAAAGCCAGCTGACCCTTCTTCCTCTACCCCTTCCTCTGTGGTAAGACCGATGGTAAGAACTGCCAGTAATCAAGCCTCATCACCTCACAGTCATTAAACTCAATCATCTTGTCATTACAGCCATTTAAACTTTAGCATGTCCCATTCATAAACCTTTATCACGCCTTGGATTACTGAGCCGGATACATATCATTTGAAATATTCAGTGTGTGTGTGTTGTGATGTTGTAGCTCATTCATTTTCATTCTATAGGCTGATATCATTTTGTGTCACAGTAAACTCAGGGTACTGTCCCAGCCTTCTTTTTCTACCAGTGTGTTATATTACAGTGGTCAAAACTAACTGGTAGAAATACTATTTTCCATGAAAATGTGTAACCTGTTTATCATGTAAGGCAACTTTTCTTTGATGTTGGGTGTTTCATCAATACATTTTTTATGTATTTATTTTGCCTATTTTACTATTACTATTATAAGTTAATAATATTACTTTCCATAAGACATATATAATATTAAAAAATATTTGATTATGTATGAGACAAACTTTACGTATGGTAACCTCCGTTCCCTGATGGAAGGAATGGAGAAGTTGTGTCGAGTGACAACACTGGGGATCACATTTGGGAGCCTGAAATACCTATGATTAGTTTCGAAAAGGCCAATAAAATTGGACAAGCAGAAGCCGGTCACGCCCTGTTCTTTCAGGTATAACTAGACCAGGCCCATTTTCCAAACAGCGGGGGGGCCCTATGGAGATCACATCTCGCCAGCTGGAGGGTACTATGTGAAGACTAACCTAAGGACTGACAAAAGGCAGTACGACAAAGGGTAGGCCCCGGACAGCCATACCTGAGGACACAGTCAGAGAACACCTACAGAGATAGGGGGAACATTGCACTGGAAGCCTCTTACACAGTGGAGATTACAAACATGGGGCCACATATGGACCCACTACATGTTGCCACGAAGGGAACCACGAAGGGTTGCCACGAAGGGAAGGGGAAGGGAACCTGGTCTCCCCCAGCTGGTCCCCCCACTGGATTGCCTGTGGGGGTGGGGTGTGTGCAGCTGGATGGAAAAGGGGGTCTGAGGTCACATAATTGAACCCATCTTGGACCAAAGTGGCGCAACCCTATCCCGAAGGGGAAGAACGCTGGGGGCAAGCTCCACCCCTACCCTTACTTTAAGTTTAGGAAACCGCACGAGACTTTAAAGCACACGGGTACCATCCACAGGTTGTAGAACCTGATAAATGTATTGGGAGTAGCCCAACCTGCAGCTCTACTTATGTCTGCTAGTTAGGTCATGTTCACCAGGGCTGATGCAGCGGCCATCCTCCTGGTGGAGTGAGGTCTTATCCTCTGACACATTGTGGCAGTTGTCGAACGCAACAGACAGACCACACCCTAAAACACACGGCGGAGAAGGCATGATAAATCACGTTTCTTGGCCGAAAAAGTGCTCTTCTGAGGAGAAATGCTGAAGGAATTTCTGCTCAGGCACTGCTGTGGATGCCACCAACTCAACCAGGGGTTCTTTCGCACTTCTAGGTTTCGAATGCTGTCGCAAGGAAGAAATTGCTAATTGTGCTACCTTATTTGACTCTGAAAAACAGAACGATGAGCAGTATCACGGCCAGTCAATTTATACCCGGATGTCCGTTGCGTGAATGGCTATGCAAATTTTGCTGGTCCAATTTCATTGGCTTTTTCAAAACAAATCAACAAATGGGCTTCTAAACGTGACCCCTAGTGTCTTCTAAATGGGCTTCTAAACTTGACTCAACATCAAAGTGAATAACAGAAAGGGAATAGATGTTTCTTTACATTGAACAGAAAAATATTTTTTTGCCCACTTTTGGTTAAATTTCCTTTTGGCAAAACTTTCCACTTTCCCAACTATTTGGTTATTTTGTTGTCAGATGAAATTTTCTTGCTGGTTGGCATGCAGTATCACCTGATCATTATCAAGGAGTGTTATAATGAATGTGGAGTTCTATTGGTGATGAATCTAACTAAAAAATTTACCTTAATAAATTAAGGAGATTGTAGTTATTAATATTTGATTATTAATTAACACATGGATTTAAAATTACAATATGCAAATATGTGCCTGGCATTGTACAGAATCAGTCTGACTACATTATGATAGACAAATACTTACTTAGCCGTCATGTATATGCTGATATACACACTTCTTTGTAGACTATTATAATATACATTTATCTAACAGTGTCTACCACCTTGTCCTGAGCTTACTGTATACTACAATAGAAATGCATATAATAAGTAACATTATTAAAAAAAACTATATCTGTGTTTGTGTGTGTCTTTATGTGTATGTTGGGTTGGGGTGGTTCCTGTTTGTATGTTTTTTTGTGCTTTTTATCGTCTGTCTGTCTGTAAAATGCTGAAAGGGGCTTCAGAATACAGAAGACAATGCCAGGATTTCCATTACCTTCTTCCGACTGTTCCGGGTTATGCGACTGGTGAAGCTGCTTTCTCGAGGGGAGGGGATACGGACACTGCTGTGGACCTTCATCAAATCTTTCCAAGTGAGAAGTTCTAGTGTTTTTTTTTTTAAATAAAATTAATAAAAAATATATATTTTTTAAAATTGTATTTGTTTTATTTACCCCTCTTTAGGCACTTCCTTATGTAGCATTGCTCATTGTGATGCTTTTCTTCATCTATGCTGTTATTGGAATGCAGGTAAATCTTCAGTTATTATCTTCTGTCTCCAGCTTTATTTTGTCTCAAATCAATTCATTCTCGTAATGGGTTTTGATTAAGGGCATTTAATTAATTACATTTCTTAAATCGATAATTGGGAAAATTACCAATCAATTATTAGTTAGTTAGTCGTTTGTCTAGGATTTCACTGCATGTTTTTATGTTTTTATATGTTTTTTGTTGCAATAAAATCGGGGTATGTGTAAATTTGCAGCAGCACAATGCATGGTGTGTAAAAAAGTTTAGCTTTACTTTGATGAAGATCATTAGAGATATATTTGCTTATGCTGGTGAAGCTGGTATATTTTTGTTGGTATATGAGAACCTATTAGCACATCTTTAAAATAAGAAACAGGAAAGTTGGTTTGGTTGGATACTCGTTACGTTGCGTGTAGGGCGTTAAAGTGATTGGTTTGCAAAAAAAAGACAAAAGTCAAAAAGTTGCAGGGTGGTGCGGAATGCATAGAAATGATTGAATTTGTATTAATCAACTCAAGTCAAGTTAAGTCACCTGTTTTTATATAGCGCTTTAAACAATCGGGACAGAATTACATTAGAAAAGACAATATTAAACATTCATTAAAACACTCAATTTGATTGATATCTATAAATTTAGAGTTCCCAACTAAGCAAGCCAAAAGCGACAGCGGCAAGGAACCAAAGCTCCATCGGTGACATAATGGAGAAAAAAACAGGCTTAGTCGGGGGGGTCAGTTCTCCTCTGACCAGATAAACCAGTAGCTTGCCCATGCTGCAGCAAAGTTTTCGGGTTTTGTCCGGATGGCCATCTAGAAGACAAGATATCACTGAGAAATTGCCCTATTGTCTCCAAGTGATGGCGGTGACAGTGAGCTCAAAATAAAAACAGACATATGTTAGTGTAGATGCCATTCGACTTATGATATACAAATGTATTGTGTGTTATTGGAGGTGTTCCTGGTTCTGGTTGACCTGATTATTGCAGCCTAATTTGAATAATAAAAATGTGTGTATTATGTGTAGGCCAGGTTAAAGAGATGTGTCTTTAATCTAGTTTTAAAAACTGGAGTGTGTCTGCCTCCCTAACAGTGCAAGGTAAGTTATTCCAAAGTTTAGGCGCTAGATAAGAGAAGGATCTGCCACCTGCAGTTGACCTTGATATTCTAGGTATTATTAGATTGCCTGAGTCCTGAGAGCGCAGCGGATGTGGAGGACTGGAATAGGATAGGAGCTCACTCGGGTACTGAGGTGCTAAACCATATAGGGCTTTATAAGTAATTAACACGATTTTAAAATCTATTTGATATTTCATAGGGAGCCATTGCAGTGTTGACAGAACCGGGCTAATATGATCATGATTTTTTGGTTCTATTAGAAACTCTAGCTGATACGTTTTGGACCAGCTTAAGCTTATTTATAGCTGGGTGTCATAAGCATAGCAGTAAAATGTTTCCCATTAATCTGTAACATTTAAATTGAAAAACAGTCCTAGAATTGAGCCTTTGGGTACTACATATAGCGATATGATACCTCTTCATTCACTGCTAAAAATTGTTGGCCGTCAGATAAGTAAGATTTAAACCATGATAACACACTTCCGCTTATGCCAACAAAGCTTTCTAATCTATTTAAAAGAATGTTGTGGTCGACAGTGTCAGACACAGCACTGAGGTCCAATAGCACTTATAGGGAGAGACAACCATTATCAGCTGATAGCAGCAGGTCATTTGTAACTCTAATAAAAGCAGTCTCAGTACTATGATAGTGTGAGGAAGAGGAGTGAGTAGAATCCATAATGCGCCGAATGGCTTTATTTAAAAAAAAAGCAAAGTTTAAAGAGAATTCAGGAAGCCGGCAAAAGTCGGTACACGGTAATTTAAATAACCAGGCAGACAAATCCAAAATGTGAGACAAAGAGCGTAAACCAAAAATGGAACAGAGATCAAAAACATGAACTTGAGAGTGACATGACCGCTTGGTAAGTTGCTCGGCAAACAATTTTTGCAATGTGCTCAGCGAGTTGCTAGTTTAACTAGCCCGCTAACAGGAATTCCCCCCGGAAGAGGGCGGCCAGGGCTAATATTCACGGGATGGCGCCCTCTGGTGTTGGGAGGGTTGAATCACTAAAGATAGAATCTAAATCCTGACTGGAAATCCTCATAGATATTTTTGTCTAAGAAAAAAATTGTGATGATACTACCTTTTCTATTATATTTTGAAATCGGTTTAACTCCAGTAGAGCTCAGAATTTCTAGAAACACTGATCACAGAACATTTCTTTTTCATTTTCGACATGGATAATAAAATCACCAACAATTAATACTTTATCTGCAGCCAGAACTAACTCTGTTAGAAAATTACCAAATTCTTTAATGGTCTGTATGGTGTCCTCGTGGCCTGTATACAGTAGCTAGTATAAACATTGCAGGGGATTTCTTATTAGTATCTATTTCTTTGGATAATGTTAGATGAAGCACCATTACTTTAAATGATTTATACCTGAAACCTGCTTACTGAGAAACACTGAAAATGTTGCAATAAATAAATTGATGCAACCCCTCCACCTTTACCTTTTGGGCATGGCTCAGGTTTATAACAGTAATTTTGGGGGGTAGACTCATTTAAAATACAGTAATCATCTGGTTTAGGACAGGTTTCTGTCAAACAGAGCACATCTAGATTATAACTAGTGATCATATCATTTACAAAAAGGGAGCTGATATTTAGTAAACCTAGCTTTATCTTTTGTTTCTCTGTGTTGCATGAGTTTTTGTTGAACATCACTTAAATTGTTTCTATTAAGCTGGTTTGGACGTTTATTTTATTTTTTAGTTTGAGGAACAGTCACAGTCTCTATAGCGTGATATCTTGGTAAAAAGGTCTCTATGTGCTGTGAATTACTGAATTCTGTGTGGTCTGTGAAGTGAAACGGCTAGCAGCTGGTCGGGTTAGCCAGTCTGTCTGCTTCCTGACTTGGACTCCAGTTAGTCAAGTGCCAACTCTAAGACTATCTGTAAAATTTCTAGAAAAAAGAGCGGTACCATTCCAGGAGGTCAGGTCTGCAGCAAAACTTCTATAAAAAAAGAATGTTATTTCGTGGGCACCATTTAGACATCCAGCTATTAAGTAATGACAATCTGCTATGTATCTCATCACAATGGTAAGCAGGGAGGGGACCAGAGCAAATTACTGTGTCTGAATTTTATTTATTCGGACATCGCAAAATCGTGAAGAGACTGAATTTTTAAATAATAATAATAAATAATATATTATTTTATTTGTGGTATCCACTTTTAGTGTAGCTACTGAAATACACGTGTATTTCACTCCTTTCCGAGAAAATTGAATGCGTTCACTTTCCACCAGTCTAAAATGTTAATAAAAAGGATCAATCCATTATGCTTGACAAGGTTCTTAATCAATAAATCTTGAGCATCGAGTCTTGAGCTTGCATGATATGAACAAACTGACAACAGTGTTCTGACCAAAACTGAATAGTCAAATCCAAACACTCCAAATAAAAACCACAGCGAATTCTTTCTGATTTTGTATTTGATCACCGCACATCTTTAAAAATCTTTACAGACTTCAACAGTTTTGACCATAATGGCATGGATAATCCTATTTTAATTGATGCCATGCTTAAGTTTGTGCCTTGATAATGATTTCATTTTGTGACAATAAAATGCATGTTAATTATGCTACTCATTTGTTTTGCTGTTAATCTAACAGATGTTTGGTAAGATAGCCCTAAGAGACAACACCCAGATCAACCGAAACAACAATTTTCAGACGTTCCCTCAAGCTGTGCTGCTGCTTTTCAGGTGCGCACTCTTCTTATACTTTTACTTATATTTATTCTGTTTCATTTTATTGGGCAAAAGTTAAAGGATTGTATCATTTCTCGAATGTTTAGATGTGCAACAGGTGAAGCCTGGCAGGAGATAATGTTGGCCTGCTCCCCTAACCGCCCGTGTGAAAAGGGTTCTGAAGAGGCCCCTACCAGTGAGGAGTGTGGCAGTCATTTCGCTATCTTTTATTTTGTCAGTTTCTACATGCTCTGTGCCTTTCTGGTAAGTGCTTCCCGTAAAAATTTTCAGTCATAGGGCTACATGCAATAAAATATGCCTTAACATTTCTGCTGTGAGGCAGACCACACTATTGCAGAAATCTATTTTTTAGACTTGATTTAAAACAGCATAGTCAGTTAGCAAGTACTGAGTCATGAATTTGCGAAAAAAATTAAGAGCATAAATGAGAACAAGGCAAAGAGTTGTAACAAAGTTGTAACATCTCTGAGGTTATGCATATAACCTTGTTTCCCCACAGGAACAAGACTCTATGTCAAACGTTATGGAAGCGTTCCTATAGAATTTGACCCAGCTTGAGTCCCTGAAGGGGAAAAGTGATCCACTGATTGAGTCTGATTTGGTAAACCAGGAAGGCTGATAATACTCGGCGTAGTGTGTAGTAAAGCGATAACTTATAAACGAAGTTCCAGAAGTGTGTATGGCATAGTTGTAACAGTCAATATAAGGACAAGGGCTCCGTCCAAGTGTTGGAGAATCAGGTTGGTGACCGAGTCCTTACATCTGCTAATATTTTCTGAAAGTTGAGGCTTAGTGGTTATAGTGATCAGAAGATGCTTAGTTCAATCCAAAATTGGATAAATGTAAGTGTGATGAAGTAGGCATAGAGGGATCCATATTGCAGAAGGTGATTTTACTTAGAAAAGAACTAATCCAAAAGAGTAGTCAAAGGCAGTTTGGTACACAATAATCCAATAAACAGGCAAACAAATCCAAAACTCTAGACAAAGAATCATAGTCGCTGAACAGGCATAAATAGATAGACAAAGCATAGACAAAAAAATAGAACGCTTGGTAAGTCGCAAGCTAACAATACTTCACAACACGAGTAACAAGATGGAAGTACTACCGCAGAGCTGGAATGTGCTTTTGCCACAATTTTATATTGTTTCTGTGTATTTCACACCATTGGATAACTGATACCTACTCTCTAGGGTTGTCCTTTATAGGTTTTCTTAAATTCCTACAACTAAATCGTCTCCCGAGCCCACCCATTTCTTTTAAAACTGTTAAACAGATCATTACAAATGTGTGTTTTCTTGTGACTGGGGCATCCAGTGCAAAATGAGACAGACTAATTAGAATCTTACACTGCAACAATAGCTCACTGATTCCTTGGTCTACAGCATATGATGCATGCAATAGCTTGATCAAACAAATTCCTGACTTCACCATCAATGGCTGGTCTCTTGCCCCAGAGGTTGATCAAAAAAAGTTCAGTTCCCAGTGTGCACATTTTTTACTATTCTCATTTTTGATCTTTTCTTTCTTTCTTCCTGGGTTCTCTGTTTTGGATTTTGCTCTTGACTTGCTTTTTTAAATTTACATTTCTATATATTTTTGCTGGTAAATAAATTTAAACTGACTCTATCCCGACAGGTTTGTAGATTTTGTTTACATTGTCATTGTATTTATGCGTCATTAACAATGCTAACCACTAACCTAGCAGAACAAAACATGACATCATCAGTAATAGCTGATTATTTTCCACCAATATGCGCACAAAAATAACACGACAATGAAAAAACAACTAGACGACTTATAATAACAAGACTCTTAATGATTATATGAAAACTGCTGTGAACAAATTAAATTTTAAATAAAACGAGTTATAACCAGTTACCTACTGTAAACTTGCAACTTTCCATTTTAATTGGATAAAGGGTAGGGTTATACAGAGGGTATTATTCTTTAGTGGTTAGTATATTTGCCCTATTCCTATCTGTAAAAGGGCTCTTCTCTTACCTTCACTTCACCTTCACTGGTTGTTGTCTGTGTGTGTAGGGGTTTTCTCTGGATAATCAAATTTTCTCCAAGACAAACATTGACAGCATCTTATTTTCATCTGTAGTGTGTAAGTGTGTTGGGGAAAATGCAATGTCATGTTTGTTGCATTGTAACCAGAATCCTTAGGATTATTCTCAAGGCTTCCTACAACCACAATTAGGATAATTGCTACAGCCGGACAGGTGGATATTAGGGTATAAACATAAAGGTTGGCCTGATGCCTTTCTGTGTAAATAAATTACTCTGTGAGTTTTCTTTTTCGGGCTGATTTGCTGTGTTATAATAAATGCTTTACTGCTAATCCTGGTCAAGATGTTTGCAAAAAGAAATATTATTAGCTTTTTTTTTCAGGACACCTTTTTAATGTTAAAAATTTTGAAAGATTATTATTATGTTTACAGGCAACTACACATTAAAGCTCCATACTCTCTGCTCTCATGTTCACAGATCATCAACCTGTTTGTGGCTGTTATAATGGACAACTTTGACTACCTGACTCGGGATTGGTCCATACTGGGGCCACATCATCTTGATGAGTTTAAGAGGATATGGGCAGAGTATGACCCTGAGGCTAAGTAAGTCTCTGTTCTTTTGTTCATGTAAATATTCAGTTAAAGGTGGCATACACATCTTACATGCAATCTGATCCAAATCATAGTAGAAGCGGTGAAAATACATTTTCTCTTTGAGGTGCAATTCCAAGGGTAGAGAAACCAAAAATGTGGTTATCTAGAATTGTGTAAACATTTTCACATGCATATTATTTATGTTTTATTTTGAAAAAAAAATTACATTTTAAAGGTTAAACCTAAAATGAAATTCCCTAAAATAGCTTCAAAAAGATGCGCAAGTTATATGACTTATATTTTAAATAGCATGCCACACTTTCCATAATAACACATGTGGCACAATGCATTTTATTTTTGGATGAAACAAAAAGTAAAAAAAATTTATAATTCGAGTTGCCCTTCAAGAACTCAAGCGGCGCTTTGGGAACACCATTTTGTATACTTTGCTCTAAAGCATGTGTGTAATCTGTGGAATTACACACATGCATGTGGGAAGTGGTGGCACAGTAGTTAAGGTGTTGGACTGAAAGACTAGGGTTCGATTCCGACCACCACCAAGCCACCACTGTGGCTCTGGATAAGGACGTCTGCCAAATGCTATAAATGTAATCTGACCAGTTAGTAAGGATTACATCACATACGGGTGACACCATCGACCAGAAAGTAATGCTACATAAGCACGAGAAACAGCCCCTTTCCATCAGAGCGTGTATGTTTGTGTATAAGAAAAATAGTATGGCAAAAGAAAGTTCAAGATGGCCACTGGGAAAGAAAATAGGCAGTGTGTTTATCTATGTTTATGATTCATTTTGGGCACAGATAAACACAGTTAAAAGTACTGACTGCGAGCATTGTGAATGTTTACCAATACTAACCATACTAACTAAACCTAATAAAGATGACCAAACACAAAGTTGCCAAGGCTCTGGGCCTGCTGTTGCTGAGGCACAGCGCAGGCTGATGTCTTGGGGCTCCTAAACTGCTTTGGCGGAGGAGTATGAGACTGACCTGGCCTAATCTCACTTCCAATTTGCTAGGGCCAAAGGCCTTAAACTGGCTTAGGAAGCCTGCACTGCAAAATCTTTTCCAGTGGGAGAAGCCCAACCTCAGCTTGTATCTTCTGAAAAAGTGAAAGCCATAAAGATTGAGGGAAGTGTGGAGTTGCCACCAGCGTATGAGGAGGTCATTAAGGTCGTTACCTGAGTTCCCACTAAGTTTAGCTTGCTCATTAGGGACAAACCTACTCGTCAGTTTAGTGCTGGTAGATCGGCATATTTTTTTTCTAACTTATAGAAAACTTGAATTTATGCCTGGGGTACATTTTGTGTATTTTTATTCCACTTGGCTACATAAATTAATAATTTTATGTGAAAGTATACTCCATTCTACCATTTTTTCAAATAGTTCAAATATCTTTTGTCGCTTGTTGAATGCAACACAGTTTTTTTTATACGTAGCATATAGATAAAAAAACGATATACAGTATGCAGTGTTATCTTTATTTTAGATGTCAAAAGAGCTTTGACATCCTAGAACACTCTGATGAATTCCTACAGGATCTAGTATGGACACAACTGCCTTTCCTAGGGAGTCTTCCTGATTATCATATATTAAAGTCACCAACAATTAGTGCTTTGTCCAGGGAAGTAGCCAGAAGTGTGATAAACTATAAGAAAACAGAGTAGGGCCCTTAAGGTCTATAAATAATAACTAACGCAATTGAATGACTAGACTTGCTTTTGGACTCTAGATATTTTATGTTGATATAGAGAACTTCGAATGTATTACATTTGTGTTTAGTTTTTTGTGTGATTCTCAGATTCTTATTATTCTAAATAGCTGCGAACCCGGGGCTAAATTACACTAATTACTTTAAACTTCTGATTTGTGATCATTTTATTTATAATCATTGTTTTTAACATTAGGTATCTAATATTTAACAGACCTATCTTTAGATCAGAGGTTCTGGCTGTGTATTCACTCCCTACACATGACACTGGGACAGTGACCCTGTGCTATGGCAATGTAGGTATCCTCGTCCCAAAGCGTTTTGATGCAGCTTGAGTTCCTGTAAAAAACTCCAAGTTATGTATGTAACCACAGTTTCCCAAAGGAATGAGATGCTGCATCTCGTACCATACTTTCAGCATCCCTGTCCAATGTGGCAGGAGCGCTGGACCTGCCTGTAATGTAATGCTATCTGTAATGTAATGCTATCTGACAAAAGGGTGTCTCATATAGACGTTTTGATATATCTTGACACCCAAGAATCAATGCAAGTTGGTTTTGTATTAATTTAGAGGAAGGATTAAGCATCTGGATGTGGTGACACTGCTCAGGAGGATTCAGCCACCGCTGGGATTTGGCAAACTCTGTCCCCACAGAGTGGCCTGCAAGGTATCTGTACAAACATAAAATAAATAGAAAAATCTACACATCTGTTAAAATAGCAGGCAAGATATATTATATAAATTCCAGCTGTTATGTGATGCATAGTAACCAAAAATATGTATTTTAATAAAAAAGAGAAAGATAGCATTTAAAATACTATGGTTGCAGTAAATAATACTTTGTTAAAGCACCCTTAGGTTGTAATATAACACTCCAATTGTAATACAGCAACCTGATTTTTGCTATTAAATTGTAAGAGACTTTTTAAGAAATTCTACAGATTTTTGATAGGATTTGCACCTTGACTGCAACCTTTAAAACATGGATTTTCGGCCGGCGCCGTGGGGCAGTGGGTTAAGGCACCAGCACCCACGTGTGTTCCAGTGACCTGGGATTGATTCTGGTCCCACCCCCCCCTTATTTCCTTGTTTCACCTTCTCTGCCCTATCAATAAAGGCAGAAATACCTTAAAAAACATGGATCACCAGAAGCCATTTAAAGTTTAATAAATATTGGAAAAAACTTAACATAATTTATCTTTTTTATATCACCAAAACTTACAAATGCAGAGATAATGTTCAGAATTGTATATCCTGTAAGCACATGCATACATTATTGAAACATTTTTAATTGTTAATTTTTTATTGTTAATTTTAGCGCCTGGTATCCATGAACATGCCTCTGAACAGTGACGGCACAGTAATGTTTAATGCAACCCTGTTTGCCTTGGTGCGCACAGCCCTTCGCATTAAAACTGAAGGTATGACTCATTTTGGTAGTATCTTTTTAGCGTCTTGATTATCCTATCCTTAAAAGCTGCAACAACGAAAAATTCTACCCATCAGGGAATATTAACATTTTTGTGTCCCCTTAGGTAATCTGGAGCAGGCAAATGAAGAATTGAGGGCAATTATAAAAAAGATTTGGAAAAGGACCAGTATGAAGTTGCTGGATCAGGTTGTCCCACCAGCAGGAGGTGAGTAATGGGCTTGGTTTTTGACTCTTTCCTCAAAAAATTTATTATATTTGATAAATAAACTGTAATAAAGCTATTGAACTACAGTATAATCATGTTTATAAGGGGAAAAAAGCATCTACTGAGACACTTAAGGTTTTTTTTTATTTATTGATTGATTGTCATTCACAAACTCCTTGGCATCAAAGGAGCTCATCTGAGCATGGTGCAGGTAGGGGTGGGGGATAGACGTGCACAGCAAGAAAGCAGGAAGTAGGGCAGGGGCATTGGGAGAATTTAGAAGCTTTCCCATTACAAAGAACCCTAAAGAGCACAGGACATCAAGCTATTTCTTTTGACTTTAATTCAATTTCCCCTCACTCTGTTTATTCCACTATTTATTTAAAAGAAAACACAAACATACTAAAATGATATATATATTCATCGCAAAAGAATATTGTTTTATATTTGTTTAACACATTTTTTTCTCTAATTGTAATGTATTTTGTGCTATTGCTTGGCTCTTAACCTGATAAAAAAAAAAACTACAAAACTACTACTGACCTCTGTTTTCAGATGACGAGGTGACTGTTGGGAAGTTTTATGCTACATTCCTGATCCAGGAATACTTCAGGAAGTTTAAAAAGCGGAAAGAACAGGGATTAGTCGCTAAAGTGCCTCCGAAAACAGCTCTCTCTCTACAAGTGGGTCTGACATATATATATATATATTGCATAAATATGTAAAGCACAGTACACAAAATGTTTTCGGATGATATGATCTTATTCTTTCACCCGAATTCTGAGGTACACGTCGCGCAGAAACTCCTCTTATTCCAAAATTACAGCACTTCTCAAGTGCTTAAAGTACAGTAACTGAAATTTTTCAGGGGAAAATATTGTTCCTTGTCGTTAAATTCTTGTTTAACAACATTTGAATCTTAACTTTTGTGCTGTTGTGACATTGTGTGTATTTTCATTTCACTTTTCTTTTGTCACATAGGTTAATGTACAGTGAAATTGGTTTCTCTGCACATTCCATTTTAGGTATAATGTTAGGGCAAAAGGTCAGAGTACAGGGTCAGATTACAGGGTTCACATTTTTTTAATTCAGAAATTTATTTCAGATTTAATTTCAATATCCAAATTTCAGTGGACCACTTATTATTGCAGTTTGTTACTGCTGTCAAAAAGGTTTCAGTTACATATGGTAACCCTCGTTTCCTAATGAAGGGAACAGAGACATTGTGTCAAATGACCACACTAGGGTCCACGTTTGGGACCCCATAGTACCTCTGATTTGTTTCGAAAAGGCCAATCATATTAAATTGCACAATCATATATTGCATAGCCAGTAACGCTAACTCCGGGTATAAATAATCCGGCCGCGATTCTGCTCATAAATGACTATTCCCCAGGAGCAGTCCAGTGCGGTGTCATGAGGGACACAACGTCGCCGTTCCCTCCATCAGGGAACGAGGGTGACCCTACGTAACCGAGACGTTTCCTTTCTGACGTTCACTCTGACGTTGTGTCGAGTGATGACACTAGGGGGACATATACTACATGCCACTGTGCCGGACTGTGTCATTTTATGCATTTAATGTTAACTTCCTAGTATTTCATAAACCTTATAGTTTAACAGCAGCCCAACATCTGGGTACCACTCCAAAGCTGACAACCAACAAAAAGGTCATAAGATAACTGGTCACTTTCGACTTAGATCACAGGATTGGGCATTCCCAGAACTCTCTTTAGCTCTCCAACACACAGCTTATTCTGTTTGAGTCCTGTGCTACTGTTTTAGGCTCTGCTTGTTAACTTTCCGGCAGTATCTCACCATGCTACATTCATGTTTGTCACTACTGACCAGCATAAGAGAAGAGATAGTCAGCAACTGACAACAATCTAAACTCTGGGAAGCTAACAAGCAACCAGGAGGTCAGTAGATTTCTGCAATTTCTTCTCGGGTCACAGAATTCCCCAAACTCCTGTCAACCAATTGCCCATATTCCACTGGAATGCAGCCACTGCTGAATTTCAAGTTGAAGTGTACAGGTATGGGAAGCAGCCCACACACGAGTGAAATAACCTGGCCAGGTCACAATGTTCAAAGCAGACCAACACAGCAACTAGCTGACTACCCAGTCGCACCTATAGTAAGGTTTCTATCGCACCTTTGAGGTTTTTGCTGGCTGGATCTGGTCCGTCACTGGCAGATTACCCCCTTATTTCCTGTCTCCTAAAACAAACCAGAAGTGGTAGTGCAGTGGTTAGGGTGTTGGACTGCTAATCGGAAAGATCCGGGTTTGATTCCCAACGCCAAGGACCTTAACTCCCAATTGCTCAGTTGTATAAAAGAGGTAAATGTAAGCCCCTCTGGATAAGGGCATCCGCCAAATGCTGTAAATGTAAACCAATCATGCCAGGTCTCCTAAACCTACTTTCTTTCACCCTCCCACTCCATTAAGATCAAAGACTGTCTCCCATATTCAGTCCTGTCTTTTTGTCTGTATTGTTTCAGCCTCTCCATGTGCCATTGTTTACAATGCTGTGTTTTTCTGTTCTGTTATTAGTTTGTTGTCTGGTTGTGTTCAGTTGATCTTTTTTGCAACTGATTCGTTTTTCTATTTTTACTTAGTTTTAACCTTAGTTTCCAATACTTTTTTATGATTATTGATTGCACAATATGAAGTCTGATTGCCGGACTTCTTTTTGAAAAAATTCAAGGACTATCAAAATGACTAATAAGCGTGAAAATTTTATATCTTGAATAGTTAAGTTTGCACGTTTTCCCTCTAAAATGGCATGCTTAAATAATAATTTTTTGCTATATACCAAGTTGGGTTTGAGATCAAAATTTCAGCTTTTTTCCTGAGTCAGTTATCTTGACATGTAAATCAACTTAACTGTATGTCACTGGTGTTTCTTGTTGCCCAGACATATCTTATTCTATTGGTTGTTTTAAAAATAGATGAAAGGACAGGCTCTGAAAACCAATATTAACCTCTACCAAACTCATGGAAAAGTTCCCGAGACAGCAAGGCACTTAAAAGTGTTTCACCTGTTGAACAGAAGTAAGAGACCATACAAAATAAATGGTATCATGTTTTAAGTTTAAATCGTGGTTTAACATCCCAGAAAATAAATAATAAAATGAACACACATCAGTTTATATTAATATTTTGGTTTCAAACCCAAATCTTCAGTGTATGCAAAAGCCACAAATCTTTGCTTGGCTGTTTTAAAAGGGACTGTATGTAAGTAGCAAATAATGCAGGAATTTGGCAACTTTGTCAGCTTTCCAGCTTTATTCACCATTTACTTTACTTCATTATATGTTTGTGAGGTAGGCTGGTTTACGGACACTGCATGAAATGGGCCCTGAAATACGGAGAGCAATATCAGGAGACCTCACTGCAGAGGAGGAGCTAGAAAAGGCTATGAAGGAAACAGTGTGCACTGCATCTGAAGATGATCTCTTCAGAGTGAAGGTTGGATCTTCTTCTTTTTACTATCATCTCTTTTTACTTCTGAAATGCATAGGATTATTTATTTGGAACATCATTGCCAAGGAGAAAGGACACTGAATATTGTTGTTACTCATCAATCTGGAAAGAGCTTGAATTTCCACATGACACAGCCTACCAACATGGCTGCCACAGACTATAATCCCCACTGTAACTACAGACTAATGCAAATAGTTGTGCAGGAAAAGTGTGCAAACTTGTATAGATTTTGAATTTATCAGTTTCATACAGTTTTGACTTTGAGTGAGTATTTATTGCCAGGATATTATAATTTCATATAACCACATAAAACCACATATAATACACAATTATTTTTACAACATCTGAGCCAGGATACAGCTTGTGACATAGTGTCAGTGCCATACTGAGATCAGAAGGCAGCTAGCACAAAATCAGATTAAGGGTCAAATTTTTAACAAATCTATGAGTGTTGAACATGGTGTCACCTGTTAGCTTTTATTGTAGGACAAGAAAGGCTAATTTTTACCTTTTTTCACTTTTTTTTATCTCCTGGCTTTAAAATCTACATTGTGGCGACGTCACACTGTAACAAGGAAAAGGACTGTAGTACTTCAATTACGCATGTGTCTTATTATTATTCATGAGACTTGTTATCCTATAAGTAGAAGTAGACACTGTCTCTTAATCAATCGTGACATCACATAAAGCCGTAAGACCGCACATTTATTTATTTATGTTTATTATCGTAATTTTCTTTCTGTTTTTTTTTCCTTGCAAACTCGTTTGGGTTAAAAACAAAACCCGGGATTTTTCAGTGTTTAAAATTACTTTTTAATGGTTTAGTTCTATTGTTTAGCTAGACTGTTAAATATTGGGAATACAGCATACTCATGTCTAAACTACAAAGGAGAGAAATTAATTTTAATTAGCAATTTCTAAAAAAATACAAAGTACATTGCAGTACTGTGTAGCATTTAACTAGTAAACACAGACTTAGTCGTGAATTCATTATAAATAACAAACAAACTTGTTTTAATAAAAACTAAATTTGCTTATGCGAATAATTGAAACTACATGTATCTCTTACATTTTCTGCCAACTGCAACCCTCAAATAGTCCAACTACACACGGAAATCATGCTTCATACATTTGGCTTTATTATTTTAGTTAATAATCATGTAGTTCTGTGATGTGATGTAACTAGATGTGTATCTACACTGTGTGGTGATGTCTTTCGTTCACGGCCCAGCGATCCGATGGTTTCTTTCGAAACCACATCAACTATTATCATCAAGGTGATGACTGCACTGATTTTCCCTCATCGTTTACCAACCAGCGCCCACTGCACCTCAGCAAGACAGGCAGCCCTGGAGAGGGCAAGTCACCTTCTCGTGAAAAACTGGTAGACTCCACCTTCACGCCAAGCAGCTATTCCTCCTCAGGTTCTAATGCCAACATCAACAACGCCAACAACACATCTATCAACAACTGCTACCCATCTATTAGCACCGTGGATGGACACACCAGGCCTCTGTTTATTCCTGTACATCTACCATGCTCTTCCTGGACATTCCCCAATAAAAGGTATGACTAGTGCTTTTGTTTGTGGTTAAAATGCTACTGATGTAATTTTAAAAGGTATTTAGCCACTCAACTAAACTAAAACTTTATTATTAGAAGGTTATTGAGTGAGGGTATAATTTGTCAGGGCGTTTAGAAGATAGTTTTGATGATGAAGTATTTGTCTGTGTGTATATATATCCTTGTGTCCTTGTTGGGCATTGATGTTATAATGTTGTATTGTTGTAATGGTGTGATGTGGATTCCTTTATCTTCCTTACTGCCCTCTTAGTCGCTAATGTTAATGATAATGATAGTCGATAATGATAATGCCAGTTGCTAATGTTGTACTGCTAATGCTAATCGTTAATGTTGTATCACTAAGGCTAATCGCTTGTGATGCTAGTTCGTTTTCCATTTTCTTTGTTTTCTAGGGTAGTTCTAAGATCTTCGGTATGTTTATTTACGTAGTTTTTGTATTTGTTTTTTATTAATAAAATTGCTGTTGCATCCAATCCCTTCATCCTCCTTTTCCACTTCTCTGCCACATGTGACAATACAACTTTGGGTTTAACTTTATTAAGCAATCAACCTTTTTTAATACTTTATATTTTTATGATTACGACCTATTGACAAACCCAAAGGTAGACGGTTTGATTCTGATTAAGTTTTTAAATTAACTATTTACGAATCTCTGTATAACACTGAAGTGACACTGTGGTAATGTAGTAAATGTTTTATATGGTATATATTTTCTACTTGTGTGTATGTTTAGCTCAGATTCGGAGAAAGTTCATTTGCCAGTAATCCCTCGAGGCGAGGCAGCTACAGATAAAATACATGACAAGATGGTTACAGCGACTGAATGTCATCACGAGCAGGACATGCTGTCCAATAAATTGTAACAAAGCTTTCCATACATTTGGATTTCTCTTTTGTCTGTTTTTTTGCAAACTAATATTATTTTGTGTATATGTGTTTGTCAGGTTAGTTTTGCAGAATGATGACTGTAAGCAGTTAGCTGTGATGGAGGAAACTGATCGGGGTGGGGACAGAACACTATGGCAGTTTCCTCAACAAACTGTTCTCCATCCAACTGCACTAAGTAATACTGTGCTAAGATAAAAAAATAAAGAGACATCAGTAATTAAAATTTTGTTGTAATAATATAATTTTTTTTCTTTCTCATTCTTTTACAGGTCGACGATCTTCCTTTCATCTAGAGTGTTTCAGCAGACAGAGCAAGACTGAACCTTTACATACTAGAACTCTGCCGCTGCACTTTGTCCAGCATCAGGTAGAACTCCTACAAAGATTACATAATCTTGGTCTTGGTGGATTGTGATACCTTGACTTCTGCCATGGCTTGTTTTTTTTTGTCTTGTAAACAAATGTCTGGTTTTTATTTTTATTTATTTTTAACAATAATACTTTGTCTCCACAGCTAAAACCTAAGACTTAAGGCAATAAAATTCTATTGATTCATTTTTTTTAACATTTTAAGTCAAACCTAATATCTTGGTCTTACCGCTCTCGGGCATGCCAAACTGGCAAACAGCTGATAAGACCTTTTCCACAGGGGAGCTCTGTGGATGTACAAACCCAGTTTGTGCACTGGGCACAGAACGTTCAGCCTTTCCTGGTTTGAACCCTGAAAGAGAGAGAAATAGAAGGCTTGTAGCTCAATAGGACCAAGCACCGCCCATGGCACTTTAGGCACATAACCAAAAACGACCAGTAGAAACACCGTTATCAGTGTCAGGTATTTGTTTGATGCCTCCTCCAGCGGCTCGTAAGGAAGTTAAGACACTCTCCCCAACACCATAGCCAGGTCCTATAAAGGAAACCTCAGTTGACAGGTAGGTGTCAGTCTTCTTTCTGCCACATAGAAAACTAGTGGGTCTCTGTCCATTAATTTGCCACCCAGAGGAGCTTGGAAAGCAGCTATGGCCACCACGTATACCTTTAAAGTGGATGTTGTTAGTCCTGTAATGAAACATTCTTGCAGGAATTCCATCACTGAACCAATTGGGCAGTTACCTGTGTCCTGCTCTTCTATTTTCCAGCATTGCGCTTTTTCTTGGTGAAAGCTCTGACATAAAATATGATCTCAGCGACCCCAGTTAAAAGACTTGCTGCTAGAAGCTGTGCCCCCTTAGGGGCAATGCCCACAGTTACCATAATTCAAGATATGGGTGCACTAGGGCTCAGGAAAAGGTCCCACCTGACAAAGGACACCAGGTCCGAGAACTATGCTCTGCATAGCTAGGACAGAGCTACCAATAGCAGTGTGAACCTTTCATGTTGTAGTCCCTCATAAGAGTGCCACCACTTAGGGGTGAAGTCTGCATTCCCTGGGCCTTATCCTCTGCCTTGACAGGACATCTGTGCCCTGATTCAGGGACCTCAGAATATACATTGCTGTCAGCAAGCAAAGTTTCCCATGAGTCCACTAAAGGATCTGCCATGCTAGCTTGTAGAGTGTGTGTGTGTGCACAGACCTACCTGGTGGCTGATGTAAGCATCTACCGACATGTTTTCTGTACTTACTAGTACATGCTGGCCACTCAGGTCTGGTAGGAAGTCTGCTTTGTACACTGCAAGTATTTCCAGACAATGTTTGTGGCATGAGTGATATCTTACCATAGCCCTTAGGTGTAGTTGATGAACCAGGGGTCCCTGCATATATCTAAGATTCGATCACCAACAAACCGTAATTTTTTGGAGTGGATTGCCCCTCGAGAGGAAAGTCTTTTATGCAGCAGGCCAAAATTAATCACATTGGGTGATGCTGCAATGAGGCCCAATAGCCTTTCAAACTGCTTGACAGTGAATAACTGCCCAGCAGGAGGCAAGCCACCTGGCAGTCTAGCCCTTCTTAGCTATCCAGTTCTTGTGGGGTCGACTGATAGGTCATACCTTTTTTTTAGTGGAGTGGTCCTATGGCGTCCAATGGGAGTTTCTTTGCAAATGCAGTCTGAAGCACACGTAAAATTTGTCCAGACGGAGAGTGATGTGTACCTGGTGGGTGATGTAAAAGACCAGGAAGTACAAAAGTTTGCAGGAAGTTTGTGACTGACTGAATGGGGTACAAGTATTTCCTTAAAATGATCAAATTATTGAGTTGGGGTTTTTTTATAGTTTTTCTAAAAACAAGAGTGTAGCCTACAAGATTTAAAATAGCTCAGGTTCAGTTTCTATAAATATCATCATGTACAGATGGTAGTGACAAATTAAATTTATTCCGTTACATGTACTTCAGTAATGTTTTTGTTAATTTTTACTTTTAGATGAGTACTTTTACTTTTGCTCAAGTACATTTTTATTGAAAAAACTTTTAATTCGCTACATTTGGCATCGTTTCTCTGTTATTGTCAAATGGTAATAAATATGAGATGTTTTAAATAATTAGTTTATATAAATTGTTCGCAAGCCTTTGGAGAAGCTGCTTCGTAAGTCTTGCAAGATTTTGAAGAGGCTGCTTTGCGAAAGGCTGTTACAAATCTCAAGTTTAGTAGGCGTTTAACTGAAAGATGAAGAAGAGGTAGACGTGTGTGTATTACCAAAAAGAATAGTTTCATAATGTGATGCATGCTGTGTGAACCAAAACACCTGATATCCAAGTGTACAAGAATTTCATCTCAAAACTTAAAAAAACGAATCAGTAAATGTCAAAATGACACCTATTTAAACCCCTTTAATTATCTTTCGATATATACAGTCACTTTACCTTATTGTAAAACCACATTTCACGCACTGTCCAAATATTTTTTCTTATATGTGCTTATGTAAGAAGTGACAAATATCTTGTGAAACCTACAAACAAAACATTTATGAACAATGTTTATTCTAATCATCTGCACATTTGTATATCCATTTATTACAAAACTAAATAAACTGAACAGCAAACTGGGATGTCCTGCATTTATACAACAATCCGGACACGGACAATTTTTTTGACACCTGACTAAAAAGTAGAATATCCACAGAAAAGCAAAACAGGACTGGAATTTATTTTATTCCTACCTAAATAATGCATGTAGATAAACATAAAATGTTAAAATGAAGTATATATTTAAAGGCTCTGCTCTTGAAAGGTAGAAAATAAAGACGGAGTTTAACTGTTAGAAAAATATCTAAATGTGTTTGAGATTTGATTGATGACAGGTGATGTGATGTTAATGTCCATCACAGGACTGAGATTGACTTTACTTTATTTTAATCTGTTTTATATAAGCAGAACAGAGAGACTTTGGAGGAGACAGATGTGAAAACTCACCAAGTAGTTTAAATTCAGGGTTTTTGCTTCGTGTCAATCAGATCAGAAGTAAATAGTAACTAACTACTTGAGTAGTTTTTTCATTGGTTACTTTTCTACTCTTACTCGAGTAAATATTTCCATAAGTAATTGTACTTTTACTTGAGTTTGGATAATTGTTCCACCTCTGTACATGTAATATTTTAAGTCACCTTCGAAATATTCTGCCCAGATCTTTACATCCTTTTTACAATAATTTTTAATAGAACAATTGTACATAATTTTAACCTAAAGTTAATCAAGTAAATAAGTAAGTAACTAATGAAACGGAATCAAAGTGTAATAAATGCATAGAAAAAATTGGTTGATTACAGTCTAAAGCAAGTAGACATAAAAATAGTCTGATATTGTTACAGCAAAGATCATAATAAATTATAAAATTCTGTCTAACCAATTCTGTCTCTGTCTACCCAGGTGTTGAAAACAGAACAGTCGGGACACTATTCACAGGACCCCTCCTTTATCGAGTTGGCCAAGCAGGATCTGGCTGCTACACATGACCTGACCATGGAGGTTATGGACAATACCTCAGAAAGTATACTCAATGCCGGTGGGCCTCGAAGCCCAAATGGCAGCCTCCCGCCCTATACGCACTGCAGCAATGGAGTGAGAACCATCCAGGGACAAAAAAGAGCCTGGGAAATGAAAGTCCATGAGAAAGGGATGGGAGGACTGCATGTTGCTGAAAGAGGCAGCCTGAACAGTAAGCTACTCGTTGATGAGGACATGGAGTGTGTGACAAGCTTGTAGGAAGGAACTTCAACACGGAAGACCTTTTTTTTTCCACCGAACTGTCATTTTGTCAAGGGTTTCCCTGCTCAGTCTCGGAACACTAAAGCATCTTTTAAGCCAGAAATGTATCTTTAAACCCATAGTGATTATAGGAGTACAATGCAATTTGACTTAGCTTAAATGAAAGCTTTCTTTCTTCCTTCCTTCCTTCCTTCCTTCCTTCCTTTCTTTCTGTGTGAATGGCCGTAAGCTAATTTTGTCTAGTATGTGAATGCGTGAGTGTGAAGAAAACATGTGTCTATATAAAGTGCCTCACAGTTCTTAGAACCTTGACGGAGTAATGATGCAAAGACAAAAAAAGACTACAAAAAACAGGAAAAGCAGAACAGAACTTTTTTTTCTCTTTGTCAATAGGGAATGATCAGCAGCAGAAGGCGATTTGTATCAGTGAAAGATTTTACAAGCTTGTAAATGGGGTCAGAGGAAGCTTTTGCTTTGTATTTTTTTTAACGGACATTACCATTGAACAGAGTGGAATTACACTGGCGCCCCCCCCCCACCAGGCTTGCATCTGGTTTAAATAGTAATTACACATTTGATTATTGTTAGTCCCTGCCCTCTGTGCAGATTTGCAGGTTCAGGGGCCAGGTTAACACTTAGCAATTACATGGTTAAAGCTTTATGCTCAGAATGAAATCTTGGAGAAGGGACAGCGATGTGTTTTGCGGAGGGATTTTTAAGGTCATTATATTAATTATCTGAATGAACAGTTGGCTCTGAGCCCCGATAATTTGAGTCCCTCTGCCTTCATATCAGTAAAGATAGAAGAGAGACTTTTTGCCTGTGAATAGTATGAATCGTGTGTTCCTATTGGCTTAGTGTTTTATATAGTAAGTAAACAGCCCACTTATACCTGGTTAAGTACAATTTCTGTAAAGGTTACTGTAATAGGTCATGTCAATAGAGTACAAGCATAGATAGCAACATCTTTTATGCTCATTAGCAGTCTAACACTGATACGCGTAATTATTAGACATTTATCAATGATGAACAATTGTTGTCCCAATTTGTTAGCATTGAAAGTCCAACCCCAGAACTTTTACACTGCCCTTAGTCTCTGGAAACACGTGTGTTTGTTTTATTAACTGCTCATTGAGCGAACTCATTGTTGCAGGATTATTTTTTCAGATAAGCCAGAGCCTCCATAGACTGTCAGTAAATAACGTTTTTAATTTGTCAGATAGATTACGTATTATAAAAATGGACAGAACTATTTCTTTTCTTATATTTCTAAAAATGATAATTATGTATAGTGCATTTATATTAAGAAAGCATTCGGAATCATCCTCTAACTTGGCTCTTATAGCTTAGTATGGTGATGGTTGGTAGAGCAAGTCGTCCCCACAGGTACCGCAGTAACATCGCTTGATTAAACACGTTCCTGCATTAAGCATAGCTGAAGCGGAAAGGCAGCATAGAAGTGGGGGTACTCCATTTTCCCATTATCCCTAATAGTTTAGACAAATGTATTTTCAGCAAGACTGGGGTTATTTTCTTATAAAGAAAATAAGAATGGGGTTCTATTTTTATAACGCAATTCATTTTCGTGTTTTTTTAAGTAAATATATAAATTGTGGTGTAATTACTCTTTAAAGTGTTTTCGTGTGAGCGCTAGGAGGCGTTGCATGAAGCAAAGAGTTTTTAAGTACAGAAAACATTGTACAGCCATCGCAAGTCTTCTGCTTTCTTTCAGGCTGTCCGGCTAGGATGCAGCTTGAATCCAAATCCAACGTATATGTCAATTTATCTAACAGTTTATTTTTTATTTTGGGGCTTTGCATTTGATCATTTTATTTTTGTGGGCCTCTTGTTTTTTTCTATCCATGTTCTTTCAAACTATTCCTATTTACTCTCCAGTATGTGAGATAGAAGAAAGAAATTGTGTTTAATCTTCGGTTTTCTCCTTACAGCTTTTCTCTGTATCTGTCGATTATGCAGCTGGAATGGATTTCATATAACTTTAGAAGGATCAGGTCTGAAATACACTTTGCATGCTATATTCGATAATGGTATTTTAATAATGCTATATTTTCTTGGACTTGTGTTGTATTTTTTAATGTAATTTATCCTGCTTTTAAGAGAACACAACCAGTGCCCACTCTGCTATCCTCTGTTTTTACTAAGGTGAATAAGATATGTAGTACCATGCCTAAGGCCAACATATTAAATGTATTTATTTTATTTATTTTTTCCAAGAGATGATGTGTGCTCATTGGGGAAGCACTGTGGTGTTGTGTTTTGTTATTCTAAGGAATGATAGCCCACCCTAGATGATAGTATCAGAGGCGAATATGCAAAGATGCAAAGGCTTTTGTTTTTAATTGCTGCTCCTCGCTGGTCGATAGATAGTCTGAAGATATACAGTAAATACCCAGATGGCACAAACTGCCAACATTATTTAACATAGCATGACTTTTAAAGTCAAACTTTTATTGCAGTTACTTTTAGAATATTTAAAAAAGCTTCTCCCAATGCCAGGGAGAAACCTGCTCAACTAGTCATGACAATAATGGTGCACTTTGAGGAGAGACAGGAGAAACAACTGTATTTATTCAGGGACTCATGGGTAGCCTATCATTTAAGATACACTCTCCAGCATAGTATAAACAACAGGGCTAAGTATCTCATTAAAGCCACTATTATTATTATTATTATTATAATTATTATTATTATTCAACCATTGCTGTTGGTGGTGGTGTTGCTATTGTTAACGTTGTCTAAAACTGGTTTCATTTGGTTTTAGCAGTGTATTCACTATCACATTAACGCAAGAAAGAACTGGTGATTTATTATGCAAATAAGGTGTTCAAAATGTTGTAGGTAATATTCTTATAAGAAGATAATATGATGCCAGAGTGACTTATATGCTTATAAACATTTTGATTATTATGAAATTATACTTAGTACAGCCTTTGTTATTCCATACATATCACACTGGATTAAAAAAAAAAGCATTGTTTCATATATGAACACTGAAATTGAAACTTTTAGTTTTTATTCCAACGTTCTGTGATCTAAAGATCAACTTTGGCAACACTGTATGTCTGTTTATAGCATTTTTATAGTGTTTTTTTACAGCTGTTGTGGATGTATGTACTCCTGTCCACTGTAAAGAAATGTTTATGGTAAAATCCTGATAAACATGTAGCCAGTGTTCATCTTCTTTTTTTAAACTAGTGTTGACCTGGTTTCACTCATCCATTTTATGTCTTTTTTTTAGATTTGTTATCAATGTGTACACATGTTCTAGAGAATTAGGAGAACGCTGGAGAGATGCAAGTGGCGGTGTTCCGAGACAATAGGTTCCTGGCAACTTCTATCAGCACAGGTTCCCAATTTCTCTCATTACACAGAGAGAAAAACGGCATGACAGCGCCTCCTCTTCAAATAACTGCAATCCTCTAACTATATCAAACACCAGTTATGATATAGAAAAACCCTAAATATATTCAACCACGATGCTGAAAGTGAACAGTAAGTCCAGGAAAATTGGCATAGTTAATGGCCAGAAATATGTCTGCAATCAGTAACATCAATTAGTCTAACCCTTAAGCAGAACTCTGTTCACAAAAAGGTCTAACACAACTGTCATTTAAATCTAACACTGACATGCCACTTTACCATCAAATTAGTTGCTTTATGGCTGATGCTCTTTTGTAACAGTCATTAATATTTTGGGCAATAGTATGTTCAGGTAACAGTGCAACCTACAGTCAGGAAGCTTTTATTGTCACTTTAACCGTATAGAGCAGATGCGGTACACAGTGAAAGGAAACAAGGTTTCACTGCTGCACAAAACAACTACATAGAACAAGAACAAAACAGAGCCATATAAAGTGCATAGTGTGAAACATGGTGCAAATAGTGTAAGACAAACAGTGTAAATACAGTAGACTATACAAAATTCATAAAATAGCACACACCAGAGTACAGACTATTTCGTGCAAACAGGGTAGAAATTGTGCAAACAAAGTAAGAGCAGAATTACATTGCAATACTGCCACAGTGTCCTTGCACAAACAAAATAGTTCTATGTTTGTGTGTAAATATATATGTATATTGAATGAGTGTATTCAGGTTTGTCTGTGCATGTCAGTTGAGGCTTTTCAGTTCTGGGTGTTAAAACTTTTACAAATTTGGGATGTGAGGGTCCTTCGCTACCTTTTTCCAGCTGGCGGGAGGGTGAAAAGTGAGTGTGAGGTCATCTACAATGTTGTTGAGTTTGTGGATGCAGGGTGTGGTGTGAATGTCCATTACTGATGGAAGGAAGACTCAGATGATCCTTTCATCTGTCCTTACTATCTGCGGCCGGGTGTTCAGAAACGGTGAAGTTCCCGAACCAGGTGGTCAGGATGATCTCAATGGTCCTGCTGTGAAACATGGGCAGGATAGTGGGTGGGAGGTGGGCTTTCCTCAGCTTTTGCAGGAAGTAAAGACCCTGCTGGGATTTCTTACTGATGAAGCTGGTGTTGTGACCAGTTGTGGTTCTCCGTCAGATAGATACGAAGGAGTTCGGTTCTCTTGTGATGATTTCTAGAGAGGATCCATTGATGTTAGAATGGTCACTAAGTAATGTCCAGATTATCTTGGTGGTTCTATAGATTATCGTATTTTGGTGATTTTGTGAGGTGTGTTAAGACTGATTGAATTGGTTTAGAAGAACGTCAGAGGCACCCAAATTACGAATCATAATTATTTATGTTACATTTTTATTATCAGAAATCCTGATGTGAAAGGGGAACCCAGAGGACAAACAGATACGATTTGGAGATTATCATGTAAAACGAAATATTTGGAGGTACGATTTGGAGATTATCATGTAAAACATCAGCAGTGACAGAAGTTATTTAAGTCGTCCTTTAAGCTGTGCATTGCTGCATGGCTGTCATGGGTCAGCGGTGAGGCACATAGGAGCAACAGTTCTGCTCCGGGAGAGCTAAAATAACTAAAAACAGACTCTTCTTTAATAAAAGCTAAAAACAGACCCTTAGATAAAAGATAAAATAGCTGAAAGCAGATTCCCCTTCCCTTCCTTTTTTTAAAGGAATACTGAAGTTTTTGTTAACTTGTAAAAAAAAATGAATAAAAATAATATATTATTATTTGTATTATTATTTCAGTACATACACTAATATGTCAGTTTAACTGTTAATAAATCTGCAGTAAAACAGCAATACAGTAAAACTACAGTATTACAAAAATACAACTGCAATACTACAATAAATAAACTAAAGTACAATTTCAATATTACTGAAGTTAAATATAGATTTTTTTCCACTACACAGTAAAAAAAGCAGTGTCAATTTAACACTTTAACACAAGTGTTTATTTTACACTATTTAAGATCATATATAAAAATATTTATTTCATTTTTAAATTGGTTAATAAAACATACAGTGAGGGAAAACAATATTTGTTTCCCTTCTGATTTTGTGTTTTTCCACTGACAAAGGAATTATCAGTAATTTTAATGATAGGTTTATTCTAACAGTGAGAGAGAGTTGAGTTAAAAGTGAAATTAGCATTTGACTCCGTATCATGAAGGACTGAAAACCTGCAGCACCCGCAAGGTCCCCCTGCTTAAGAAAGCATATATACCGGCCCATCTGAAATTTTCCAATGAACATATCAGAGATATAGAGGAGTGAGTGGGTGAGTGTTGTAGTCAGATGGGACCAAAATTAAGCTATTTGGCATCAACACCATCTAAAAATAAATAAAATGCTACAGCATTTACAGACATCTTAGTTTTATTGCTTTCAATGATGATAGCAGTTTGGAGAAGATACATGTAAGTGTGCTTGGTAAAGTGTCCACAAACTTTTAGCTATATAGTGTAAGTTGGAGCCGTATGTAATAATTGTGTCAATGTGGAATAATTCCTTCAAATTCCCAGAAATATTACAGATAAAATGATAAGGTGGGTTCTGAAACTACTAAACACTGGTCATGTTTTAACTGCAGCACCGATGATAGCCAACGCTACACCAGTTCTCCTGCTTTGGTGCTTGTCTCGGACTGAATAAAGATTCATCAGTTTTGAAATATCCAGTCAAGTTGGGGATTTTTTTCAGTATGTCTTGGTCACGTTCTTCTTGTAACCTTTGTGTTTTCTGTTTTTGTGCTCCACTATCTGACATTTGACCACTCTGGCCAAATGTCTAGCACGTAAATGAAAATGGCTGTCTTGAATTGACCAGCAGCAGGTTGGACAGATCTGACTCAAATGTTACATCTTTCCAAACACCTGCTTAATTTTTGATGTTTTTTATGGGTCAATGAGGATCTTTTTTGTTTGGGCTGAAGTTAATTTAAAATAACAAAAAAAATAATCTGGCCAATAAGGGGGCCCTGCACTATGTGGGGCCCCTAGGCTGCAGCCTGTGCAATAATCCGCACTTGCATGTAATTACTTCCCTAAATAAAATAACAGAATCAAAATGTATTGAAGTAGAAATGTGCAAGTATGGAAGTTAAGACCTCCCACATAAAAGGCTGGTCTACAGGAGAGAAAGAGATAAAAAATTTTGCCCGAAAAAGTTTCGATCATTCATATATACTTATTTTACTTACTTTGTATTGTAAGGATTATCAATATTATTCTATTAATGATCAGGCTGCAGGTGAGTTTAACACCTGATGGTGTTCTGACGGTGAGCCTGAAGTGGTGGCCTGACCTAATCCTACTATCTGGGCTTCAGTGTTGTTCTCCCCCGCTTTAAAAATGTCTCCTGCACCTCTGTATTTAATTATGTTTATACTGAACATTTTATACAAAAAAAATCATTCATCATGTTCACTAAGCAACACGTTAATTTTAAACTGAGAGTTTATCTTGGTATGTTTTGTCTTTGAACACACAGAATATGTGTAGGAAACAGTGTCTTAATTTGAGTATATATGGATGCGATAAACGAGGACATGAAGTTAATGTGTGTGAGTGAAGAGGATGTAGAGAATAGGGGTAGGTGGAGACAGATGATTTGCTGTGGCGACCCCTAAAAGGGAAACCAGGGGAAGAAGAAGAAAAAGTTATGAACGCACTTTCAGTTTCTGTTAGATTTACGAATCAGTTCTTTGCGTTCTCTAAAAGAGCCGACTCCAAGAGCTGAATTTAAAGATTAATTATTAAAAAATCCAACAAACATCAACAATAAAATGATTGTTTGTTTTTATTTGTCTTAAAACCTGCACCATAGGGATTTGTGCGACTAGATTAATCAACTTTTCGCAAAGCGCGGCTGGCTTAACCACGGCCCTGAGCTTATGTAGAAATGAGTTACCCTCTTCTTTTACCTCAGTGTGCACTTATATTTTAGACTTGATTGCTCTATTGGAGAGAATGTGGAATTATTATAAAATACAAATTTCTAATTATAAATTGATTAAACCAACTTCACAGTGATCTGCTTTATAAGAACAATGAAGGTCAAGCAATTTTACACTGGATTACAAATAGATTTTTTAATAATTCCTCTTCAAAATCACTATATCTGAAAATAATATTGGTGGATTGGTAGCAGAAATTATTATGCTACCAAAAAAAGATAAAGCAATTTACATACATGGTAAAGCGGCTTCACAGAAATCTTGCGGTTAGATTAAAAGTTTTCACACAGCACAACTGGTTTAACTGCAGTGCTAAACAGAGTGGAAGTGAAAGAAGGAAAAGCTCCAAGTGTTATTTGGTCTTTTTAAAAGGCCGTTACGAGCAATGTATAGCCTCTGCGTCAAGCCCGCTTGGTTGGCTCTCGAGGCAACTGCAACATCACAGCACAGGTTGAGGTTGTGGGGAAACTGGCTACCACCGTTTCTTCCCTCCTCAATGACATTCTCTCACTTCAGTCTTCTAAGGAAGAGCTGAAGCAAATGAGCTTCAGCACCAGGAAGACTGCGGAGCCACCGACCAAGGTATGAGGAGCTGCAGGAGGTGATAACAAGTTTCATAGCCAGGCTGGAGTTAGCTGCCGTTCCAAGCTCGGGAAAAATGAATGAGCAGCTCATCAAGGCAAGGCAGACACCACAAGACGAGGCATCCCCTTTTTCCCGGACCTCCAAACTGAGATGTTGAGGTCGTGGAAGACGGCACGCCTCCTTAGCGGCATCCAGTTGCACCTACTAACGTGTTTGGCCTTAGAAAAAGGGGATATTATTAGGTGCTGACGGAAGAACAGAAGATCATGAGTTATTTGTCCCCTCAGCGACATTGCTTGAGGCCCTGAGGCTTCCCTCCAAGCTGCTAAGGGCTACCGCAGAGCTGTTGGGAAAGGCCTTAGCGGTAAGTAAGCCAGGCTGTGGCCTGCAGGCAGACCATGGCAGTGCTGCAGTCCTACCAGACCAATCTACTGGAAGACCTGAGTGAAAGCAAGGCTAACCCAGATGCAGTTCGAGAACGCTAAGATGCAGGATTGGGATGGAGCAGTCCTTCTGTACTGCCCAATCTGGTGGCATTGAGAAAGTTTTTACCGCACTGCTTCTGGGTCCCCACCTCAATAAAATGAATCTCAGTAAGTAAAAGATATTTAGAATATAGGCCTACCCATTCCTTTTATTATCGGTCATTTCAAATAAGCATTTCTGTTTAGAACAATAATTTTGTTTTTGCTTTAGGTTGTTTCTGCTTATAGTTACTTTTTCTTTTGTTTCCAGTTTTTGTTCACCAACAGAGAAAACTTTTAAGTGATTCTGTAATTTTAACATCATTCGGAACATGTATGCGCTGTACACTTGCATGATTTAATAGAAAGTTTCCTTAACGATGATGTTGATAAAGGAAACGTCTTCAACACAAAGCATAAATAAGGTTGTTTACAGTAATTAAGTGATATAAATTGTTGCTCACAATTAGCATGGACATGTTTTTGACTTTGTATATAAAGTTTAACATCATTTGTATTAATATTTATTATACAATATAATCTTTATCTTAAAAATGTGACACATCAATAAAGTGTCATTACTTATCAAATTATAAAGCCAGTGCTCTTATAACAAAGCAAGTGTTAAAATAAAATATAAAAAAGCGAGTCTTTAGGCCTTTTTTTAAAGGCATGAAAAAGTTTTATTTATAAAAAATATAATTTTGTTATCTGTGCCCACCTCATATGTGGTGAATAAACAAAACAATAACTTGGAGAGGGTTTCGTCACTTTCTGGAGTGGAATGGGGCAGGAGGACTGGGGGATATTGGATGCAACAGAAACTTTATTTAGAAATAAAACAAAAGACGAACATTCAGCATTAGCAATTTGTATTAGCAATTTAGCATTAGCAAGAGCGATTAGCATAAGGCACAAGGAAAACCAATATCTTCTAAAATAAAAAAATAGAAAAGAAAAGAACAGACTAGTATAGAGTAGAATTTAATTGTACCTAATTTCTAACCAATCAGAAATCACCTGTAAGCTTCTTGTCACAGGGTTTTTGTTTATTAATTCTGTATTTAGGGCTGTGGTGGCTCAAATGGTTAAGGTGCTATGTTGCTGATCTGGAGACCAGGAAGACCTGGGTTCAAGCCCGACCACACAGCAAGCCAACCACTGTTAGGTCCTTGAGCAAGACCCTTAACCCTTCCTGCTCCAGGGGCGCTGTATCATAGCTGACCCTGCGCTCTGACCCTAACTTACTAAGATGGGATATGGGAAAAACACTGCATTTCATTGGCTCTGTACACGTACCTTACACCATGACAATGAAGTTGCTGGGCTCAGACAGAGCAGCAGCTCAAGGGTATTTTCATAGTATTAAGTTGCTTGTGCTCCTAAAATAAAATTAAAATGAACAGTGTTACATGTTTTACTGGTCTGTCACATTTGTGTGTAAAAGTTTTTTTTTGCTTTTTTCTGTGTTCAGGAATGTAATTTATTTCAGCAGAAGAGATCAGACTTTTTGGGACTGTGTGTTTGTACATTGTACTGTACTAATATTCAAATATGAAGACTACTGATCTGGCCATGGTTAATGTCTTCTCCCTCTTAAACCACTGGTAACCTAAAAAACACCTTTACAAATGTGTTAAAACTTTAGAGTTTTGATAAATGACTAAAGGACTGTCTGTAATGTTATGCAGTAAACTCCATGGAAAGAGATCAGACTCTGCACCCAGCTGTATCTCCATGAAGACTGACTGGTGTATAAATGAACCTCTGAACTTTAAAAACGGAGTCTCTTTCATTCTACACAGGTAGTGTATTTTACTGCTAAAGTCTAGTCAAGTCACCTTTATTTTTATAGCGCTTTTACCAATAGAAATTGTGTCAAAGCAGCTTTACAACATCAAATCAAAATTCATTAAAAAACACTCCAATGTCTGTAAATTAAGAGTCCCCAACCAAGCAAGCCAGATGTGACAGCAGCAAGAAACCAGAACTACATCAGTGACAAAATGGAGAAAAAAAATTTGCCAACAAGCCTGGATACAGGCGACTGTGAGCTTCGAATATAAAAAAAAAGACTTATGTTAGTGTAGATGCCATTCTACTTACAACAGCCAAAAACATTGTGTGTTATTGGAAGTGCTCCCGGTTCCAGTTGAGTTGACTATTGCAGCCTAACAATCCTTTAACGGATTTGGATAAAGAAAATGTGTAAGTGTGTTATGTATAGTCCAGGTTAGAGATAAACACTGACAAAGTGTGTCTGCCTCCAAAACAGAGTTGGGTAAATTGTTCCAAAGTTTGGGTGCCGTCCACAGTCCCAATAGCACCAGTTACTATAGTATATAGAATATCGCTGTCTTCTGTGCCGATTAATGAAAGAAATCCTGAATAACGTTTAATCTGGAAATTACCTCAAGCAGCCTTGCAGAAATTGTAAACTTAAATTAAGCTTTATTTCCCAAAAAGCACACCAATAGGAAGATGATATGAGTGTAGAACCTTGAGCATTCAAAGCTAAACAGAGGTAAGTTCCATGTACCTTTAGAGCATCCATGTTGGGGTATTATCAGCAGCAGTGACATCCATTTGATGAGAGTCCAACCAGTCTTTCTGAGAAAAAGAGAGACAGAGAGAGTGGGAGAGAAAGAAAGGGTCTTTATAAAAAGGACACTTAACATTATCATACTGTAATCCTTTGTTTGCTTTAACAAAAATTGGGCTGGATTAATAAGGAATTCTAAATCTAGATTTAGAAGATTTACTATGTTTTATTTTTATTCAGTTCAATTCTGTTTATTGGACATGTGATATGTAATATTGTATAATGTTATAGCTACATTTTATAATGTTGTGGCTAAACATTATGTGAAAATAGTCAAGTACAATTTTTTTGTTCCCAGTAATCTACAGAGGCCAGGAGACAGAAAAGAAATGATCATCACAGATATATGGTAAGAAAAAAAAAAACATACAGTATAATAAGACAAATTAAAGAACTGTTTGTGGTGACCAGTCGGAAAAAAGAATAATAAAATAATAAAAGTCTAATAATTAAACCTTATATCTCACCACATTTATCTGTGTCACCATATCACAGGCACGACTTTGAGTCCAATGCTGTAAATAACTTCCAGGAAACATTTAAATTAAATCTGAAAAAGACGTTCAAGTGTTTGAATGGAGTGATAAACCTGGGAACCAAAAAACTCCTGAATGAGATCTACACAGAGCTCTACATCACAGAGGAAGGCAGTGGAGAAGTCAATAATAAACATGAGGTGAGACAGATCCAGGCAGCATGCAGGAGAACGACAGAGGACACACCAATCGAATGAAACGTATGTATCTTTAAACCTTTATCTGAACAAGACAAACCTATCAGAACTGTGCTAACAGAAGGAGTCGCTGGCATCGGAAAAACAGTCTCTACGCAAAAGTTCATTCTGGACTGGGTTGAAGGAAAAGCAAATCGGGACCTCCACCTTGTACTTCCACTTTCCATTCAGGGAGCTGAATTTAATGAAGGACCAGAAACTGAGTCTGATGAAGCTCCTACATATTTGTTTTAAGGAAACAAGAAAGAGAAAGGTCCAGTTTCGAAAAGGTTCTGTTCATTTTCGACGGATTAAACGAGTGTCGTTTTCCTTTAGATTTTCAAAACACAGTCAACGTGTGTGATGTCACCGAATCAGCATCAGTACATGTGCTGCTGATAAACCTGATCAAAGGGAATCTTCTTCCCTCTGCTCTCATCTGGATCACCTCTCGACCAGCAGCAGCCGATCAAATCCCCTCTGAGTATGTGCATCGAGTCACAGAGGTACGAGGGTTCGGTGACCCACAGAAGGAGGAGTACTTTAGGAAGAGTATCGGTGATCAGAGCCTGGCCAATAACATCATCACACACCTAAAGTCATTAAGGAGCCTTTACATCATGTGTCACATCCCAGTTTTCTGCTGGATTTTAGCCACTGTTCTACAAAGAATGTTGGGTGAAGCAGAGAGTAGAGAGATTCCTAAGACACTGACTCAAATGTACACACACTTCCTCGTCATTCAGACAAACATCATGAGAAAAAAATACTTCAAGAAGCAGGAGAGTGATGAAGAAATGCTTCTTAAACTGGGACAACTGGCATTTCAGCAGCTGAAGAAAGGGAACCTGATCTTCTATGAGGACGACCTAAGAGAGTGTGGCATCGATGTGACAGAAGCAGCAGTGTACTCAGGTGTGTGTATGCAAATCTTCAGAGAGGAGTGTGGTCTTTACCCAAGTAAAGTATACTGCTTCAGGAACACCTCACAGCTCTGTATGTGCACCTGACCTTCATGAAGGAAAAAAGAAATGTTCTTAATCTGAATCAGGTCGCTGAGATATCAGAAATTACAATCTCCGATTTACACATGAGTGCTGTAGATCAGGTGTTAAAAAGTCAGACTGGACATCTGGATGTTTTTCTTTGCTTTCTTCTGTGTCTGTCCTTGGAGTCAAATCAAAATCTCTTACATGTTTTAGTAACACAGGCAGGAAGTAGCTCACAGAGCATAACGCCTACAGTTCAGTACATTAAAAAGAAAATCAATGAAAATCTTTCTCCAGAGAAATCTATCAATCTGTTCCACTGTCTGAATGAATTAGGTGATAATTCTCTAGTGGAGGAAATCCAACACTATCTGAGATCCGGAAAACAAAGTGAACTCGCTTCATCACAGTGGTCTGCTGTGGTGTTTGTGTTGCTGACATCAGTAAAGGAATGATGCCTGTGATTGTAGCCTCCAGAAAAGCCATGTAAGTAAATCTGAATATAACTGTTATATAACTGTTCCACTGTTTTAAAGAGAATCTGAAAACACTCTGACAAATATGTACCTTGCAATGTTTTACTATAAGCCGCTACAGAGTGGAGTTAATAGATGAAGAAATAAATTAGGGCATATCTGCATAATGAAGACTGAAGGGCAGGAATTAAAAACAAGTAAAAGTTTTATGTCGGATATTTAGCTCATGTTCACACCTATAATACTATTAAATACACAGAACCAGGTTTATTGTAGTAAACTGGTTACAGTCATAACCATGGTTCCCTAGAAGTGGGAAGGAAACATTGCATAGTATCCGCTTCAGGAATTTCCCCTACTTCACAATGGATAATCTAAAATCTTGAAAATCTAAAATCTAAAATCTAAAACCATGCGTAAGTTAATATTTAGTTGTTTTTAATGTGATTATTTTCATTTAAAATAATTAACAGCTGCCTTTATTATCAAAAACACTATTAAACACAGTGATTTAGGGTGTGTGTGTGCATATATGTGTGTGTGTGTGTGTGTGTGGTGTGTGTGTGTGTGTGTGTGTGTATGTGTGTTGATCAGGGGCAATTTCTGTTGATTTGTGTGTTATTGTGTCTGTTAACAGGTTGTATAATTGTAATGTCTCAAATGAATACTGTGCTGCTCTGATGGCAGCTCTGAGCTCAAACGCCTCACACCTGAGAGAACTGGACCCGTCTAATAATAAACTGGGAGACTCAGGAGTGAAGATTCTCTGTTCTTTACTGGAGAATCCTCACTGTAAGTGGGAGACCCTGAGGTAAGATCATCTCATCTTACTAAACTCTCACTAAAATTTATGAAGAAAAACAAATGAACAAAAATGAACAAGTCATCTATAGTTTTTTTAAGACTTTTTTAAGAGAATAGCAAGCAGTAACTAAGCTGAACTACTGTGACACTGTATTACAAAGAGTGCCTAAAAACTGTGATTGGTCAGTGATCTTCCAAAGAGTGTGTAATAGTTTTAGCCAATGAGAAGAATAAACAGTTTCCCCTTTATCAGACTGATGATTTCTGTGTTAGTGAACACATCAATATTGACTATTGAACTTATCCTGTGAGGAAGAGATTTTAATCTTTGTTAAAATATGATTAATTGTGTGGCTGTAAATGACAAAACAGGGTTTTTTTTACTTAGACTCTGCAGTGTTGTTAGACTAGATTATACTATTTATACTAAGAATAGTATAAATGAGTTCAGACCTGGCAGCACAGTGTCTTAGTAGTTAGCACGGTTTCCTCACAGCAAGATAGCCGGGTTCGATTCCCGTGGAGGGGTCTTTCTGTGTGAAGTTTGCATGTTCTCCCCGTGCTTGTGTGGGTTTACTCTCGGTATTCCGGTTTTCTAACATACAAAAACATGTATGCTAGGTGGATTTGTGATTTGTGAATTGCCCATAGGAGTGTGTGTGTACCCCCCCCCCTGCCGGCTGGGATACACTCCAGCAGATCCCCATGATCCCGAATTAGGGAATAAGTTGTATGGAGTACGACTTAGCTCAGATAAGGGAAATAAATCGATGACTTACTATAACATGAAAGCATTTTTAGCATGGCTAGGCTAATAAAGAAGACCTGAATAGATTCTATAGAGTAACTTTTTTAATTATAAATAAAATCTAAGTAGTTTTAATATTTCTATTTTTAAGATTTTATTTCTTAATTTTAAAAAGCTGATAATGGATGGATGGATGGATGGATGGATGGAGTTCATATCTAAAATAATGGTTTGGTTTTTTTTAATATGCTAATTATGATCTTTTTGATACTCTGCCTCAGGTAATTAAAGAGGCTTATTTTGATCTTGAGCTGTAAATCTTAAACAAGGTGTTCAAAGTAAAGGTTGTGCCTGGAACTGGTGGTTGACTTTTATTAGACCTATTAAGAGATACAATTAATATGGTATTACATTTTAATTACAACGTATTTGTTAATAAGAATAAACAGGTGACATCAACTCTTTATGTTGTTGTGAATAATTAAATCATTTACAAACACATTGTCTTTAAATTAACTATCAAACCAGGATGAAAAAAATCAACTGATAATGAGTGTGTCATTGTGTCTGTCTACAGGTTGCGTGATTGTGGTATCACAGATGTTGGCTGTGCTGCTCTGAGTTTTGCTCTGAAATCAATCCTCACTGTAAACTGAAGACACTAAGGTGAGATCAGCTCTCTGAGAGTCACAGTATCTGCTTCTCAGGGCAAAATAGTAGAGTGCAACAGTAAGACTGAAGCAGAGGTTTTAGGTTTATCGTCAATGTCCTGAGGAGAAAAATTCTTTCTTTTCACTGCACACTAATGTTTTTTTATAGACTCTGATTGTGAACCATGTAGTTTTTCTCAATAGTTCCTAAGATCCTGAAATGTTCTGGTATTATTACAGATTTAGTGATGAATAAAGAAAAACCCAAACAAATAGAAGCCTTAAACCAACAAAATATTAGAATAAACATAAAATGGCCTATACGATTAAAAAGCCTATAGCTTATGATTAACTGGTTTAAATAACACTTTTATTCACTTACTTCAGTTACAGCATGTTTTGATCACGTTTGCAACCTTGTAAACATGTACTAACTATCAGGTAACAACAGAAACAAATCACACACAAAAGTGCAAAAATATAAAAACAAATCTGTGGGTGATTTTAATTAACATATGTACATATGTGGACACTGTCTGTTAAAAGTCTTATAAAAGTCTTACTGATCTCCAGCCAGAAACATAACACACAAAGAACAAATATTTTTTTTTGTACCTGTTTAATAACATTACGGGGAAGCAAACTTTAATGTAAAAGACTTTAATTGACTTGATATGCACCGAGACTCCGGATGCCAACAACAAGTCTTTATGTGTTATTGTTATAGCCCATGTGCTTAAAATTCGTTTATGTTGTCTGTCTTGTCATTGGTTGATTGTTCTCAGGTGTGTCTCATTTCAGATAACGTTTCCTCTTTTAGGTTAGTTTTATGTTGCTATGTCCTTGTCTGTGTCAATGTCAGTGTTCAAGTCGAGTCTTTGTTTATTGTTTTGTGCCACTTCAATTAAACTGCACGTGGGTTCTAATCTACTTACATCCGGCTTTACTACACATCAGCTGTAGTAGTGAAAACTGCTACTGTCCACATTTTCCACGTAGCCCTGGTATGGTAAACTGGCTAAAATATGTGTGGGAGTGCTGTACTTCTTACTTATCAAAGCATGGGGGTTTAGCTCACTGGTAGAGCTTAAGAGGTCCCTGGTTTAAACTAAGTGCCCCCTTCACTGTCTGATTAGAAACCACTTGTTGGATGTTGTGGCTCAGTGGTTAAGGCGTTGGACTGCTAATTAAATTATTGGTTTGATTCCCAGTACCACCAATTTACCACTGCTGGACCCCAATTGCTCAGTTATTTAAAAGAGATAAATGTCAGTTGCTCTGGGTCAGGGTGTCTGCCAAATGCCGTAAATGTAAACATGTTATTTTAAAGATATTGGTCAGTGATTCTTGTCGGTATTTTGCTTACTGGACACACACACACACACACACACTGGTGGTTGACATTTTAACCATTCAGCTATTGTTTATGACTTTGTGATGTTAAGTGCTGAAACAGGTTAGTGGCTTCTGAATAATACACAGTGCTGCACAGAATCTTTTTAAAAACCGAAATAATAAAAAAAATAAAATTGATATAACTGATACAACTGTTCCTCTTTGACACCAAATTTTCCATAGTGTAAGGTTCTGTCTGTAGAACGTCACAGAACAGTGTAGCATGCGGAATTGACACTTCCTCTGTCGTACTCTGGAATTGACACTTCCTCTGTCGTTTGCACTACTCTGGTTTATATATCATGTGACCAGACTTGTGCAATTCCCCCGCAGCACAGGCAGACACAAATGGTTTCCTTAATACTGGTTAAAAAGTTTAACCATTCACCACCATCTCTTCTAAACAGCCATCCGGACACGACCACAGAAACTTTACTGCAGCATGAAATAACCTACTGGTTTATCTGGTCAGAGGAGAACTGACCCACCCCCCCACCCCAAAAAAAGACTGAACCTGGTTTCTCCCAAGGTTTTTTTTCTCCATTTTGTCACCGATGGAGTTTTGATTCTTTGCCGCCTCACCTCTGGCTTGTTTAGTTGGGGACTCTGTGGGATGCTTAATTAGAACAGTACTGTTTATTTCATGGGACAACTTTGATGAACATTTTTGATCTACTTCAAATGTTGACGACTACTATACATACAATCAAGCCCGAAATTATTCATACCCCTGACAAATTCTGATGTAAAGTTACTTTATTTTTATTTACATTTGAACAAAAAGTGGCATGTCCCAAAATTATTTGTACCCTTTCAAACTGTCACGTCTATGGGAAAATCCAAAGTTCTATACCATTCCAAATAGTCCAAGCTGTTCTAAAGCATCCCAATTACCCTGATTCACTGGGAACAGCTGTTGTAATCAACTCAACAGGTGAAAAACAGAAGCTCTCTGCTGTTTGGTTTTGTGGACAGTCATGCATAAGACAAAGGAGCTCACTGAGGACCGTCGGCTGCGCATTGTGGCTGCTCACAAGTCCAGGAAAGGGCTATAAGACCATATCTAAATGTTTTGAAGTTCCAGTGGGCTACAGTGGCAAAGTATTATTAAAAAATACAAATAACACCCGTTTGCTTGATTAGCAGGGTAGCTTTTAGATTCTGGTATCAGATTCTAAGGTAATTGTTACGCTCAATACATTATTTATTGTCTCAGGTCGCCAGTATTTGTATGCGATTTGCATAATTAGCAACAATTACCCAGTCAGTTTGCGATGGTGTTAGCCTATAAGACTTCAGGAGGATTTAACAGGAAGGGACATTTTCAAAGCGTATGCTCCACAATGTCTCGTTTCCTTTGGAGAGTTTTTTTGCTTGCAAATTTATTTACTTGTCACAATTTTAATTGATAATGTAATGTAACGTCCATGGGTTTTTTGGTGTTTTATGTTTTCACATGTTTTATGTCTATATTTAAAGTTTTGTTCATGTTTAATATTCATGTTTATTGTTTATGTCTAGGCTAAGCTATGCTAGCTAAGCTATGCTTTGCTAGCTTGTTTAATGCTTTTGTTTACTTCCTGGTTAGTTTTTGTCAGGTGATCTTTGTTTCTCTTGTCTTCCTGTCATGTGCTTCCCCTTGTCCATTGGTTAGTTTGGTCATGTGTTCCAATCTGCCCGTTCTTGGGACTCCGAAGGTGGGGAAAAACCCAGAGAAAATGTGACTTTGTCTTGGTCTTTCCCAGCTAGCATAGCTTAGCCTAGACATAAACAATAAACTTGAATATTAACATGAACAAAACAACATGAATACATAAACATTTACCCTAACAAAACATGAAACAAGAACCCAAAAGCATGAATTAACACAAACACAATAAAAACATTAAATATAGACATAAAACATGACATCAAAAACCCATGACCGTTACAGTTAGCTTGTTAAAGTCGACTTTTAGGATTAGGAAAATTGTGTGTGATTTAGTCATCAATTAAAGCTCTTTAAATTGATTTATTTTATTGCTTACAACTAATTTTTTAACTATTAGCTTTTAAAAGTACATTAAAGTGTAGAATTTAAGTAAAGTAATAAAATAATTCGCAGCACATACAGATATCATATCAAACAAATATACATATATTATTATTATTATTATTATTTTAACCCCCCAATTATTCAAATATGTCCAGAAATGAATAGCGTGTGACTGTGTCTCTTTGCAGGTTATATAAGTGTGAAGTCTCTGATGAAGGCTGTGCCGCTCTGATTTCTGCTCTGAGATTGAACCCCTCACACCTGAGCTGCCTGTGTCTGTCTAAGAATGATCTAGGAGACTCGGGAAAGAAGCTGCTCTCTGCATTTAAAGATGATACACATTATAAACTACAGACATTAAGGTGAGTAATGATCTAATAATAAAGTTTAACCTCATTATCATTAGTTTGGGCATTTCTTTTTGTCTCTTTGTGTTTTTCTAAATGTCCTGAATGAGTTCCTGAGCGTGAATGAACATTGTGTCTTCAGTCATTCCTGTAAAATTCACCTCAGCTTGTTCCTAAAGTCAGCATTTTATCCGAAATGTAGAACAGGAGCTAAATGACACAGTGGTGTTGGTTCCTGTTATTGGATAAGAGCAGTGATGTGATTGGTAAATATCTGCTCATTATCCTGTTAGAACTAATTTGAACACTGATTTTAGTAAGAATGAGGAAATGTTAAATGATTCACTATAAACAGGTGACGATACTGTTTTTTCTTTACATGCTGTTGATCATGATGTACCACAGTCCAGTTTGTGGTTATTAATTCACGTCTTTTTCTTTTAGATTTGGTGTGTGATGTACATTTGTGAGTGTGATAAAGTCTCCGGTGTTCCCGCATTTCCATGTTGGGGAATAAAGAACATGTTTATGTTCTCAATTCCATAAAAAAGGAGGAATTATTAGGAACAGCATGTGAAGAAAACATAGCAACTCAAGCTGAACCTGGAGAAGAAATAAAACGAACAGATACAGTTTCAAGACAATAATAGACATCACACCTGATAGGATTGGAGTTTATCTGAGGAGTTTATACTAAATAACTGCACTCTTGCAAACAAATAATTGCATCAGAACTGATTGTTGTATTACGTAGTCTTGATTGTTTATTTAATATAATTATAATTCTTTATTTAATGATTTTATTTTATTATATTATTTATATATATATATTTAAAATTATAATTTTAATAATTATAATTAACCTCCCTGCTTTTAAAATCAGAATCAAAATGGATCACGTATTTTTACACATACAGAATAATGAAATTTGTTTTGCTAACAGAAGCTTCTACAGTCTAACACTTCGGGAAAAATAATGGAAATAACATTACAAAAAATATTTTTTAAAAATACACAATGTACAAGAAGACGATTGATGTATTTGTGGGTACTAACAAATACATAGTATATGTTAGTATATGTAAAATAGGCATGTGGGCAAGGCCATACCCACCATTGAGGTCTCTGAGGTCTGGACCTCTGTATTTTGTAATAATCACCTTATATTAATTCTGATTTGGTGCTGCAAGGATAAAAAGCCAGATCTTCTCATCTGAGATGCCTCAGCGGTCTTACAGCGCTCATCAATGTCAAAGTGTTTGTTATGGTCAATCAAATCAAAGTAGGTGAGGTTTATGTTCACAGGTGCTGAGTGTAAAAATTCCAGCTCAACACCAAAAACAACTAGCAATTTTGGCCTCTATGAATGAACATGAGGTTGGGGCCCCTCTACCACACCCATTCTGCACTAACGGAGGTGGTAGCGCAGTGGTTAAGGTGTTGGACTGCTGGTTGGAAAATCTGGGTTAAATTCCTAGAACCACCAAGCTGCCACTGTTGGGCCCCTAAGGGGGAAAACTTAACCCCCAATTGCTCAGTTGTATAAATGAGATAAATGTAAGTCGCTCTGGATAAGGACGTCTGCCAAACGCTGCAAATATATATAATCCATTACTTTTGCTTCAGCATTAAACCACTAGGTGTCGGTACTTAGTCAAAAAAACTACCAACGCTGTAGCTAATTAATTAATAGTTTATTGTTTTTGTCATTGTTGTAAATGTATAAAAAAAAAGCACAGTATTCAAATATTTAACCAAAGCTTAAACATACATTATGTTAAACACAAAAATGTATAAACAGAGTTTATTATGCAATTTTAAATTATGCTGTATATAATTTTTTCTTATGTTTCACCTGCCAGTGACTTAAATGCCAAGAGCAAAACCCTTTTGCTGGCAAAGTCCTTCTTCAAATCCTTAACTTTCAGTCCTAAACCCAACTGGCTTTGAATAGACAGTAAGGCAAGATTGTTTAACTTCTCCTGAGACATGGTTAATATCAATTAAAGCTAATTAAATACCCTCTCCACTGGCATTGCTAACAAAATAAGTGCAGAATCCTTAGGGCAATGCACACTTCTCCAAAAATGCACTGGACTTGCATTTCATGATTGCATTTCGAAGACTACAAACCAAATAACCAAATATTTCCTATTTTTTAAGCTAAAAATGTTAAACGCCCCAAAAGAAATATTCAGGTGTGTAAACTTCTGTCTAATTTCACTATTAAGAATTATGTATGCGATTAGGCTGATGTAGCCTAATATTTCTTAATTGCCAACATGGCGAGGCAAAAGACAATAAAAACCTGTTTTTATGAACTAGCTCGTGAATTTAAGACTGTATTTGGATTCATATTCTTGATTTTCTATTTTGTGTTCTTCGATTCGTTTATTCTGTGCTTTTTATTCACATACATAAAACATACTGAACAGTCATCTGGTATAATTTATGTTATGCTTAAGTTCTATTGCCTAGTAAGACTTGATTATGGCTTTTAACTTTATTTATATATAATAATAATATTATATATATATATATATATATATATATATATATATATATATTATAATAAAAATTGTTTTATTCTTCAACATAATAGACAACTTTGATGAAAGTCTAATATATATAGTCAGTGCAACTCCTAGTCTATATAAGCCAAATATGCAAACTTAGTATCTAATAAACACTACATAATACATGCTGATGCTAAGTGCAACCCTCACTAACCTGTTTCCCCTCCCAGTAATCAAATTAGTAATTGGACAATTACCAGTTAATCATCTTGCAAATAATTCAAAAGAAAACTAATGAAATTAACAATGAAAATATTTGTTTCTCATATAATTATAATCACATGTAATGTACCAAGGGGGCTGCCTATAATAGTAATAATTAAGTAGATGACTTAAGAAAAATTCAGAGGCGTTACATTGATAATCTAAAGTGAACATGACTGCCATCGTGTGGTGAGAGGTAGAAATTTCTCGCCCCCAGAAATTATAAGAATTTGTTTCATAATGTTGTTGTTATGATAATAATTATTATTACAGTACAAGTTTAGTAGATAAGTAATAAATTAAGTGGTTGTGGTGTGTGTGTGTGTGTGTGTGTGTTGTTGGCATTATGAAGAGCCAGCCTTTGTCTAACTCTGTAATTTTGTAATAATTTAATTTGTATTTAAATAATGTAATGTGCCAAGTGCAGACCTGAGTTGACATTAACAGGCCTGTAGAAAACCTCTGGTAAAGAAAAAGCATTATAGTCTTTTAAATCGTGTGAAGACTTCATTGCTATGATGGCCATGAATGTTACAGAAGCACATATCAAAATATGCTTAAAGTCATTCAAAAAGCAGCAAAAAAGCAGCAAGACAGACAGCACCCAGTAACTGCAAATAAAGGTAATGCAGCAAGCAGTAATTCGAGTTGTTATAGCAACATTTAATATAACATTAAATAAGGTTTTATTTAGACAAAGTCGTTTAAAATAAGAATTTGTGAAGCAGGGGGTTCTCCTTTTAGTTATGCTGTCCTACTTAGTCTTGCCGGAGTCCACGCTTGCACTCTATATTATACACTTAATCACTCCATACACTGTGATTACAATGTCACTTAACAGCTTTCCTTCTTTTTTGTCTTCCTCTCTCTCTCTCTCTCTCTCTCTCTCTCTTTCACTGTCGAGCTACATATGCCACAACGGAGTTGCCAGTGATCCAGACCCCATCTCCACCCCGGACCTGTCGGACCCTTCCCTGTGACCTGTTCCACATCACAAGGGTGACCAAGGACATCCCACTCTGCCATAAAGACATTCCAGCTGTTCTTTAAGCACTGATTTAAGTTGCTCACACACACACACAATATAACCACATAATTCCTACTACCTGTTTTTTACCCAAATGAGGATGGGTTCTCTGTTGAGTCTGCTTCCTTTCAAGGTTTCTTCCTATTTCCATTTCAGGGAGTTTTTCCTTGCCACCGTCACCCCCGGCTTGCTCATTTTCATCTTATCATTTCTTTGATAAGATTTTGTAAAAAGCGCTTTACAAATAAAATTCAATTGAATTGAATAAATAGCAGCCTGAACCAATCCGAATGATTGTTATGGATTGATGCTTGTTAACGTTACAGCGGTACCCTATAGGTACACGAAAGTTAATGTTTCAAATAAAACATTCAAAATAGGGGTTAAAGCTACAGAAAGAGTTTTAAAAACTGGTTTATAGTTGTAAGAGTTACAGGGAGCAATACCCCACTAGACCACCAAAGGGACCTGGGAATTCTTCTTTGTTAGCCATGTGCTTTCTTTTGTGTTTGTCATGTGATTAGTTTTGTCTATGAGGTAAATTGTTTCCTCATTGTATCCGTGTATTGCCTGTTTCCCCCTTGTTAGTTTGTGTATATGTATATATACCCACCTCGGCTACTCAGACCACACTCCAAACCGGTTTAGAATCTGGTAAAAACTTGTCCAACTGGATCCTGGACTTTCTGACTGAAAGACCTCAATTAGTCCAGATTGAAAGAAGTATCTTCAGCATCACCACACTGAGTACTGGGACCCCGCAGGGCTAGCGAGAACAACGAGTCAGCATACAAAGAGGAGGTGCAACAGCTTGGTGTAGAGCCAACAGCCTGTCTCTGAACATCGACAAGATAGTGGTTAAGGTGTTGGACTCCTAATTGGAGAGTCGGGGTTTGATTCCCAGCACCACCAACTTGCCACTGTTGGGCCCCCTGAGCATGGCCCTTAACCCCCAATTGCTCAGAAAAGCAATCGGGGGGGGTGTCAGTTCTCCTCTGACCAGATAAACCAGTAGGTTATTTAAAACGCTGTAGAAAAGTTTCTGTGGTCGTGTCCTGATGGCTGTTTAGAAGACAAGATATCACTTGCTAGATTCTATAACATCTGTGTAAAGTAAGTGTCCTCCTTGGTTCTCACCACTAAGGGGAAGGGACACAGAGAGGCCCAGACTATCAACTTCTTGCCACAACTCAGTACATTAACTTTTAAATCCAGGGAGCAAGTCCTCACCTTCGAAGGCCAAATGTAGCAGAGCATCCATTGCCAGGCCTACTTTATGCTAAGTTTATGAAAGCTGGGGTGTCCATATGTAGTGGCCCTCAACAGATGCGATATGTGTTGTGCTGTGTATTAGTGAACCCAAAGACTTTCCCTTTTTTAGCAGGGCATATACAGGTTTACAAAAATAACAAAAAGTGGCGTTCTCTGCATAAGCCCCGTCCTACCTGCGAGAAAAGATCAGAAAGCCTGTGCAGAGCACTGAAAGGGGACAGCATCAGTGCCGCTTAGATAGAGATTCCCAGTTTGTTGGCCACCAAAGTGACGCAGGAAAGATCTCCTGAAAGGAAACACCTCTGATACATATGACCCTTGTTCTCTGTCCCACTGGCCAGATTCATAGGCAGGCCTTTTTTTCTTCAAATTTTTGGTCTACAGTTTCTCTTGCCATAGATGTCTAAATTGGGAAAATAAAGATATTACATTTTAAACCATGGTTGTGACTCATCTGCTTCCTAGCAATAGATATTTAGTCTCACAGTGAATTTTGGATAAATTTAAATTTAAACTCATTTGCTAAGGAATATGCAATGGTCATTGGTGCTTTAACCTGATGAACTTCTCCAGTTGTTGTGCGGCAATATTATAGTTAATACAAATGAAACTGTTGACCTGATTTTAAAGATAATTTTTAAGATAGAAAGTGATAGAAAATACAACAATATTTTTCTTAGACAAAAATTAGTTCAAATATGTGAGTCTTCTACTCTTACTAAATATCCTGGAACTTAAACTCTGAAAACTGTGTGGGGGGTATTAAGTATTGGAGTATTAAGACTAGGGTGTAATGATGTCTTGAGAAATGCAAAAAAATGTTTTTTGACAGGAATTTTTGGAAATGATATTACTTCAGACAGGGACACTGCTAAGGGGTGAAAGTTAGAACGATTGTAAGGGGCCACACATTTTTTATGTCTTATAGTTTTATTAGTAGTAACTATACTAGCAGTAATGTAATAGTATACGTTTGGTGCGGAATGGTTGTGCTAGGAGGCCTAACCTCATATTCTATTATGGGGCTTTTTAATTTTAATTTTATTATTTTGCTAACTTGTATATAGTTTTAATGACTAATTTTAAGGCCTGTTATCGCTTTGAGAAGCCCAAAAGTGTATACATCGACTTGCATTAAGTTAATATGTATATGGAAAGTATAATTCATTCAAAGGACTGTTTACTGTTCATTCTGTAAGCGGCCATGTTGAAGTGACGTCACTTTCTAAACCTGGAGAAACTCGGGTTTCGAAAGACCGTTCCGGGTTCCCAAGTAGGAAATTACAAGTTTCAGTAATTTCGGTTTTATTTGTCGGCGGTTAAAAATTACGAGTTAAGAACTCTAAGGCGTTTTTGGGTTTTTTGGTTTTTTTGGGGTTTTTTGGTTTTGTTTTTTTTTTAATATTTCCATTATAACCATATCAAAAATATTTACTTAATCACTCCCTTTTAAATAAGAGGGGAAAAAAGGAAAAAGAAAGAATACATTGTTACAATAACATCAATAATACATTTATACTTAAACACCTATTCTACCTTCCCAGTATGAGGAAACAATGCAGCAGTAGAAAAAAAAAAGTAATCCGGAACTGTAGTTCCGCGGCGCTGGTATCTACCCGGATGGGTTTGTGAAACACACGTGTTTGCTCTGCGTCTGTTTGAGATGGCGCTCAGTCAGTAGAACGAACGAGGCCTGTATTGTTATTTTTGTTAATAAACATAGTTTAGGTAGACACGACGGAGATAATGGAAGGTGGCAAGCCCTCCCTGGCTCTTGTTTATCAGGCTGTACAGGCGCTTTATCACGACCCGAACCCTGCCGGGAAGGAGCGAGCCTCGGTGTGGCTCGGGGAGCTTCAGAGATCGGTAAGCTAAAAAAGGGAAACTTGGGCAATTCTGACGCGGGCCTTTGCCCGGCGGGACTGGGGGGGGGTAAACCGATGCTCCACGCGTTGTGTTTTAGGATGTAAGATAATGCCGTCTGCAGCATGTTGTGTGTCGTATGTTTTATCTGGGATTGTGAATTTTTGTTCCCAACCTCCTGGGCTAAGTGTTGTGAAGAGCAGTGGATCTCAGCCGGGGTAACTTGCCCGGAGAGCTGCTGTGTGTGTGCAGATGTTAATCATACAATGTCTGGGTTCGGTTGAGAAAACACACCAGTCGGATTCGACCCAGATTGGACACTGATCGGCTGGGGGGTTATGCTAATGAGCACGCTTACATTGACATCTATTTACAGACACCAGAGCTTACATTACCACTGCCTAAAACTACAGAGCCTTGTCATCATACACCTCTCTCTCTCTCTCTCTCTCTCTCTCTCTCAAACTCTGTTATTTAACAATCTCACCATCTTTTATTATACTAACCAATCTAATAATCGAACAGGAACCCCAGTGGAATAACCCAGTGCGCATTTTAGCTTAACTACTTTGTGGTATAAAAAAATGTACAAGTGTGTGTGTTGGGGGGTGGGTTTTTTTTTTTTTTTTTTTTTTTTTTTTTTTTTTTTTTTTTTTTTTTTTTTTTCCTGTCAACTTCAACACTTTTTTTTTTACAGAAATTGTGTTTAGGAACAAATGCCGCCTTTTCGCTCCGGACATTAATGCGCCCTCTAGCGGCGGTCACAATGCACAAAGAGCGATGATTATGTTTATTTCTGCGAAACGTCGCGTTTAGCATTTTTAACCGTTTGTTCCGCCATATTGTGTGTAAATTCAGGCGATTGTGATGTGTGTGTGTGAAGATTTAAGAGTGCGTGTGTCCGGTTTTCCTGTTCCTGTTCGAACCAGAGGTGGGTGTGGTCTAAAGCGGAAGTTGTTTGATTTGACGTGAAACGTGCCGTAAAGTCAGAGCACAGGGCTGTGTTTCAGGTCTTCCTCCAGAATGAAGCTTTGATCAATGGAGTGAAGATCATGGTCTCTGGAGCGCTGAACCTTCCCCTTGTCTCCTGTAGGCGCTACAACCGGATTGACTAATGAATTTGCAGGCCATTTTAAAACACAGCTCGTTTTTAATGATGCATGTACAGGTCACACTTGTGAATAGCCACAGAATATTATTTAAAGCCCTTGGTGAATGAAAACTGCCCTGGTGCTGTCAGCAGGCCCTGTTTCTCCTCCACACGCCGTGTGATCCATGTGACACTTTTGGCTAATCGTTCTATTGAAACATGTCCAAGCGCTGTCAAGGCGTCACCACTGACATGTGAACTATCCAGGACTTTGTCAGCTGTCTGCCTGCTCTCTGACATTAAGCACGGGGTTTAGAGAGTGTACAGAGTTTACCGAGTCCCCCTGGCTTTTATTTCTGGGTGATTAATAGGTTAAGTGAAACGTGGTGTCTCTACTTTCACCTTGTTTATCGAGTCTCTCCGCTGGGTTATTGGGCTCATTGTCTCTGGTTTAATGTACCTTTAATATCATTCTGTTTTAGGCTAGTTTAAGCTGGATTTTAGACTCCCTTTAATCATTTGTGAAAGTTGCGTCATGCGCAATTGAAAACACCCTCATGCTGTGACACAGCGAATTGTCTGGTTATTGACAGTGTTGGGCTGGAGTTTGGAATCTGTCCTCTGGTTAGCAGTCGGTAGAATTTAGTGCTAAACGATTAATCAAATTGCAATTTGCAATTCTGCAATTAGCTGATCGCAAATTCTGCAATGTAAATGCGATATAAAAAAAGGCCCAGAGAAAATGCATGACTTTGAGTAACAGTCATACCAGCCAATTGAGTGCGGCCAATCAGTATTGTCCGTATGAGTGTAACGCCCACCATTAACCTGTGGTTAAACCGGACTACCGAACCGTATCTTACTTTCACTGCGCACTATGTTAATGCTGACTTCTAGCTGAAGACTCGCTGTCTGCAGACGTCAGACTGTCCTGTAGACCACACAGGACAGAACATTCTGCATGGACTAAAAGGGTGATTATCCAAGAGGGACGGACAGACAGACAGACGTGCATAACTACTGATCATGTAGCTAGGCTACATACCTTATTTCAAAAAAAAGATTGCTTACAGAAGAAAATGTATTTGTATATAATTATATAATTTAGGTTTTATTGGAAGTGGTTTGCACTAGAAAAATATTTATTTTGTTTAATGGAGATTTTTTTTAAATTTAATAAACTCTGGAATAAATTTAGATAATTTTTTCAAACTAAATGCATTTAGGCAGCACTGACTGCATAATAGTAGCAATAAGCTAACTATCTATTTGGTAGAAAGGCACACTGCAGCTGCTGGACTACCAGAGAGTAAGGAATCTATAAAGTATGTGCTGTACACTATCAAGAAGACATCGCAATATCTGTCAAAAAAATCGCAATTAGATATTTTCCCTAAATTGCACAGCCCTAGTGGGAGGTGACTTCCTGTCACACTTTGCATTAATTCGAGCTGCAACAAGCGGTTAGTTTAATAGTTGATTAATTGACGATTATCAGACCAATTAATCGATTAATCATAAAGCTACAAAAATGTCTTCTAAATCGGGCTGCAATTATTTTACTTATTATTCAGTAGACTTTGATCGATTATTTAACTTTTGCAACTGCAATGTCAAACAATGATACTGCTTTTATTTATACTTTTTTTGTTTATTAATTGCATTCACTAATAATATCAGAATAGCAACACGGACACTTTTTCATATTAATGTCTTTAATATAATCTAAATAAACGTGAGGTGCCGAGGTGCTGCTGAGATGCTTTCTTACCTTATTAACCTCTCTCTTTCCACCAAAAACAGAATGAATAAGAACTAAACAGCATATTTTGTGTGTAGTTTCGTACAGTAAGTATTTTCGGCCGGTGAACACGTACATTCCTATAGTATAGTAACAGCTAAAAACAATAAAATTCAGACATACTACAACCGCCATTTTGATATTGACACGTGACACATGGCGCTCAGTTTGAAGTTGTTTTACCTGAATGATGTTAAGCAAGTGAGATTTAATGTTTGTTTTTTTTAAACTACTTAAAGCACTTAAGTAATGATGTTGTCGCTGTCCACCACTTCCACACTTGACAAGTCGTCTCTGTCGCTACCTCTTGGGATAGTAAAGTATAAATCGTATGCAGAACGCAAAATCCCGGCTGGAGTAATAGATCAACCCGGGGCTGTTCACGCAGTGTAACTCACATACTACTTGAAGGGCACAATTAGTGTAGCATGCTGTATAGTAGAGCTGCACAATATATTGTTTCAGCGTCAATATCGTAATAGTCACACTGCATGATGTGTAATGCCAATTTTGTAGCTTTAACAAAGATCAATTGTATTTTGTTTATACAGGAACAACTGTAGTGTGATTTTTATATTTAATTATTTCTTTTCTGTATCTGAATCTTTAGAAAAACTTCGAAATGTGAAATCATTTCATATTGCGATATATATCGCAAAAAAAAATATATCGCAATTTAAGTTTTCCCCAATGTTGTCCAGCCGTAATATATAGTATGAAAGTGTATGGAGCCAATGGCCCGGATGTGTCCTGATGACCAACTACTCCCACCCGGATTTTAAAGTATGCACGAGGTCGCAGGAGAGGCGACTTGTCATATGCGGAAGTGGTGGACAGCTCAGATGCTGCACTTTTCGAGTGCTTTATGTAGCTTAAAGTGCTTGAAGGTAAAAAAAAATCCTTTTTGTGAAGTTGACTGGTGTTGGTCTACCAACCTTAAGATTGTGGGATTGATTCCCAGCTTCACCAAGCTACCACTGTTGGGCCCCTGAGCAAGGCCCTTAACCCCTAATTGCTCAGTTGTATAAACGAGTTTGCCAAAATGCTGCAAATGTAGTTATATTGCACTTGTTTAACATTATACATTATCCAACTTCAAATTTGCATTGCTATGACGTTGTATGTCATACATTGTTATGTAACTATGGCGGATGTAGTATGTCCGAATTTCATTCTTACTAGCTGTAACCATACTATAAGTATGTTTATTGGTCGGGAAGTACTTACTGAAATGCAGTACCTATTTAAGTAGCATGCGATTTCGGACTGGGCCAGTGTGTTCTCATGAGTGAAGGGTTTTTCCTCAGGTGAAACTGCGCTATTTTTAGGCTAATAGTTTGTGACATATGAGATCAACGAATATTCGACAACAGAAATAATTGTCGAGAAATTATTACAGTCGACGTTTCCGATCATGTGGACTAATGGCTTCAGCCCTACTGTCTGCTTCGGGGACTTACTTTATCCAGAACACAAATAAACACCTGGCTTGCACTGAGTTTCTCTCCCCGCACGTTTCTTGGTCATTACATGCTTTTGAACAATAGGAATAGGAAGAGGGGTTTTCCTTCAGCTGTGTGATTTCTGAAAACACAGCTACTGATAATAACCAGATGACTTCCTGCATTGCAGCATATTTTTTCTGTTGCCTGGTCACCAGCAGATTGTGTTGTTTTTCCTCTTATTCTGCTGAAGACATGCAGACTGCGGCCATTCTACTGTCTGCACTAAATATAGAGACTGGATATCTATTGCGGAGCTACCGCTCCGTTCCTAAAGTCATCTAAGAGCACTTTAACAGCAGTAGTTTTAGATACCAGGCCACCAGAGTGCATTACAGGTGGTCAAATGGAAATCAGAGACTGGACCATTTTACAACACGTCTGACTGCACAACCCAGTTAGATCTCATACCAGATAGCTGGTGGGGGGTTGTTAAATATTCCCCAGTGCAGCTGAATGCCATGCCGACTTAATAGGGACAGGCATCGTTAATTGATAATTGATTGTTAAGAAAATTTTTATCATTAAATAATTAAATCGATTGATAGTTTATATCTGTAACTGGTGGAAAGTAAATGGAGTTTGGTGTCCCAGGAAAGAGAGGGTTGAAAAGCAAAAAAATAGAAATCAAAGCTTCGTTCAAAAAATGTACAACCAATAAAAAACCAGAGACGCTCCTATTTTTTCCTCAATGCTCAGTTCTGAGACAATGACCTTATGTGTCAGAGACAACTACAGGAGCGGAGGAGGAAGTCAATTCAAGGGGTTTCAATTGAATATTAACAAACGTAAATTGTTTACCGTAACATGTTTTGAGGTTATGTGTATGTAGTTGTTTTTAACCATAAAATGAATCAGTTCAAAGGAGTCGCAAGGTGGTGAATCGGACATTAGCGTCCATCGACGTGTGGTGTGTGTGTGTCTGTAAGAATCCCAGCTTTTAGAACATCGCAAAAGCTTTGTGTTAACACGGAAAACATTTCATCACTGCATAAGATTTGGGGTAAGTGTGGTTTATGTCAGTGTTTCGCCTGTTAGAGGAGATGAGGTGACGCGTTTTTGGGCACGTTTCACACTAATTGTTAATTCAGTGGACGAAAATGTTCATTAAAAGGGATACCTGCCCCTGACTGATTTTTCTCCTGTTCCCGCTATCGATATTTAAGTTTTGTCCCGCTCCCGCCTGTAAAAGTCTGCAGGTAAATGTATAAAAGTTTTACTGCTTCCTCCCACTACTGTAATTTGTTTTCCATAAGAAGTAAAATCAGAAAATAAGCGAATATAGTTTAAGTTTAATTCAATAGAATGGTGAACAATAATATCTGTAGCACTACGCCATCAACCTGTCATGTCTGCATTCTGTGCATGAACCACGCAAGTGTTACTGTAGCATCTGACCGTCACCCTGTAAACTGGCAGTGTTTTTAGTAATTTAATTTTAACCGATGTGATGAGCATAAGTGACATGACAGCTTTAAGGAATCGTCTATTTAACATTAAATGGAATCTTATAGGGTGATTGTTCATTACCTTCACAGTAAGTTATGTACGTCACAGACTATTTAGCAACTTACCATTAAAACTCCGCTCGACTGCTTGTCTGCTGCTGCCTGAATAAGAGACCCTCCTTACTGAAGAGAGAGCGATGTGATGTGTCACAGGCCTAACGAAGCAGACAGGATATTTTTTTCTCAAGTCATTTGAGGAAGTTCAGTACAATAACAGTTCAGAGCCCTAGAAGACTGTTTCCCTTTTCTATTTAACAAAAAAAGAAAGAAAGATAAAAACTTCATAGTCATAATATGCATAAAAAATGTTGCCAATAAACATTAGACATGGAGTGACAAGGACAAGAAGGGCTGTGCCATGTGGACCAAAAAAATTAGCAATGTATAAGCAATGTTATATTCCTGCTTTCGGTGTTCATAAGGACTTTGACGCACGGAGATGCTTTACAGTCATAAATGCATTCGGTGTGAATTTGAAACATATTTCCAAAGGAAAGCAATTAGAGCTTTAGCAAAAACTGTAACATTCGGCAGACGTTCTTTTCCAGAGCTGCTTACATTGATCTCTTTTCTACAACTGAGGGTTAAGCGCCTTGCTCAGGGGCCCAGTGGTGGCAACTTGGTGGTGCTGGGAATCGAACCATCGATCTTCCAATTAGCAGTCCAACACCTTAACCACTGTGCTAACCACTTCCCGCTAACATGCCTTTTAGAGTCAAGATTTTAACATCCAAAAAGTCATAATTTAGAAGTAATAGTCTCTTTTTTTCGGTTCTGTGTTTGTCCCCTTATCAGAGCGCTCTAATTAAATAGGAGTGGCGGATTGGTATCTCGGAAGTAAACTCCTACTGCTGTGATTGGACTTTAAAATAAAGCTAATTTATTATTTTTGTTGTTGAAATCTGACAGAAGGTTGTGTTTGTTCACAGTTCGCAGCGTCTTGTCCACAGAGCCATCTTGTCATCTTCCTAACACGTGTACTGTATGTGTGCATTTGTGGGCGGGGCTAAACAGACAGTGATGTTGATGAAGGCTTTGATTTTTCTTCTGATTTGGCAGTGATTATCCACACTATTACATCATAGAGCACAACATCCCAAAATCTTTTGCTTTAACCGGCAGTCGCTTTAAATACATAATATTTTTAGAATAACTTACAGGATGTAAAACCCATTTAAAGACTAAAGTAAAGACTGAGCCTGGTTTCTTCTACGGTTCTTTTCTCCATTCTGTCACTGATGGACTTTTGCCTCTTTGCCTCTGGTTTGCTAATTTGGGGACTTCATTTACAGATATGAGTTAAACTGAACTGAGTGTTTTGGTGAGTGTTCAATATTGTCGCTTTTGATTCTGTACATTAGCTTTGACTCCATCTTTATTGGTAAAAGCGCCATAGAAATAAAGGGGACTTGACTTGACAACCATGCCATCCTGTCCGGTTTCAAGCATGAACGTTGGTTGGTCACTACTTTCCCTTCTGTGATAAATGGTGAGCTTGTAGCTGAAATGCACAGGTATTTTTGTGAAAGCCTGCTCAGTCTTGGGACTTTATTTTGATGTAGTTTCCACCATAGACAAGGTTCTTCTTTCGGTCTCCTCACCACCGAGACAGTGTGTGTGGTGAAAAATTCCGCTCTAGCAGCATTTTATGGCTTCGCTCCGGATTTTCATATTCCAGCTATTTGCTCACCTTGCGTTTTCTCTTCACTTCCTCCCCACACGGAAAGATTAGTGTCTTATTAACACTTCTCTGTCAATATTTTAATTACAGAGAGATGGTATTTACAGAATTCTATATTTTCTTTAGTGTTCCATCAGTGGTGTTTTAACTGACCAGTGTGGATTAATGTAGACAGACTTTGTAATGTTAAATATAAAATCCTGTCTTTCTCCCGCGCAGATGTACGCCTGGGAAATCTCCGACCAGCTCCTACAGATGAAGCAGGACGTCGAGTCATGTTACTTTGCGGCGCAAACCATGAAAATGAAAATCCAGACCTCGTTCTACGAGCTTCCCCAGGAGACGCACCTCGCCCTGCGCGACTCTTTACTCTCTCACATTCAGAACCTCAAAGACCTCTCACCCATCATCATCACACAGGTAATACGTCTGCCTCACACCGTTAATGCCTTCGATTGGGGGAAAGTTCAGTGTGGTGGGTTTGTTTTTTTTTAAAGCTGCTGATAATGATGTGTGAGTTATGGTCGTGTGTTTTTGTCCTGTGCAGCTCGCCTTGGCGATTGCAGATCTTGCGCTGCAAATGGCGTCGTGGAAAGGTTGCGTACACACGCTCATCGAAAAGTAAGCGTCCTCTCTGTATCTCTCTGTACCTGCAGTGATCATTTTTATTTGCTGCCATGAATCCTATCTGCTATAGACTAGTCACAGATCATGTGTATGCAATATATAATGATAGACTTATTAGAACATGGCACCCGTGATGACTTATTTTAGGCTTATCAAAAGTTTTGGAGCAGTTGATCCTAAAGTAGCAGCTATGAATATGTTGAACAGGTGTCTTCTCCATTGTCCGCTCTGTCCTCAGGTACAGTTGTGACGTGACCTCAATGCCTTTTCTAATCGAAATTCTTACGGTGCTGCCAGAGGAGGTACACAGCCGTTCGTTGAGAATAGGGGCTAACCGGCGGACGGAGATCATAGAGGACCTTGCGTATTATTCCACCACTGTGGTCACTCTGCTGGTGGGCCTTAATTTATTTCTTTATTAGATGGTGAATTAACAGTAATTATAAACTCTTGCTCACTTATGTAAACTTCAGGTGTAGCCATGAAAAAATGCTGAAAGGAAATGATGTAAGTTGTTTTTTTTTTTGTTTTTTTTTGTTCTTTAATAGATGACGTGCCTGGAGAAGTCTGGGAGTGATGAGAAGATGCTTATTAAAGTGTTTCGCTGCTTAGGCAGTTGGTTTAACCTGGGTGTGCTGGACAGCAACTTCATGGCCACCAATCAGCTCCTGGTGGTTTTATTCCAAGTGCTTGTAAGTTATGTATTTTATTAATTTGGTTTTATCTCTCTGTCCTGTCACATTTGTTCCCGCTCCCAAATTTCACAATAAAGAGGTTCTGGAAGAACATGTGCACTGACGGGTGACGTGTAAAACACTGTATCTCTTCATCATGCCACTTTTTAGTGGGTGAGATTTATTATAAACATTTTGCCCTTAAATGTGATATGTTAGAAGCAGGAAAAATGAACAAGCGAAAGGATTTGAGTGATTTTGACATTGGTCAGATGGTGGAATGGGAGGCTGCAGTTTGCAGTGCTCAGAATCTAGGGAAGGCGCTACAAGGAAGAAACGGTTGTGAACTGGCAAAGAGTTCATTGGCAGCCGAGCCTCACTGATGCAAGTGAGAATGTGAAGATTTAACCATGTGATCTGATCTGATTACTGAGTAAGTTAATGGCGGTTCTGATAGAAAGATGTCAGAATACACAGTGCAGTGCATGTACGTCACTTACCTGGGGAACACATAACACCAAGACCACCATAACCTTGGGTCTGGCCATCTATGTGGATGTTACTTTGACACGTACCACCCACCTAAACCTTGTTGCAGGGCGTGTACTGTACACTCGTTTATAGAAACTGTATTCCCTGGGGACTGTAACCTCTTACAGAACATACAGCAAAGCAAAAATGGTTCAGCAGTGATTTGAGGAGCACAACATTGAGTATGAGATGTTGAATTGAGCTCCAACCCCTAAAAGATCTGTTGTGAACATCTTGGTGTCAAGTCCCTCAGCACATCTTCAGGGGTCTATTGGAGTCCATGCCTCGACGGGTCAGGAATGTTCTGGTAGCAAAAAGGGGAACCAACACAGTATGAGCAGGTGGACAGAATGTTATGACTAATCGGTTTATCGAGGGTGTGTTTGTGTGTGTTTTAATGATTAGCCAGAAAGTGTGTGCATCTTGTTGTCTTTATCATTAGTTAGCCAGGCTATTTGAATAAAACAAATTTGACACAGGAGCAGTTATAACAGCTGCATTGTTTCATTTTTTTCTTATATACCCAGTATATATTTTATCTTTAAAAAGTCTGAACAGTCGAGTTCCCCCTGATTAACTAGTTCCAAATTCCCTGACCCCTGAGCAAGACTCTTAACCACCAATAGCTCAGATGTAAGTTGCTCTGGATGAGGACGCCTGCTAGATGCTGTTAATGTAAATAAAAGCCCTGGGCTAAAGTACTTTATGCTGAAATACACAAAACTGCTCAAACGAAACAATGCATGCTTGATTATTGCTCAGAAACAAGAGCATGTCAATCTTTTCGGGGTAAAGACACAAAAGCAGCCTAGTCACAGTCAGTCCAGTAGCAGAAAACACCCGCTTTATAGCCCCAAAGTTGCTGGAATACACAGCTAGCAATGTGGTAACTACACCAACCTGGAGAACCAAACTTTTATTACTTTCCACCAGTCTGTAGGGGGTGCCGGGGGATCTCTCTCTTATACTTCTGTTTCTGTGTCACGTTAAGTGAAATTCTGCTCCCTGAGCAGTAATAACAATTGGGTCTTTATTGTTATTGCCCCCTGTATTTATCTGAAACCTGTTATATTGCATCAAGACAACATATTCACACTGATACTATGTTTTCAGTATGTTTTATTAACTGGAAGTTACTGTAGTATGTTTTATTAACTGGAAGTTACTGTAGTATGTTTTATTAACTGGAAGTTACTGTAGTATGTTTTATTAACTGGAAGTTACTGTAGTATGTTTTATTAACTGGAAGTTACGGTATTGTTACTGTAGTATGTAGTATGTATTTTTTTATTAACTGGAAGTTACTGTAGTATGTTTTATTAACTGAAGTTACGTAGTATGTAGTATGTTTATTAATGGAATTACTGTAGTATGTAGTATGTTTATAATTGGAATTACTGTAGTATTGTAGTATGTTTTATTAATTGGAAGTTACTGTAGTATGTTTTATTAACTGGAAGTTACTGTAGTATGTTTTATTAACTGGAAGTTACTGTAGTATGTAGTATGTAGTTATTAACTGGATTACTACTGTAGAGTATGTTTAGTATGTTTTATGGAACTGGAAGTATTCTGGAGTATGTTTGTATTAACTGTATGGAAGTTTACTGTAGTATAGTATGTTTGTATTAATTGGAAGTTACTGTAGTACTGTGTAGGATGTTTGTTATTAACTTAACTGGAAGTTACTGTAGTAGTCTGTAGTATGTAGTATGTTTTATTAACTGGAAGTTACTTACTGTTAGTATGTAGAAGTATGTTTTATTATTTAAGTTACTGGAAGTTACTGTAGTATATGTAGTATGTGTTTTTATTAACTGGAAGTTACTGTAGAAGTATGTTTTTTATTACTGGAAGTTACTGTAGTATGTTTTATTAACTGGAATTTAGTTGGGGAAGTTACTGTAGTATGTAGGATTTTTTATTAACTGGAAGTTACTGTAGTATGTAGTGTTTTATTAAACTGGAAGTAGTTACTGTAGTATGTTTTATTAACTGGAAGTTAATGTAATTAATTGAAGTTACTGTAGTATGTTTTATTAATTGGAAGTTTTTATTACTGGAAGTTAACTGTAGTACTGTAGTATGTAGTAGATGTTTTATTAATTGGAATTACTGTAGTATGTTATTATGACTGTTATGTTTTATTAACTGGGAAGTTATGTTTTATCTGTAGTATGTTTTATTAACTGGAAGTTACTGTAGTATGTTTTATTAACTGGTATGTTAGTTGTATGTAGTAAGTTACTGTTGGAAGGAAGTTAAACTGTAGTAGTATGTTTTATTAATTGGAAGTTACTGTATAATGTTTTAGTATGGAAGTTTTATTAACTGGAAGTTACTGTAGTATGTTTTATTAACTGGAAGTACTGTAGTGTTTTATTAATTGGAATTACTGTAGTATGTAGTATGTTTATTAACTGGAAGTTACTGTATAGTTTTAAGCTGGTATGTTTTATGTTTTAGTTACTGTAGTATGTTTTATTAATGGAAGTTTACTGTAGTAGTTTTTATTAACTGTAAGTTATGTCGTATGTTTTTAATGGAAGTCGCTGTAGTTATGGAGTATGTTTATTAACTGGAAGTTTACTGTAGTATGTTTATTAAACTGTACTGTAGTTGTTTTAATTAAACTGGAAGTACTGTAGTATGTTTTATTAACTGGAAGTTACTGTAGTATGTTTTATTAATTGGAAGTTACTGTAGTATGTAGTATGTTTTATTAATTGGAAGTTACTGTAGTATGTTTTATTAACTGGAAGTTACTGTAGTATGTTTTATTAATTGCTAGTTACTGTAGTATGTAGGATGTTTTATTAATTGGAAGTTACTGTAGTATGTTTTATTAATTGGAAGGTACTTAGTAGTTATGTTTTATTACTGGTAGTTTACTGTAGTATGTTTTATTAACTTGGTTTAAGTTACTGTAGTATGTTTTTTATTAACTGGAAGTTTACTGGAAGTTACTGTAGTATGTTTTATTAATTGGAAGTTACTGTAGTATGTAGTATGTGTATTAACTGGAAGTACTGTAGTATGTAGTATGTTTTATTAATTGGAATTACTGTAGTATGTAGTTATGTTTTATTAATCTGGAAGTTACTGTAGTATGTAGGATGTTTTATTAATTGGAAGTTACTGTAGTATGTTTTATTAATTGGAAGTTACTGTAGTATGTAGGATGTTTTATTAATTGGAAGTTACTGTAGTATGTAGTATGTTTTATTAATTAGAAGTCTGTGAGTTCCTGGATAATTTTGTCTCTCCTTCTTTCAGCAAAGAGACGAGTCTCCGACCAACCTGCATGAAGCTGCGTCCGACTGTGTTTGTTCGGCTCTGTACGCCATTGAGAATGTAGACGCGCACATCCGTCTTGCCATGCAGCTGTTCCAGGGCGTTTTTGACACTAGAGACAGCCTACCACATGGCTGTGGCCCGCGAGGATCTTGACAAGTAAAGCAGCACACAGCAAACAACAGGCTCCATCAATACCGCTACATAACCCGCGAGTCATACATATGACCGATGATGATGCTTGTCGTCACATATAAAATGCACAATCTGTGTCTCTCTGTCTTTTTGTCTTTACGCAAACAAACACAGGGTGCTGAATTACTGCCGCATTTTCACCGAGTTGTGTGAGACGTTTTTGGAAATAACAGTCAGAAGCCCAGGGCAGGGCATGGGTGACCTGCGCCCCTTAGAGCTTCTGCTCATTTGTGCTGGACATCCTCAGTACGAGGTAAGTAGTGCCACACACACACACACACACACACTCTGTCAGTTTAAAACCCCTCCCACCAATGCTTTTTGTTTTGTTAACTAATCATTTTTAATCACTTAGGAATTACAGCTTAAATGTGTTTGAACAATTTGTACCAGATTTGTCACCGTCCAAATACTTATGGACACAGACTGTATTTATTAATTCAATTTCAATTCAATTCAGTTTTATTTGTATAGCGCTTTTCACAATGGTGATTGTCACAAAGCAGCTTTACAATTGAAGAAATAAGAAATTATAAAAACAGAATTAAACAAATCAGTTTGTCCCTGATGAGCAAGCCGGGGCGACGGTGGCAAGGAAAAAAAAACTCCCTGAAGATGAGATAGGAAGAAACCTTGAGAGGAACCAGACTCAGCAGGGAACCCATCCTCATTTGGGTGAAAACAGGTAGCAGGGATCATGAGGTTACATCGTGTGTGTGTAAACAACTATAATCATTAGTCCTTAGAGCAGCCGAAACGTCTTTATGGCGAAGTGGGTCGTCCTAGATCGCCCGGTGATGCATCATCCGCTGGGCAGGTCACAGGGAAGGGACCCACAGGACGGGTCGGTGGTGGGGACTGGATCACCGACGACAGCTCCGTTGTGGCATATGTAACTCAACAGAGAGAGAGAGAGAGAGAGAGAGAGAGAGAGAGAGAGAGAGAGAGAGAGAGAGAGAGAGAGAGAGAGAGAGATAGAGAGAGATGAAAGTCAAAAAGAAGGAAAAAAACAGTTTAAGTGACAATGTAATCACACGGTTTGGGATTGATTAAGTGAATAATGTAGAGTGCAAGGATGGACTCCGGCAAGACTAACTAGGTCAGCATAACTAAAAGGAGAACCAGAGGGAAACACAGACATGAGGGCTCCCTGATATGTTAAGCAACCAGCCGCTCTCATCATCAACACCGTGATCAATAAGAGAGGGGAAGACAGCATCTAAACATACCAGATCACCTTAATACTCAACACCCATGAGTCCCCCGGATCTGCTCCTTTATCTAAGGGGAATCAAATACAAAAGGCTTGATTAAATAAATATGTTTTTTAACCTGGACTTAAACACTGAGACTGTGTCTGATTCCCGAACATACATAGGGAGGTTATTTCCATAGCATAGGGGCCCTGTAGGAAAAGGCTCTGCCCCCTGCTGTAGTTTTTATAATACGCGGGTACTGACAGGCAGCCTGCAGTCCTTTGATCGAAGTAGGCGTGGTGGAACGTAAGTAAGACACTAGAAGTTCGCTTAAGTACTGCGGCGCGAGACCATTTAGAGCTTTATAAGGTTAACAAGTAGTATTTTAAAATCGATGCGGTGTCTCACTGGGAGCCAATGCAGTGCGGATAGGACCGGCGTGATGTGCTCGTATCTTTTAGTTTTAGTAAGGACTCGCTGCTGCGTTCTGGACTAGCTGAAGTTTATTAATGCACCTAGTTGAACATCCAGACAGTAAAGCGTTACAGTAATCCAGCCTGGATGTGATAAACGCATGAACTAATTTTTCAGCATCAGTAAGCGACAAGATATTTCTTATTTTAGCGATATTTCTGAGATGATAAAACGCTATCCTGCTAATATTGTCGACATGGGCTTCAAATGAGAGATTGGAGTCTAAAATCACACCCAGATCTTTCACTGTTGCACTTGGGAAAAATGAAACAGAAAGACTGTCTAGGGTTAAGGTGTGATCAGGAAGCTTACTTTTAGCTACCTGTGGTCCTAGAACCAGAACCTCCATCTTGTCAGCGTTAAGCAAGAGGAAATTGCAAAGCATCCAATCTCTTACTTCCTTCACACATTGCTCAATTTTATTAAACTGGCCTTTCGCATCAGGCCTTGATGAGACGTATAACTGTGTGTCATCAGCGTAACAGTGGAAACTAATATCATGCTTACGGATTATGTTTCCCAGAGGCAGCATGTAAAGAGAGAAAAGAAGTGGGCCTAAAACCGAGCCCTGTGGAACACCATACTTTACAAGGGAGCACGCAGAATAATCACCATTTAAATCTACAAAACTGGTAACGATCGGTTAAATAGGACCTGAGCCACGCAAGAGCTGTTCCTTTAATTCCTACTGATTTTTCTAATCTGCGGAGAAGAATATCGTGATCTATAGTGTCGAAGGCCGCACTAAGGTCAAGTAATATAAGCAATGAGACACAGCCTTGGTCGGATGCCAGTAAGAGGTCATTAGCTACTTTGACCAGTGCTGTCTCTGTGCTGTGGTGAGGCCTGAATCCTGATTGATAAAGTTCATGTATGTTATTTCTTTGTAAGTATGAGCACAGTTGTTGCGCAACTACCTTCTCTAGAATTTTAGAGACAAACGGAAGGTTAGATATCGGTCTATAGTTTGACAGCTTCATTTTGGTCAAGGTCAGGTTTCTTAATTAAAGGTTTAATAACTGCTAATTTAAAAGATTTGGGAACATACCCACTGCTGAGAGAAGAGTTAAACTATTTTCAACAGGGGTTCTGATACTGCCGGTACAATTTGTTTAAGAAAGTGTGTTGGTATCGGATCTAACACACAAGTTGACGGTTTTGTGGAAGAGATGAGTGTGATTAGGTTTTTCTCTTCCAGAGGAGTGAAATTTTCTAAGTTCTGATCTGATGCGGTTAGTTGAACATCAGAATCATTCGAAAGGTCTGGTTTTTTAAAATCTTAATTTTCTGCCTTATTTCCTTATTTCTGCCTTAAGTTTTGCAATTTTATTATCAAAGAGAAGTTCATGAAATCCTCACTGCTGCACGCAGTTATGGTGCAGGTTTCTGAGGACGTCTTATTCCTAGTTAATTTTTGCGACGGTATCGAATAGAAAATCTAGGATTATTTTTATTATCTTCAATAAGGTTAGAAAGATATGTTTGATCTATTTACACACTAAGAGCTTTTTTATAAGCTAGAATTTCCCTCTTTCCATGCTGCCTGGGAAAAACCAGCAATCTAGTTCGGCGCCATTTACGTTCTAGTTTACGGGCGTTCTGTTTTAAAGAGCGTGGTGTTCATTATACCAAGGAGCGAGTTTCTTATCTTTAATTATTTTTCTTTTAACTGGGAGCCACATTATCTAATGTAGAGCGGAATGCGGCATCTATATATTCAGTCGCCTGCTCGAGTTCTGTTGGATCAGACGGCGATCCAATGACAGAAGACAAGTCTGGAAGACAATTAATAAAGCTCTGAGCAGAAGTTGAGGTAAAAGTACGTTTAAAGCGGTAGCGCGGCGCTACATATGCACTATTAGTATGACGCATTTTAAACGATATAAGATGGTGATCAGAAATAATTTCGCACTGAGGAGTTTGTTACTATATTACTTATACTTATTCCGAGAGAGATAGTATTAAATCTAACGTGTGACCAGCTTTATGAGTGGGTCCCCACTCATTAATAAATATGAAGCTTTCCATTTTTTGTTTTTCTGAATGCAAGAGAGTTTAAGAGTTAAAGAAATGTTAGAGTGAATATAATATGCACCTCTCTTCCTTATCAGGTGGTGGAAATCTCCTTCAACTTCTGGTACCGACTCGGGGAGCAGCACCTGTACAAGACAAACGATCCCGCCCTGCATGGTGTCTTCAAACCATACATCCAGAGACTACTGCACAGCCTGGCGAGACACTGTCAGCTGGACCCAGACCATGTGAGTACGATCGATTCACACCCTCATCCTAAATCACTACATTCATGCCATGTCAGTATATTCCTCTGTAATAGTGTACCTACATCATTTTACTGAAACCTGGCAACCCTGTACATCAGCACACGTTTATAGTGCCTTTCATTCTACAGTTCATTAACAAATCAGCACCTTTAGTTAATGTTCTCCGGAGGAGCTTATCAACCTTATATATAAGGTGTATATATATATATTATATATATATACTATATTAGGGGTGGTAGTGATCATTTTAGCTATATTGATTAATACGATATAGAAGCTGGCAGCATTAATTTATATATATATATATATATATATTATATATATATATATATATATATATATAGTATATATATATATATATATAATATTTAGTGTCTCAAAAAACTTACTGAAAAACACAGCAGAATATTACCGTTATTTGATTACAACCAATTAAACTTGAGTGAAATATGTAGTCCAGAAACATTTGAGGTTTTTCAAATGTCTGTATGTGACGCTTGGTGGTCTGTCAAAGACACTGGTTGTACCTGCTGTTTATAGTATCTTAAAAAGCTTTGCATAATTTAATCACAAGAATCTCAGCTTTCCAAAAAAATGTAACATGTAAGCACCCGAGTGCTGTCCAGCACAAAGATTTCCCTTATGGACCGCAGTGTCCCACCGAGGGGACAGTAACACATTAACGGATTTTAATCTATATTGAGTAAAATGTCCAGAGCTCATCATTATTATAGACGTAAAGTTTATCGCAAATGGATTTGATATCATTTATCCGCCCAGCCCTAGCTCACACCCTCTGATCAATCATCTCGATGCCGTCTCACCTTATCTCGTGTATTTGTTTAGTAACAGTTGTGGAGTTGCCTGCACATTAAAATCTGTTGTGTTTTTTTTTATTGTCCTCTGAAGTCATTTGTTTGTGTATGACAGTTAGTGAAGAGCTGTTGTTTTTCAGGCCCTGATCAATTAAAGCCAATCAACAAAGTGTATTTGTTTCTCACTATCGAATTGAGAGGCACTATAATAAGACAGCCCTTCTGTCTCTCTCTCTGTCTGTCTGTCTAATAGGAAGGAATCCCAGAAGACACAGATGATTTTGGAGAGTTTAGGCTGAGGGTTTCGGATCTCGTCAAGGACGTCATTTTCCTTGTAGGCTCGATGGAGTGTTTCTCACAGGTAGTGGATTTCTACTGTTATTACTGACCACACCGGGGTGCATGGACTTTTACACATAATATCCTCGGTTGTAGAGTTATGCTTTTATATATATATAGATAGATAGATAGATTGATTGATTGATTGATTGATTTTGTCCAGTTCACCAACCGCCTGTATATTTTCATTGAATATTCTGTACACAGTATATACAGCACAGTCTGAGAACTGTAAGCAAAAATAATGTTAGCAGTAAAGGAAGATTTACTCCAATAATACAGCAATAGTTTCTCTCAATTCTTTAGATGAACCATGTTAATTCTTGTGTGTTAACCTTAATAAATGCTGGCACGACACTGTATGTTTACACTGTATTGATTGTAACAGTAGTAGAGATGACTGGAGTACATTGCAGACTGTACACTACTTACTGTGTGTGTGTGTGTGTGTTCTAGCTGTACTCTACTCTGAAAGAAGGAAACCCACCCTGGGAGGTCACTGAGGCTGTTCTCTTCTTAATGGCCTCTATTGCAAAGAGTGTAGACCCGTGAGTGTGTGCTCCAACATAAACTCAATGTTTAATTGTATTTAGACTGTGTATAAAATTTGCAATAGATTGCTCAGTGTGTGAATTATAAATATGTAAATATATAATACTTTATATTATTTAGCATGTTTTTTGTTTTGTTTTTTCCACACAAACTGTAACCCTGAGCCCCCTGTGTTTGTGCTTAGTGAAAACAACCCCACTCTAACAGAGGTTCTGGAACAAGTAGTGCTGCTTCCTCAGACAGTGCACATGGCTGTGCGCTACACCAGCATCGAGTTGGTGGGAGAGATGGGCGAGGTGATGGACCGCAACCCACGCTTCTTAGGTAAGAACACTTACCATTAACGCTTTCTTTGAGTTTATGAGCTAATAATCTGAACAGGGTATTAATTGACATGTACACTTCTAGGTATGATTCTTTTAGGAAGTGCAGCCGGGGTCCTATTTATACTGCAGAAAGCTCTCCAGGCCATCATGCACAGATATTCTTATATCTGATAGTACTTTGGTTTATACCCCTATGGCTGTAATATACACGCACTGGAAATGCTATTGATTGCAGAGTCACTTCCTGTAATTTCGAACAGTTTAGGACCCTGTATATTCTTAAATTAATTTAAAGCTGCAATTGCAGGTTTCAAACAGAGATGGCGACAAAGAAGCAAAACTTGCAAACTGCAGCTGTAATTCAACCAGCCGGTTTTTATTACATTCAAACTGACTGCGATTGTTGTAGCATCTTTTTGTTTTTGCCTTATTTTATTGACCATATATAGCAGACACAATACACTGTGATATACAACAACATTTCTCTAACAACAAAAAACACCACAGAGCTAGGGGCTAAAGAATAAATTGTCCTAACAACATAGTGTGCAAATAGACAATACAAAACACACTTTACATGGACATAAAATAATGACAACCAGAGTATGAGTTACATTGTGCAAGTAGAGTATAAATTGTGTAAATAAAAGAATTAATGTGCAAAAAAAGCATGAAAGTGTCCCATCTTAAACAGAATATTTTTATCCGTGTTTGTGGTGCTGTAAACATTGAATTATATTAAATAAGTGTGTGTTTGTGTCAGTTGCGTTAGTTCAGAGAAGAAACTGTTACACATTTGGGTTGTGATGAGGGTGAGGGTAAATGTGAGGGGTCGTACACAATACCGTTATGGCAGATCGGAACATTTTGGTACGGGCAGATGTCTTATTTCTCGAATTAAGTTTCTGAGGTTATAAATCGGATGCTAATGATTACGTGTGTGTGTGTGTGTGTGTGTGTGTGTGTGACACAGACCCTGTACTAGATTACCTGATGAAGGGACTGCGGGAGAAGCCGCTGGCCTCTGTGGCAGCAAAGGCCATTCACAACATGTGCTCAGTGTGCCGGGAACACATGGCACAACACTTCCAAAGCCTGCTACAGATCGCACGCTCACTAGACTCCTTCGCTCTGAACACGGACGCTGCTATCGGCCTGCTCAAGGGTATTAACACACTACATACACACACTGGTTACGGAGAGAGCTTTCGTCTGCTACTGTTAAAATAATTGTTTTGTGTAATTATTACAGGGTCTTTTTGCATCTTACCCGTCATGTATATCACAGACATGAGGACTTATTTGTTCCAGAAACTTTAATTTCAACAAAATACTTTCAGATGTATTAGTATGTCATTTTTTTTTAGTTGAACCTCAAAGTAAAGCAGCCGTTTATACGAGCAATTATGCAATATTTTATCTTGTTCGCGAAAATTCTGTAAAATTAGCTTACCTTGTTTTCCCATAATAGTTTGTCCATTTTAACATCAATTTGAATCTCTTGTTATTTTAGTTACTGTTATTAAGTTTCACACAGCTCACCTGGGCAGAGGAAACATGTGCCAGTCAATAGTTCTGATCTCTCGAAGAATAAAATGACCTATTGGAGTGTTATGGTTATTATTCATAGTAAATCCAGTGGATTTATTTTAAAAGCGGTTCCCTGGGAGCTGAGGGTGCAGACGTGTGGGAACCTTGCTTTAATGTTTAGGATGTGTTCCATATTGAAGTTTTGTTTTGCTTAATTATAAAGTAGGAAGAAGTGGATAAAAATGATGACGGTAGTTGATGTGTGTATGCGTGTGTGTTTGTGGGCTTTCTCTCAGGTACCGCGCTGGTGCTGGCACGGCTGCCACTGGAGAAGATAGCCGAGTGTCTGAGTGACTTGTGCTCGGTTCAGGTCATGGCTCTGAGGAAGGTGTGTGTTCTCGCCTGAGCAGTCGGTCGGTTCTCCGAAACATAAACGTTGCTCAGTGTCGCGTCAACAATATTAGAAAAGCATATTTTTATATTTATTTACACAGATTACACAAAGGTTCTTTTAGGATCAGTCACATTTATCTGCTCAATGTATGTGTGTGTGTGTGTGTGTGTGTGTGTGTGTAGCTGCTGTCCCAGGAGTCCAGTAATGGCAAATCATCAGATCCTACAGTATGGCTGGATAGACTGGCAGTAATTTTCAGGTAAGATATTCCTCAGTGCACACACACCACAATTTTAGCCATTAACTAAAGTTTACTTTCTATTGATTTATGTATGTGTTTGTTTATTTTGTATGACTGCCCGGTATATAATACACTGCCCATCCAAACAAAAAATTCAGACACTAATATTTCCTTGGACGGCGTTTGGCTTTGATTACAGCTCGCATTCGCAAGAGCATTGTTTCAATATGTTTCCGCACAACATTTATTCCTGTCCAGAGTTGCATTCATTTTTTGCCAAAATTTTGTATCGAGTCGGACTGCTGTGCAAAAATCTTTTCCAGACAAACCCAAAGATTCTTAAAAGGTCTGGATCCTTTGGTGGCCGATCCACTCTTTCACAATTTAAGCCCGATGAATCCTAAAATTGTCATCTCGGCATATTCCCGTGCCATCAGGAAAGAAAAAATCCATTAGTGGAATAACCTGGTCATTCACTATATTCAGGTGGTCAGCTGACCTCATTCTTTAGGCACATAATGTTGCTCAACCTGACCAACTACAACAACCCCCGGTTCATAGCACTGCCCCAACAGGCGTGTACAGTAGGCACTAGGGATAATGGGTGCATCACGTCATCCACCCTTCTTATCCTAATGCAGCCCTTCTACTGGAGCAGGGTAAATCTGGACTCATTAGATCACATGACCTTCTGTTATTGCTTCAGAGTCCAGTCTTTATGCTCCCTACTGAGGCCTTTTTTTTTTTGGATTACACTCACTGTTAAGTGGTTTTCTGAAGGATACACAGTGGTTTAGTCCCAATCCTATGAGTTCCCTTCACATTATCAGTGTGGGAATGCTCCTACTTTCACTATTAAACATAGCCGTGAGTATCTATTATTGTTGATGATTACTCAAGATTTCAAGATTTTTATCCAACCACATTTCTTCCTTGATGTTGCTTCCCCACTATCCTTTCACTTTTTAATAATGTGTTGAACAGTTCTTAACCCAATCTCTTAGAGCTTTTTTAGTTAATTCATGCCAATAATTTGTCCCTTTCAAACAGACGAACAAATCTTTTCCATGACCACAGGATGTGTCTTCTGATATGTTTGTTTAAAAAATGAGAAGCTACTCACTAAATCAGTTTCGGTTTAAGTAAATTGTTGACAGCTAAACCATAACCATCCATGCAGTAATTATCCAATGGGAGACTCTTACATATTTGCTTAGTTTAAATCCAGTTTGGTGGCGTTTTTTGGGATGGGCAGAGTACATTATTTATACAGGGCAACTGATGGTTTAGTATCTCTTTTTTTTTTTTTTTGTCTGCTGTTTTAGACATACAAATCCTTATGTAGAGAACGGACAAATGCACCCATGTCAAAAAGTCATCCAGGAGGTAAACACACACACACACACACACATGCTATCTATAACTTATTATCCATATTTGTCAAAATTAGTATAAATATCTTAACAAATAAGTAAAGGTATAAATGCTAACCCCCTAAAGTCGCTCTGGATAAGGGCGTCTGCCAAATGCTGTAAATGTAAATGCATCTCACTAATTTTCTACGTCCCTCCTACCGCTTTTCCAATAAAAAATGTTGGTTTTAATTTGGAGCTGATGAACCCTAGATAATAGAACGAGAAGAATTAAATCTGTGATTTTATTAGTGATGGTGGGAAGAGTGTTGGTCTCTGAGCAAAATCCCAGAATTACTAGATTAAAAAGGGGACATGTAAAGAAAAGGTGGGGAAATGGCAACTGCAGAGTTTAACCAGTTTACTGACTGAGGGGTCAAAAGTTTAAAAAAAAAAATGCAGGGATTTTATAAAAAAGAAAAAGGAAAACAAGCAAGGCAATTCCGGTCACATGTTGGTAACATTTTTCGTGCCCTACAAAAGCTAAAAATTGGCACTGTTGGGCCCCTGATCGCGGCCCTTTACCCCCAATTGCTCAGTTGTTTATAAATGTAAATGTTGAGTTAAATGTAAGTCGCTCTGGATAAGGGTTGTACATGTAATTAGAATTTTAGTCACCTTTATTTATATGGCGCGCTCACTAAGGCGCGCTCACTAAGGCGTGCTCACTAAGGTAATTAAAAATAATGCCATTTTGTTTCTACTTTTAGATCTGGCCAGTGCTGTCAGAGACGTTAAACACACACCAGGCAGATAACCGCATTGTTGAGCGCTGTTGCCGCTGCTTGAGGTTCGCCGTGCGCTGTGTGGGTAAAGGCTCAGCCGCGCTACTCCAGCCTCTCGTCACCCAGGTCTGTGTGTGTGTGTCGTGTCTGTCTTGTGTGTCGTGTCTGTCTTGTGTGTGTGTGTCTGTGTGTGTGTCTGTGTGTGTGTCTGTGTGTGTGTGTCTGTGTGGTGTCTGTCGTGTCTGTGTGTCTGTCGTGTCTGTGTGGTGTCTGTCGTGTCTGTGTGGTGTCTGTCGTGTCTGTGTGGTGTCTGTCGTGTCTGTGTGGTGTCTGTGTCGTGTGTCTGTGTGTGTCTGTGTCTGTGTGTGTAGTGTTTCGTGTCGTGTGTGTGTCGTGTGTGTCTGTGTCTGTGTGTGTGTGTGTGTCTGTGTGTCGGGTGTGTGTGGGTCTGTGTCTGTGTGTCTGTGTGTGTGTCGTGTGTGTCTGTGTGTCGTGTGTGTCGTGTCTGTGTGTCTGTGTGTCTGTGTGTGTGTGCGTCGTCGTCTGTGTGTAGTTATGTGTCTGTCTGTGTGTGTGTGTGTCGTGTGTGTCGTGTGTGTGTGTGTCGTGGTGTGTGTGTCGTGTGTGTCGTCTTGTGTGTGTGTCGTGTCGTGTGTGTCTGTGTGTGTGTGTGTCGTGTGTGTGTCGTGTGTGTGTGTGTGTCGTGTGTGTGTGTGTGTCTGTGTGTGTGGTCGTGTCCGTGTGTGTGTGTCTCGTGTCTCGTGTGTGTTTCGTGTCTCTGTGTGTGTGTGTGTCTCGTGTGTGTGTCTCGTGTGTGTGTTTCTCTGTGTGTGTGTGTGTCTAGTGTGTGTGTGTCTCGTGTGTTCGTGTCTGTGTGTGTGTGTGTGTGTCGTGTCGTCGTGTGTGTCGTGTGTGTGTGTCTGTGTGTCAGTGTGTCGTGTCGTGTCTGTGTGTGTGTCTGTGTGTGTGTGTCGTGTCTGTCGTGTCTGTGTCTGTGTGTGTGTGTTTCCGTGTCTGTGTGTGTTTCGTGTCGTGTCTGTGTGTGTGTGTCGTGTGTGTGTGTGTCTCGTGTCTGTGTGTGTGTGTCGTGTGTTCGTGTCCTGTGTGTGTCTGTCTCGTGTCTGTGTGTGTGTCTCGTGTCTGTGTGTGTGTCGTGTCTCGTATCGTGTGTGTGTGTGGAGCGTGTGTCGTGTGTGTCTCGTGTGTGTGTGTGTGTCTGTGTGTGTGTGTGTCGTGTCTGTGTGTGTTTTTTTGTCGTGTCTCGTGTCGTGTCTCGTGTCGTGGTGTGTGTGTCGTGTGTGTCTGTGTGTGTGTGTGTGTCGTGTGTGTGTGTGTTGTGTCGTGTCTGTGTGTGTGTGTCTGTGTGTGTGTGTGTCTCGTGTCTGTGCTGTGTGTGTCCGTGTCTGTGTGGTTGTCGTGTGTGTGTCGTGTGTGTGTGTCGTGTGTGTGTGTGTGTGTGTGTCTGTGTGTGTGTGTCGTGTGTCGTGTCGTGTGTGTGTTTGTGTTTCTCGTGTTGTGTGTGTCGTGTGTGTGTCGTGTGTGTGCTGTGTCGTGTGTGTGTCGTGTGTCTCGTGTCGTGTCGTTGTATAGTGTGTGTGTCGTGTGTGTCTGTCGTGTGTGTGTCGTGTGTCGTCGTGTGTGTGTGTGTCTCGTGTGTTCTCGTGTGTGTGTCTGTCGTGTGTGTCTCGTGTGTGTGTCGTGTCTCGTGTGTGGTGTCTCGTGTGTGTCTCGTCTCGTGTGTCTCGTGTGTGTCTCGTGTCTCGTTCTCGTGTGGTCTGTCGTGTGTGTCTGTGTGTCTCGTGTGTGTCTCGTGTGTGTCTCGTGTGTGTCGTGTGTGTCGTGTCTCGTGTGTCGTCGTGTCGTGTCTCGTGTGTCTCGTGTGTCTCGTGTCTCGTGTGTGTGGTGTCTAGTGTCTCGTGTGTCGTGTATGTGTCGTGTCTCGTGTCTCGTGTGTATCGTGTCGTATCGTCTCGTGTCGTGTCTCGTGTCGTGTCTCGTGTCTCGTGTGTGTGTCGTCTCAGTGTCTCGTGTCTCGTGTCTCGTGTCTCGTGTCTGTGTCCGTCGTGTCTCGTGTCTGTGTGTGTGTCGTGTCTCGTGTCTCGTGTCTCGTGTCTGTGTGTGTGTGTCGTGTCTCGTGTCGCGTGTGTGTGTGTCGTGTCTCGTGTCTGTGTGTGTGTGTGTCGTGTCTCGTGTCGTGTGTGTCTGTGTCTGTGTGTCGTGTCGTGTCTGTGTGTGGTGTCGTGTCTCTGTGTGTCGTGTGTGTGTGTGTCTGTGTGTGTGTCGTGTTCGTGTCTGTGTTGTGTCGTGTGTGTGTGTCGTGTCTGTGTGTGTCTCGTGTCTGTGTGTGTTAGTCGGTCGTGTCTGTGGTGTGTGTCGGTCTCGTGTCGTGTCGTCGTGTGTCGTGTGTCGTGTCTGTCTTGTGTGTCGTGTCTGTCTTGTCTGTGTGTGTCTGTCTTGTCTGTGTGGTGTCTGTCGTGTCTGTGTGGTGTCTGTCGTGTCTGTGTCGTGTCTGTCGTGTCTGTGTGGTGTCTGTCGTGTCTGTGTGGTGTCTGTCGTGTCTGTGTGGTGTCTGTCGTGTCTGTGTGGTGTCTGTCGTGTCTGTGTGGTGTCTGTCGTGTCTCGTGTCTGTGTGTGTGGTCGTGTCTGTGTCGTGTCTGTGTGTGTGGGTGTTCTGTGTGGTGTCGTGTGTGTCGTGTCTGTGTCGTGTCTGTGTGTGTGTCGTGTGTGTGTGCTGTGTGTCTGTGTGTGTGTGTCTGTGTGTGTGTGTGTGTGTCGTGTCTGTGTCTGGAAGTGGTGGCTCCTGGTTAAGGTGTTGGATTACCAATCCGAAGATTGTGGGTTCAATTCCCAGCTCCACCAAGCCACCACCGCTGGGCCCCTGAGCAAGGCCCTCAACCCCCAGTTGCTCAGTTGTATAAATGATATAAATGTAAGTCGCTCTGGATAAGGGCTGTAAATGTAAATGTCACAAACATCATACCGATTAATCATTCTAAAAAAAATGGACTTCTCATACAACTTTAGATCCTGAATCTTAAGCACTGAAACTGTAGTGTGCACAGCATGTCTTTCTGTGAGGTTTGTGTGTGTGAGGTTTGTGTGTGTGAGGTTTGTGTGTGTGAGGTTTGTGTGTGTGAGGTTTGTGTGTGTGAGGTTTGTGTTTAGAGAGGCAGTATTTGTTTAACACAGCTGTGTGCTGTTTCAGATGGTGAGTGTGTACCAGCTGTACCCACACTCGTGTTTCCTGTACCTCGGCAGTATCTTGGTGGATGAATATGGCATGGAGGAGGGCTGTAGACAAGGCCTGCTGGACATGCTTCAGGTGATGCACACAAAACACACACACAAAACTACATGAGAAAAACAGTTTTTTATAGATGTAATTGCATTTAGTTCCTCCTGATGGCAGCATCATTGATACTGCATCGATTGGGCTACATGTGTGAATCAGTATGCTGATTGATTGACCCCACCCTTTTTTCTAATTCCTTAATCAAAAGCTGTTCCAAAGCCGTGCCCTTTTAGATAACTCTGTGGTGAAGGAACTGTTTTTTTTGTCAATCGTATCTTTAACACAACGACACATGAGCAAGTAGTAGTTCAGTGGTTGAGGTGTATGACCGGTGGTCAGAGGATCGAGGTTCAATTCCCTACACCAACAAACTGCCACTGCTGGGCCCCTGGGCAAGGCTCTTAACCCGCAACTGTACAAATAAAATAAATGTTGGTCACTCTAAATAAGTGTAGCTGACAAATGCTATGAATGTAAAAAATTTTACCCTAGGGGGGTAATATACAGTATAAAGTAACATTTTAAGCAGTATCTCAATGAACCCAAAACCTCCAAAATGTTGACAAGACTGAGTTCAATATAACATCGGTTTTAGTTTTACTCAAATGATGGTGATGCAAAAATGAGTACACCCCTACTGAAAGTCTCCAGGGCAAAGCTAAATTTTATAAATGTCTAGTTTAACAACATTCAACCAAAAGAGAGTCTAATGAGTAATTAGAAAAAGGGTGTTACTTAATGAAAACCCCTTTCCACTTCATGCTGTCAGCAGTGGAACCACATGGAATAGAAAAGGTGAAGGCTACAAGAAAATCAGCAAAGCTTTACTTATCAGTCAGAATACCATCTCACAGAGACCTCCAGGTCGTCCATGGAAGTTAACGCCTCCACAGGAGTGTCTTCTGATGAGAGGGTTGAAGAAAATCGGCAAGTAGAACGCCAAGCTGGGCTGACTGTTTTCCGTGACACAATTCGGTGTACATTGCAGAGGAACCGTTCTCGAAAGAACCTCTTCTAAAGCCCAGGCACTAAAAATCTGCCTAGAGTTTGCCAGGGCCCAAGATGACAAAGATGAGGACTACTGGGACTATATAATCTGGAGTGATAAGACTATGATAAATGTTTTGAGAACTGATGGCTTTATTGTCGCAAATTTGAGGAACATGTGGTGGCAGTGTCCTTATGTGGGGCTGCATGAGTGCTGCTGATGTCGGGGAACTGCATTTCATTGATGCCATCATGAATTTACAGATGTACGGCTCTTTACTGAAAGAGAAGGTGCTACCATCTCTCCGTGCTCTTGGTTGTCATGGACTTTTCCAACATGACAATGATCCTAAACCCACATCCAAGGCCACTGTTGAATTTCTGAAGAAAAACAGGGTGAAAGTGATTCAATGGACAAATATGTCTCCTGATCTGAACAGTCAAACTCCATTGGGGAATTCTGAAGAGAAGTTGAGCATCACTCTCCATCCAGCAACCAGTCTCTACAAGAGGTTATTATTAAATAATGGAAAAAGATAGATGTTGCCAAATTGTTTATTTCATGCCTAGAAGACTCGGGCTGTCATTAAAATCATGGAGGCCATACAAATTACTAGATGTAGTAGCTTTTTTTTTGTGGGGTGTACTCATTTTTGCATAACCCTAATTTGATTAAAACTAATCCAAATTGTATTATTAACCTTACTTACATGGTCCAAAATAAATAGATAAAGATAGTGTGTGTGTGTGTGTGTGTGTGTGAGAGAGAGAATAACTTTATAGAATACTAAATAAACTGCTCCCTCACACATGTTCTCACTTGTCTTGTCTTAATTACTGGGCGTTTTATGGTTGTTTATTTTGTTTTTGCGCAAGTTTGACCTAGTTGACCAGTAGAGGGCCTTATACTTGAGATTACATCTGTGAAATTTTGTCCTCCACAGGCTCTCTGCATGCCCACCTTTCAGCTATTGGAGCAGCCCAACGGCCTCCGCAACCACCCAGACACTGTGGATGACCTGTTCAGACTTGTTACCAGGTACTGACTGTGTGTGTGTGTGTGTAGTTAATATTTATTATTCGGGAGTGATGCGTTTTATACACTACACATTTACTATTGTCACATGTTTCATGTTTTACCCCTCCAACAGCTTTAAGACAAATGTTCAGTTATTTTACTTACAGGAAAAGCCCCAGTTGCAGAATTGCCAGTCAACCATTTTGATACGATTCAGATACTAAATTATGATTTTAAAAAATCAGTGACGTCCACTAAACGTTCATTACTAGTGCTTGTGGTAAATTTTTTCTTCTTGATTCTCTCAGGTTTATCCAGCGGAGTCCCGTCACACTGTTAAGCAGCAACGTCATTGTCCACATCATCCAGTGTGGCATTGCAGCCACCACGCTCGACCACCGAGATGCCAACTGCAGCGTCATGAAGTTCATCAGAGATCTTATTCACACCGGCGTCTCTAATGATGTAATGCAGGAGAAGGTTTCAAAAAAAAAGTTCCGCCTAATTTTAGTATAATGTTTAATATTCGGCTTCTGTTCTCCTGTCTTAGCACGAGGACGACTTTGAGATGCGAAAGCGTCTGATTGGTCAGGTCATGCAGCAGCATGGACAACAGCTAGTAACACAGTTGATACACAGCTGCTGTTTTTGCCTGCCCTCATACACACTGCCTGATGTGGCTGAAGTGCTCTGGGAAATCATGGTGTTTGACCGACCGGTAAGGAGTGCATGGGTGTGTTCAGTTTTCCACACTACTGTAGTGTTTCTTTTAGTTTATTACAACAGTAAAGAAATAAAACCCCCACCCCCTTCTTCCACCAGGTGTATTTAACAACCATCTCTAGGGCTGCACAGTATGTGGTATAAACATTAACACATTTCCACCTATTTGATCGCCTGCTGGCTTTGTACATTTTGCTTACTGACAAAAGCAATGATCTCACTTGAAATCATTCACAAGATCCTCCAACACAGTTTGACTGATTCCTTACTGTTCTTACCATCATTGAAATGAAGCCCCAGGTCGAGGGAGACACTAGGTTATTTTGTGTTCCTTCCATTTGCGAGTAATCTCACCAGCTGTAGCCACCTTCTCACCAAACTGCTTGGCAACGGTCTTGTGGTCTATTCCAGCCTTGTCCCTGACATCCTTGTTCTTTGGTCTTGGCCATGGTGGAGAGTTTGGAATCTAATCAATTATGAGGGAGACGCTTTAAAAGTCAATGCTCCTGACAAAAAATCTTGCTGATTGCTAAGGAATAAAATACTTATTTTACGCATTGAAATCAATTTTTTTTTTCCAAATGTATTTTTGTGGATGTTCTTCTGTCTCTTACTGTTAGAATAAACCATTTAAAGTATAGACTGATCATTTCTTTCAGTGGGAAAACATACAAAATCAGCAGGAGCTCAAATCATCTCTCAATATACCTATTGCTAAAAAACTAAATATCGCAATGTCAGGTTTTTTTTTCCAATATCCTGCAACCCAAATCCATACATCAGAAAGACGAATTTTCACTTGATATGCCTGTTCTCTGGTTAGAGCGCTCGGAATGATTTAAATGTTGACTAAAATAAAAGAGGTTATTCACTACAGATCTGTTGTTTTGTGTATAACATTAGATATTGTGTATAAGTTGCCTTATTTGTCTCGTCCTTGTCCAGGCGTTCTGCCGCTGGCTGGAGGCAGCACTTAAAGGCCTTCCGAAGGAGATGTCAGGAGGAGCTGTAACAGTCACTCACAAACAGCTAACAGACTTTCACAAGCAGATCACAAGGTAAGTCAGTGCACAAGCACCCGAGTCAGAAGATACACACACTCCTGCCACTCCGGTCGAAAGCAGCTTTAATAAATAAACATGATCTCAAATAATTTCCATTATCAGCACTATTTCCAGCGTAAACACATGTTTCTATTCTGCTCTTTTCTGTCAGTCACCCTGAAAAGTCAGTTCATTCATTTCTTTTTAATAAAGAGTCGACTTGAAATGTATTTCTCTTAATCTTCATTCTTTCTTTTTTCCATGTTCAGTGCAGAGGAGTGTAAGCAGGTGTGCTGGGCAGTGAGAGATTTCACCAGGCTTTACCGATAGCTGGATTAACGAGCCTGTGCGTCAGTGTTGGGTAAAATACTGCTAAAGCATTTTTATACTCGGATGTGTGACCTTTAAATTTAAAGTTTATTCATCTTCGTTTTCTCGTTTCCCTTTTTTCAGGTGAGATCTTGTGTTTTTAAACATCGAAATGACGACAAAGAGGCTCTGAATTGGCTGGGGTTTTTTTTAATTTAAAAAAAAAAGTGTGATGGAACTAAACACAGTGGAGCGCCAGCGAATGTCACAGTGAAAGGAAACTGCTATCAGCGAGCGAAAAATGTCCATTCCCTTCCTCTGCTGGCTTGCTAAGCACACTGCTGCTTTAGCTACAAGAAGAAATCTTGTTAAAGAGAGCAAGAAAGTACACACCCGTATTCAGCCAAAAAGGAAAAAAACAAGAATGTGCCTGGTTGCAAATCATAACACATTTAGAAAAAAAAATAGACTTTAGACATTTTTTTTTAACAGAAATGAGAGATTTATTTTCATGGACATGTCTTTAAGAATCAGCTTGTCGCTGTCACCCTATCATAAAATGAAAAAAATGTGGATACTCGCGGACATGTGGAAGGGGAATACTGGGACATTTAAATGATCTTTTTAACGTTGAAGGACTTTTACCATCATGAACGAGTGCCAGATCGGATTAAACGAAATGTATACGTTTTGTTCTTCCACTTTTTTGGGTATAGCGAGAAGCACAACTCATCGGCAATGTGTAGCCATCTCATGAACAATAAAATCGAATTGGCCGTGAGGAAAGTCCTTGTACTAAAATTATTTTAAGCTTTATGCACAATCCTTCTACACAAAACCCGTTCAGTCGAGTGCACACAGTATTTAATGTCCTCTCACTACACGTACAGTATGCGCAGGTACTCCAGCAGTGTCTTTAAGTGTGTGATTTAAAAGTGAGATGACACGTCAGCAGGAGAGAGAGTGATCCTGCTGCTCTTTACTGTATCCTGGTGGGGCTAGTTAGAAACATTGAGATGGGTTGGACAGGTCCAGAGGGACAAAATTCATCCTTCATGCTTAGTCAGTCAAAGTTTATTTTCTGTCCAAGCATTAATTTGTTCTGTCCATTTGTCTCATCGCTGAAACAAATGTGTGCAGGATTTATTTTTTGTTGTCACTAGCATATTTACATTTCTGACATTTGGCAGATGGCTGTTTATATATATATATATAATCTCACACAGGCACGCATACATACAGGAAGTACAGGACCATCGCACACATACTTTTGTGACTGTTGCAAAATTATCTAGTTCAGGGGTGGAGGGTCGGGGTGTCCCACAGAGTTTAGCTTGAACCCTAATCAAACACCTGAACCAACCAAAAAAACACCACCTTTTCAAAAAAAACAATACTATAGAAATGAAACTTGGCTATATTTTAGAGTAGTCAATGTGCAGCTCGTATAACAGTACAGATTTACTGACCTCGGAAAATAACTCAACATACAGCCATTGATGTCAAAATAGCTGGCAACAAAAGTCAGTACACCCAAAGTGTCAGTATTTTGTGTAAGCGCCATTGTTATTCAGCACGGTCTTAGTCCCTTCTGGCATGGACTTCCCCAGAGCTACACATGGTGTTGCTGGTATCCTCTTTCATTCCTCCATAACATATCACAAATCTGCTGGATATTAGACACATAGCCCTCAGCCACCTTACACCTGAGGATAGGTTCAGGTCTACCATACTTTACCACTTTATTAGCTTCAGCCTCCCCAGCAAGGTAGTTGTTATCTTGGTGGTATGCTTGCTTTATCTTGTTGGAAATCTGCAGTTTGGCCGGTTTTTAAGGAAGGGTATTATTATTATATAATATTATTATATTCTACTTCATAATGTCACAGTACATACTGGAATCCATGTTTCCTTCAATGAACTGCAGCCTTCAGTACCAGAAGCACTCATGCAGCCCAAGACCATGATGCTACCGCCACCACCATGCTTAACTGTAGGCAAGGGACAATTTTCTTGCTACTCCTCACAAAGGCTTCGCCACACATGCTGGACACCATCTGAACCTAAGATAAACATGTTTATCTTAGTCTCATCAGGCCTTAGGATATGGTTCCAGTAATTCATGTTCTTGGACAGGTTGTCTTGAGCTCTTTGTGGGCTTTCTTCTGTGATGACAGCGAGCAAACCAACTTGTTGCAGCGTGCAACGTATGTTCTGAGCACTGACCAGCTGACCTCCTGCTTCTGCAACCTCTAAAGCAATGCTGACAGCATTCATGCTTCTGTGTTTTTTTTTAAAGCCAGCCTTTGCATCTGACACACGTATAAGGACTTAATTTCTTTAATCGACCCTTGTGAGGCCTGTTCTGAGTGGAACCTGTCTTGGAAAACCTCTGTATGACCCTGGCCACTGTACTGTAAATTTGTTTCAGGGTGTTACCCATCTTCTTGTAGCCTAACCTGTCTTTGTACTCAAGGCACCAAATTTTAAATGTTCTAATATAAGAAACTTTAATTTGTATAATCTATGAACATGATGAATAGGACACATGTGACTTTGCATGGTTAAACGATGATGTGCAGCTGTTATCATTTACATTTACATTGGAGCAGTGGTGGCTTAAATGGTTAAGGTGCTGCGTTGCTGATCTGAAGACCAGAAACACCTGGGTTCAAGCCCCACCACCAGCAAGTCAACCACTGTTGGGTCCTTGAGCAAGACCCTTAACCCTTCCTGCTCCAGGGGCGCTGTATTATAGCTGACCCTGCGCCCGGACCCCAACTTAGATGGGATATGTGAAAAAAGAATTTCACTGTACTGTAAAAAAGTATATGTGACGAAATAAAGGCATTTACAGCATTTGGCAGACACCCTTATTCAGAGCGACTTACAATATTCCTTGTTAAGGGCCTTGCTCAGGGGCCCAACAGTGGTGGCTTGTTGGGGCTTGGAATCGAACCTGGGTCCTCAAGTTGGTAGTACAACAATTTAACCACTTGGGCCGCACTCACTTTTGTTGCCAGCTATTTTGACAATAATGGCTGTATGTTATTTTCAGGTACAGTAAATCTGTTCTGTTATACAAGCTGCACATTAACTACTTAAAAATATATCCAAGTTTCATTTCTATAGTATTGTCCTTTTAAGAATATATTATATATAAAAAATAATATATCTTATTATTATAGAGAGAGAGAGAACGAGAGGGAGGACACTATACTATTTTGCAACACAGTCACACAAGTATGTGTGATGGATATTTAATTTTGGCCGGTAGTGTTTTATTGATTCGCTATTGGTGTGCGCTTGTGTTTACTACGTCACATTAGATACAAGCCAAAATGGTCACATGGTATATTTTTGGTGGTGTTTTTTTTTATTTTTTTTATTCATTTGTGAATTAATTTTTAACATTTGCTAATGTTACACTCCAGAGTATATGTGGTCAACATTTCTTTAAAAATGTATCTGTCTGTCTTCAGCTGTTTTATTGGGTTTGTGTCTACACAGCCTGACCGATGCTGATGATGAGGATTTCTGCTGTTGAATCCTCGTCCACTTGTAGAGTCAACAGGCCGGGCAGCTTTTCTGCTTTTTAGGATTATTTAACTAGCAGAACCCTTAACCCTTAACTAGCAGGGTTAAGTGTAAAACAAGAGTGAGATCTTAGAACAATCTGGTAGCCATTTGCCAGTCATTTCCTACGAAAGCAGATCGCATTCACCAAAAAAATCACACATTATCTCATAATTGAGATCCTTGTCATAATTACTAACTTCTATTTACTAACCCATAATTACAAGATAATTATTATTGTTTATTTTATATATATATATATATTATTTACTACTACTACTATGTTGCACATTCTGACTGTCCTCTTGATCAAAGTTTAAGTTATTTAGTAGGCTGAAAAACAGCGCAATACAGTGCTGTGCTGATTACTTACATTTGTTAATAATGTGAAACATGAACACTTTCACTTTTCAGTGATTTGAAGACACACACACACAGCAGGTGCGCAGATGGTGGGGGTATAAATAGCATCCCAATATCTAGATACCTCCACATTTCACATTAATAACAGTTGTAATTAGCACAGCGACATTCGGCCTGTAGAGGGCACTCCAGATTGTCTGATGAATTACAAGTGAAACAGCAGTGAAAAAACCAAGTCATGCAGCACTTGTGGGGGTTTTTTTTTTAATTGCGTTCATGTTTGTTTTTTCAATTTGTGATTTTTAATGTATATAACATGGCCATTTATATTTCCTTATACTAGTTAATAGACTGTTTCAGTGGTGGTTAAACTGTTGGTTGGAAGATTCTAGGGGCAATTTCCAAAGCGGATAAAACTTTTTGGGAATTGGATAAAAAAATGAGACAATGAAAAATGTCTTTGGATAAGAGTTTCTGCCCACTGCTAAAGACTTTACTGTAAAGTGGGTTAAAAACTCTTTGACCACAATAAAACTTTTTAGTCGTAGGTTTTAAACAGTGATCTATTTACAGATGAATACAGAAGGTCAGGACCCTCTGCTACTGCATTACTACTCTATTAAAAAGGGTGCCATCGTCATGCTTTTGCTTTAAAGAAAACCACATACCTCACGTTGGTGTACGACTGAAGGTCTCATTTGACTGGACACAAAATTCTTTGGACACAAAATAATGGTTGATATGGAACCATGTGCAACAGTGTTATAATAATTACAAGATAATGTCATCTGATTAATGATGTTTATGGGTATGAGTAGTAAAAAGCTCCATAAATTTGTGCTGGGACAATTTATTATTATTATTTTTATACTGAACTGTTGACCAAACCATAACTTAAATTCCGTGTCTCTTTTCAGGCATCCAATGGATGCAATCATTTATATTTTGGTCCATATCTAAACAGACTATTATTTTTTTCCACTGAAACAATTTCGTCATACCAACAACAAATAAAGGATCATTTTTTTAGGGATGTTTTCTTCTCAGCAAGTCAGAGGTGAAAGTGGAGGAAAAACTTCCTGAGCTGATACGAAGAGGAAATCGGAGAGGAGGTTATCATCTGGGTGACGGCAGAGAACAGGAGTGAATCATTTCAGCTGTGGTAATTACGTGATTTACAGGGTTAGCTTTCAAAATGGTCTCAAAAAAGTCGTTGCTTTTACATGCTGGTGTTGTGCATGTTTCTGTTTGTTTTACTCGAGTGGTGTGTGTCCAGTGTGTACCCCTCCTGCTTTTTCCCCTTTCAGAGACAGCTGGGATAGACTCCATCAGATCCCCGTCACCCCGAATTAAGGAATAAGCGGGAAGATGAAGATGAATGGGTGAAGACTTGCGCTATGCTGCAACAGAACAGCAGCTTCCCAGCAGGCCAGAATTGCTTGTAAAACTGCTCGAATAATCTTTGACGCCTACATTATATTTAAAGCGCTGCTGCACATCCAGCTGTTTAGTGGTCAGAACCTCTTGGTAAGCTCTGTCTCCTACAAATGTGCAATAACTGCAAAGTCATTTAAACAATTAGCAGCCAGGTGTAACTAAAGAAATGCCCGGTGAGATATGGGAGTGCATTTATAAAAGCAGAACCTTGGCCAGAACACGCAGAGGTGTTTTATTATGCTGAGAAAAAAGGACCATTATGCATATGCATATCCAGGGTTAGACCCTTAATGCTTAGAGATATAAATAAACCCAGGGAGCTGTGTCATGTGACCTCTCTGTAAGCACAAACAGAAAGAGAATGAACTGATTGAGGTGTAATCTTAAATATCTTTACCAACTGTCTAGTATGATGGAGGAGGGATGAGGATTTGGGCTTCCATCTGTCCATCATCTTAATCTGGGGTGAAATCTGGCCACAGAACAGTGATCTACAAGCACATCGTCACCATCATCATCATCTCATAGACTAAAGGGGAAAAAGCAGCGTGGAATGAAGTTTCAGACCAGAAGTTTCAGACCAGAACTTCACACTACTGAAATGAAATGAAGTTCAGTTTTTGGTGCTCAGTACTGAACTCCTGGAGAAACTGTTTATATTTGTTGGCTTGTTTATTCCCCCATTACTTTCTGATTATTGGTTCGATTCTGATTATTTAATTATGTGAGTTTATGTGCTTGTTTATAGAGGTTAGTAAGTGGACTACTGTTACTGAGACATGGACATGGTACTTTTCTAGCCCAGTGACTGAAGAGGTGCCACAAAATGTCTCTTCCTAAAATTTTTATAAATTTGAGTTTGATAAGTAATAATTTTCTATAAACCTTTTTTAGGATGTTTTTAAGAATATATTAAAAACACATTAATCCTGTATGGGATCCAGGGTCTGGCCAAGAAAAACAAAAAAACCTAAGTTTTACATTAAAGGTTTTAGATGCCTGAAAAAGATTCAACGCTTTATGTTTGAGACAATAAAAAGCAGTGTGTTTTGATCGAGTTTGAATGTTTTCTCTGAATGTGGAGGTGTGTGTTGTTGAGTTATAATGGTGGCTGTAATATTTCAGTTGTTTTAGCTGTTGATGGGGACGTGATGGTGGTCTTTCTACAGACCACTGTAACGTTGCTGCTGTTGGCTAAGATGATTGCTGGGGTATCATGACCTTCAGATTATCTTTAATTCAATTTCATTTTTATTCTGTTTTTAAAAGACAAGCAGCTTTGCAGAAAAACAAAATACAAACATTTCACATGAAAATTTGTCAGTTTAAGTCTGAGGCAATCATGGCAAAAACCTCCCTGAGATAATGTTCGAAAGAAACCCTCCTGAGGAAACAGACTGACATATTGACATTGTTTGATTATATATATGTTTTTGGGTGGACCTGATTTTTCCAAGTAGGATGTGACCCTGTATTAACGTCCTTTATTGATCCTGAATGAAACCATCTGATGTCATCAGTGTGTGTTTCTACCAAACCCGCCTCAATCCATTTAATACATTTTCCCTTTTTTGTCCACAAACCAACCAAAAAACTTTAAGTAAATACTGAAAATAGTTTATTATTGAGACTAAAAATTCATTGATTCTGGAACAATTTACTGATACTGACGATTCCTGGATTAAACATTGGAGCACAACATGAAATTAGACAGACTATATTATAATAATTGATGATAATTCAGGGAGTAGTTTATTAGTGATTTTAGACTGTATTGATTCTAATAATCTAAAAAAAAACCCTAATGAATTTAGACAGTGAATCATAAACAATCACTAATGAACAACTGAATGTAAAATGTCCTGAAAGGGTGAACCTGTAGAACCGCACTAGAGCAACGTTCTTACTATAAAACTGGGTTTAACATTATTTCAGTAAATCACAGACTTTTAAAATTTATACCATAAAATTGAAAAAAAAATCTTTCAATTTACTATTTATTCATTCACATACACACACATCTATTTTTGGTCTTGGAGGCGAGGGAAATGTTCACACATTAACTAAACCGCGCATACAAGTATTAGGTGTGTGTATGATGATGTAATGGACAATGTCCAAGTGCATGCAGGGTCACTGACAAAACTAGCTATGACAGCATAAGTAAATAGCCAGAATGTGGCACACACATGAGGGTGGACCAGACACTCCTCTGTCTGCTAATGAGTGGACAGGTGAAAGTGAGGGAACGACAGCATCCAGATGTTCCAGTTCACCATTTGTGGCAGATCTTTAAAATATTAAAAGCTAGCTCAGGTACTGTGGAGCAAGTTCTTTATACATCACTAGTAGTTTTTTATAGTTACTCAATTTACTGGTAGCCATGTGGACAAATAGGGGAGATGTCTTCATATCATCTAGAATCTAGATAGAACTCTAGCAGCTGAATTTTGGATTAACTGTAGCTTGATTTTGGTTCTAGAAGAACATCCTGACAGTAAGACATCTACAGTAATCCAAACTGGAGCTAATAGAAGCATTAACTAATATTCTGGCATCATGCAGTGACATAATATTACTTAGTTTACAATATGTTTAAGGTAATGTGTTCCTAGTACAAGCATGTCTGTCTTGTCTGAATTAAGTAACAGGACGTTAGTAAGCATCCACTGTCCAGTGTCCTTTACACACGTGTCAATCTTATACCTCTCATCAGTCTTTACTGACACATATAACTTGGTATCATCACAACAACAGTAGAAGCTAATCACATGGTTATGTGCTGATAGGTAGTATATATATTAGAAAAAATGCATTGGGGGGCCAAAATATAACCTTGTGGAACACCAAATTTACTTCAGAAAGCATAAAGTGGTCACCATTTAAAACGTATAACAATCAGTCAAAGACCTGAGCCAGCAGAGGGCTGTTCCCTAAACTCTAACAATGTTTTCTAGCCCATCAGTGTGAATAGTGTGATCTGTGGTGTCACTAAGTACACTAAGTCGAGGCCCTGGTTAACAACCACCGGTGGCGTTGACCTACAGGGTGCCGGCGGAAATTGGGCTACTGTTGGTCAAAGGAGAAGAGGAGAAGGACGACCAAAGAGGAGGTATATGGATGTGATAAACGAGGACATGAAGTTAGTGGGTGTGAGTGAAGAGGATGTAGAGAATTAGGGTAGGTGGAGACAGATGATATTAGATCCAGCTTGGCGCCACCTTGTGCTTGTTTGAAGAATTAAATGCAAGGCCACCATTACAGCACTGCATAATTAGGAAGGCCGAGGGAACTGATGACGTCATTGAGTTGGTTTTACTGACATTAGTTAACATATCAGTAAGTAACGCTCTACACTTTCTCTCAGTACTTTACTGTAGATTAATATAATAATAAGAGTCGTTTGTTTTGTTTTACTGTGAGGAAATACAATGACAGTATAACAAATAAAAATGGACAGAATAAAAGCATAAATAAATATCAGTTCTTCATTCTTGTTATCGATCACACAAACAGGCAATTAAATGGTATTGGTATAAATTCTGAAAATTCGAGATCGTCAGTGTTTAAAATGCATTCTGTAGAACTGCAAAATGTTAGAAAATAAGATCACAGAAAACACATTTTTCTTATACTACTACTAATAATAATAAAATTAGTATTATTATTAGTAGTAGTGTTATTATTATCATTATTAGGGTCATGAGATACTCTATACTACTACTACTACTACTACTAATAATAATAATAATAATAACAATAATAGGCAGAACTGTAGGTCAGGGGTTCGTATCCCCTGCAGGGGTGTCTTTCTGTGTGATGTTCTCCCCGTGTTGCGTGGGTTTACTCCGGGTTCACCGGTTTCCTCCCACAGTCCATAAACATGTATGTTTGGTTGATTGGTAATTCTAAATTGCCCACAGGAGTGTGTGTGTGTGTGTGTGTGTGTGTGTTGTGTGTGTTGTGTGTGTGTGTGTGTGGCCCTGTGATGGACTGGCGACCTGTCCATGGTGTCCCCCCTCCTGCTTTTCGCCCTTTCACAGACAGCTGGGTTAGACTCCAGCAGATCCCCGTGACCCCGAATCAGGGAATAAGCGGAAATAGAAGATAAATGAATGAATGATGATGATTTTAAGATTAATCTGTTGATCAGATAGTTAAAAAAATAGATTAAAATAAATTATCACCAAAAGGGGGCGCTGTCATACAACACAGAACGCTTTAAATCTTTAGATCGTGTCTAATGAAGTTAACATTGGCGTTAATTGGCGTTGTTATTGCGAGGTTTCCTCAGTCAGCACATGAACATGTTGCGATGTCGCTGAGCTGCATCACTGCGCCACCTGGACAAACGCTGGATAATGAAAAAAAGGGTTTCTGCTTATATTTATTCCAGGACCGATTTACACTAATACAGACGCTAGTAAAGGCGTACACACACACACACACACACACACACACTCTTCTATTCCCTGTTTTTACCAGCAGATATTATATAATGTGCACGAGCCACTTTTGTTAGATGAGTTTTAGTTTATATTTTATTGTCAATGATTCAGATTTAATTCAGTTTGACGTAAAATAAATCCTAAAGAAACGAGCAAATGTAAAAGTCCACAGTTCGTCCATTATTTCTTCTGTTATCTGAATTAAAAGTTAAAAGGTTAATTTTAAGACTTAAATAAGGGCGTCATTTATCTGTTCATGACTACAACGATAAACAAAACAAACTGATATAAATTAATTGCATGATAAATATAAGTTAATTAATGGATTAATAAATACCTTAAATAACATTTTCTCATTTCCCACCTGGACTCCATCACCCTCGCCCATTCAGATGAGTGAAATGTCAGTCCCAGGGTGATATATGATCGTGCCTGTGTGACGGGTGATGCTGAAGGGCTGAAGCTCTCAGGTGTCCGGCTTCAGTTACACTGCCACCGAATCGACCTACTAAAACAGACATTTATTAAAAATCTGTTTTAAAACTCTGCTGAAATAAGCGACTAATTTCGCTAATGTTTTTAAACGGACTATTTTATTTATTATGCTTTGTTTCAGTATCGGTAATCGAATGGAATATCTCGATCCCCAGGATGGAAAGATCATGACCATGATTAAATATGTAGTAGGTTTATAGTTACGGCTCGACTCAAACTACAGCGGGTTCAGCATCCTTTCTGTATAATTTATAATGGAGATTTTCAATCACACAGGCTGTGTTTTTATCTTCAATTAGAAAACATCACCAAACATCTGAGAGCGCCGTCACTTTCCATGTAGCTGGAAAAATGCAACATTTTTTTACTTTTGGTATTTCTTTGTAATGTACACTTATTGTGTGTGTGTGTGTGTGTGTGTGTGTGTGTGTGTATGTGTGTGTGTGTGTGTGTGTGTGAACGTGGAGAAAAAATGAAAAAAAGGAAGCCTGAGGATGATTTTATATTTATAACAGAATGCTTTTCCGTTTATAGGAATCGTATTAGTAAGAATTATTTAGAAGAAGAAGAAGAAGAAGAAGAAGAAGAAGAAGAAGAAGAAGAAGAAGAAGAAGAAGAAGAAGAAATAATAATAATGAATAATGAATAGTAATAAAAAAATAACACAATAATAATAATAACAATAATAATAATAATAATAATAAATTTAGTAATAAAAAAAATAACAGTAAACGAATTAGTTTAATTTTAGTCTATTAAAACATGATAAACATTCGAGATACATTTTATTAGGGCGATATTAATTAATTAATATTCCTAATTTTAGTCGTTTATTATCGTGGTTAAGGTTAATATACTAAGTAACTGTATTTCATCTATAACTTATACTGCAGAATTACGTTAACTTATACTTCATCTGAATGTACTTATTATTTCAGACCCGATGAGTGTACAGAAAACAGGCGTTTAACATGTTATTAATTGATATAAAGTATAATAAAATGTTTCTTGAATTAGAAAATGTCCTCTGCATCCACCTGACGGATGTCTTTGTTTAGAGTTTCCCTATCATGTGACAAGCAATATCCTCAGCAGGTGGTAAAGGTAAACATCTGACCGTGGAACTGGACACGATAAAGGCAAGGAAATTAAAGTTTAAAAAATTGATAGACTTTACTCATCTCCTGCCGTCTATACTTTCACAAGTGATCCGGATCTTGTGTGTCAGTTCTGCAGAAGTTAATACCTCCTCCACAATTTGGACAGGCTCGTTTTCGTCGTCGACGAAACAACAATGAGCCCCTGGGATTGATTTCACCGTCTCTGTGGTGTTTGGAAAGATGTAACCAGAGCCGCCCGTAACCGCACTCGAATCATTTGGCATTATTGTTTCGTTTTCTTTCCACCACAGTCTCATTACCGACAGCAGGTAAGTGGAATCGGCTGCGTGGACAGAGAGAACTGTGGGTAATTTTAACCAGCATATATAATGACCCAAAGTTCAGCGTAGATATGAGGGACTGTTCGGGGTGTGTAGTAAACACCGCTCGGGCTGAAAGTGCGTAACGGCGCCGCGGAGAGAATGTGGAGATACGAGCCGAGCAAAGGATGCTGAAGTCGGAGGCGCGGTACGGTGACGTCTTTCAGTCAACTTAAACACTGTATTGTGTTCTTGGTACAATTTTCGTTCACTGCATGACGTCTGGTGCATCGATGGAGCTGCGCAATACTCACTTGGACTACACAACCCCAGCTTACAGTAGGCTATAAAAGTTATATTCTCTCTCTCTCTCTCTCTCTCTCTCTCTCTCTCTCTCTCTCTCTCTCTCTCTCCACAACCTTAATTATTTCACTTACTGGCCAACCCCTCAAATTTTTACAGGGGGAAACATTCTGCATTTCAGTACTTTAACCTGGGTTTAATCTTTTTATTCGGGTCAAATTTGACCCATTAGAAAAGCCTTTGTATTATATTATATTATATTATATATTATATTATATTATATTATATTATATTATATTATATTATATTATTATATTATATTATATTATATTATATATATTATATATTTATATATATCATATATAACATGATGCAACCCAGAATTGGGTGGCAGTTTTTATGCTTTAAAATCAGGAGGACAAATGTTTCAGGGTTGGTGAGAAGACAATACAAGGGCTAAGGACAAAACATCATTCTACCATCAAGGCGTAACAATGTTTTAAAAAATGAGACAAAATTCTCGATATTGCTAAATATATTCGTTATAAAGGTAAAAATAATTAATTTACAATAAAAGCCTACTGCTGAAAGTCTGTTATTCCCACTATGGTCACTTCACATTTCTTTTTCTCTCGAAAGTAAATCAGAGTACATAGAGAATATTTTGGCCTGAATGAGTTCCACCTTAAAACGAGAAGGGTGGGGAAAGAACCTGCTCCGCAGTGACACCGCACAATGTGAGGCTCGGGAAGTCTGGGTGATGTTTTTGCGTTTTTCCATAACTTCTAATGATTACTGTAAAAACGCACCGCCTCAGAGCAAACACGCGCGCGTAAACGAAAAAAGTAGTGCCGTGACCTGCAACACCAGGACCCCAACCCATCGCCTAGGTACACACACACACACACACACACACACACACACACACACACAGAGCTCGAGAGAAAATGAACGGGGAAGGGGACAGAGGGAGTATGAGCAGGGATTCAGTGCAGGTGTTATCTGATACCCAGGAAGTCAGGACGACGCTTTGACTTCTTTGTTCATTTAAAATCCACAATTGTGCTCGGGCTCGAACTCAAATAGTGTGTTCCACTTCAGGTAAGAACCCTTATGTTTTATTCAAAAAACCTGGCTCGAATTTGTAGCGTCACTGGAACTCTGATTAAAGATTCCGTTTTTAAAGTATTATAGATTGGATTTCGTTCATCTAAATTACCTGTTAATTTGCATCAGACTTAAACATCTATAAAAAATAAAATTGCAAAAAAAAATCTTATTCTGAGACATGAATAATTACGCTGGTTAAAAAAAACCTCTTTGCGTTATAAAGAAGGTCATCCGTAAAAAAACAACTATTTTTTGCGTATTTTATTACTATTAGTTTTGTGTTTACAATTGATTAACGCATCTATTTAAACGGAAAATAATTTAGCATGATCGTTCACTAAAACGGGTTCTACCATTCGCGTTTATTTTTAGGATTGTTTATTCGTAGATTATCTGATGTGTTCATTCATTCTGATTTGGATTTGACATTTCTGATTCGTGTTTTTTTTTTTATCCGCAAATTCAAGTATGTTTTTATAATATGCGTCTTTTTTATTCAATATATACATGAGATGGTGGGTAAAATTGTTTTTATATATAGTAACTGGTAGATCTAATCAGATTCGGTGAGACTCTTTCTTCCATCACACACCGGGGTTCGGAAAGTTGACCGGGGAACAGTTGGGTTCTGTACACACTGCAAAGGCTCTGCATTTAGGCTGCTCGATCGGATTACATCAAGTTTCAAGACAGATCTGAGATTTGGCTTTTGTTGTAACGGAAAATATTACACAATACAATTAGCACCAGATTATCAAAACTGATCATTTTGATAATCCAATTAACTTCAGACAGTTAACATATTTTCCTTTAACATCTCAGTCTGCTAGATTTATTTATTAGATATATTTAGTAGCTTAAAGCTTCCAATTATAAAACATTTCTAGGACTACATTTAATAGTCCTTCATTCCTCAATTCATAAGTGATTATTTATGTGATGTAATGCAGATCTGTGCCTACTGCAACATCCATACCTACAAACCAATTAAAAAAAAATTTGGCCAGCAATGACGCACAAGGTAAACATAATTCAACCAACATTTTCAAAAAACAGAACGTCAGTCTTTAACCATGTAAAAGGAAAATTCTCCAAGACCATTAGGCTTTGTCCAGTTTTTTAAATAAGCATTTTAGAAGTATTGATTATTCCAGGAAATGGTTCGAGGAGTCATGTTCAGGGAGCCATTTGGTAATGTGAAAAAAAAATCACTTAGAACATCAGTTTGAGCCGGAATCAATCAGGGCTCCATCTTCTGCAGGGTGAGTGAAGCAGGAATTAATGGCCGAGTCCTCCAGGGTGTGGCTGGGAGAAGGCGGGGGGTGTTTACAGCCTAGATTTCATCTTATTTTTTTCTAACAATTAACATTTATACTAATTTATACTATACTATATGTATTATTTGTTGCTAAAGTATCAGCAAAAGGACAAGGGTTTAGGCACCTCGGGGTCGTGTGCATATGGCTTTTATTGGTAAGGAATTAACCGGTCAGTATTTAGGTCATGATTACAGGACACATCCCAGGGATGGAGAGATCTTAAGAAGGAAGCTTTACTCAGACCCGTGATCGCATTTTAAAAGTCACTTCTAATACAAATGGACATAAAAATCCTTTCTGTGTTTCACTGAGACGCCATTCGACTATACTTTAAATGTAGTTAACATTGACTGACTTTCATATACTAAAATAATATTGTGACTTATACTTAACTAAATGTTCATAGAACCTTAGCTCTATCAGCTTAGCACCTTAATCAGCTTTTCAGCTAATTAAAAATGTCCAGTTGAGTGAATCAGGTTAGATAATGTCCGCAGTGCCCGTATGCCATCGTGTTCGTTTGCCATGTGAGAATACATTTTTTTTTACTGTAACTCTGCTTTTTGTAGTTCTGCTGGAAAAGATGACTGTCATCTTATTACCAGGTTTTCTTAGCCTCTTGGTTGCTGATATATTTGAACATTGATTAGTGGGTCATATGTTTTGTATTGAATTGAACATGAAGGTTAAACATTAAAATGCTTCTTCTTGTGCTTTCTTCAGGACCCTTCACTACGGGCTGTCTCACCGACTCACCCTCCTTATGTTGTGCACTGGGTAATGCTGACTCCTGTTCTGTGTATGGCACTGGTAGAATTCACTGTGAAGGCATACTATCAGTGAATTACCATAGGGCCATAAACAGAGCAGAGAAAGAACCACTGGAGGTTGATGATGATGTTGTTGATGATGTATGTTTCAAGTTCTCCTCCCTTTTCAGCAAAAAACTAGATAAAATAAGCATAATTCCTTAAAAAAAGTTTTTATCCTGGCCTGTTTTGGCACTAGCACATTTTTGCTTCTTTATATATCCACTGAGCAATTATGTGTAGTGCCAATATGGGAGGAGATAAACTGCGCCATGATTTCAGTCTCTATGGAAGTTCATACCCAGTGCGGTTGAGGAGGAATACAAACAGACGGCGACTTGAATTGTACAGCCCCTAATGAGGCTTTTAGTTTGCTGAGACGAGCAAAAATGATCAGTGAACATCAACCATATTTACACGAACATCAGAAGTGGTTCTCGTCTGATAAGAAACTAGATTTCTGCTATTTCTTTCATCTTATTTATTCTAGTATATAGGATGCCATACGTTCCTCAGCGTCACAGTTTTAGGAAGACTCAGGTAGCTCTCTGGTGGTATTTGGCAATAGTAGAACTCACACTGGTAATGTAAAAAAAGGATCCGGTGGTTCTAGACTTGCCAACTACTGCTTTAGTGCTCCAGCAGACTCCCCGCTCTTACCCTAGTGTTCCAGCTAAATCTGAATAGTCCCTGTTTATTGTCCTGTTTTTACTGATTGTAAACATCCTAAATATCTGCAGGGTGGAGCACTGATGTCCTAGAACGATTGAGAAAGTGTGGCCTGGATTTAAACATCCAACTCAAAACTGCTCACATCTTTCGGAATATTTTTGCTCAAATCCTGTATAACGACGTGTTTTATCTGTATCAAAATGTGTATTATAATGACAATGTTTGTATTATTATTAATAAACAGTTAGAATGTCTGTTTTTGTCAATGATTTAAAAAATTAATAAACAATTTTGACTCTGATATCTGAAAATCCCCACAGCGTAGAGGCCAAAGTGCACAATACAGAGTTAATTCTACAATTGCACGTATTTTAGGATTATAAAAATCTGACTAAAGGCTAGGTTTATTTAGCAGTTTTTTGGGAGTTAAATGAAACCCTTATGTGATTATCTTATATTTAATTTGTGGACAGATTTATCGTAATTTTCCAAGTCAAACTCAAATGACTACTCAAATTATTTAATTATTTTAATTCTGATAAAAATGTAGATATCATCCCTCTGCATTCACATTATATTGCTAAAATCTTCTTTTAAACAATGGTTCTTATTTTCATATTTTTAACTTTTGTAAATCAATATATTTATATATTATTTCACATCACAAAATTCATTTCAATTAAACATTATTGTAACCCCACCTTCCCCCCTTTTCCCACCCCTCACTGGACAGAACCCTAAAATGAAGATTATTGCCAGACACTGAGCTGTTGTGCTTAAAACAAAGAAGGAAAAGGCTAATAATAAATCAATCATGATGCACTAAATTAATCATCATTTTCAATCAATGTAACATTCAGATTATTCATATATTCAATAAATTTGCCCCAAATCTTTCCAAACATTATAATTTTTTTTCCAGATTAAACATATTTTTCAACAGGAATATAGGAGGAAAGTTCCCTAAGATATTCTATATAACTTGGCGGTTTTGTTGATTTTTATTGTATAGCTATACATTTCATAGCTGCTATCAAAGCCATGTTAACAAAAAAACTGTTTGGAGACTAATTCATCACCTAATAGCATAAATCTTTGGATTTAATAGGAGCTCTACATTAACAACTGCGTCAGTGGTCTGCATTATATTTCTCCAATAGGTGTCCAGTACTGAACAGGTCCAAAGCATATTTAATAATGTACCAACGTCTGTCTCACACCTAGGGCAGTATTCCAAATGTGAATTCCCTATCTTATATAATCTTTCAGGTGTATAATATACCCTGTGTATGATATTAAATTGTATTAAACTATACCTGCATTTACGTGAAAAATGTAATGCTTTTTTACAGATTGCTTCCAATGTATATTGATTAAACATACGTTCCAAATCTTTTCCCATTCTTTTCCCATTCAAGTCTAAAAGCTGATATCCTCCTCATATAGGTAAGTGGGGTGTATATATAGGACACAAAGCCTTTGGAACCTTTTTCCCCTTTAATACATATTTTCTATTGCTTTATACTTGGTTGCATGTATAATCCTGCTTAATTCTGGACTTCAAATATAATTAGATGAAATGTAACATCATACACAAGATCATCAGCTTAAATGGAACTAAAGGCTACAATCTACACACGTTTGTTTCCCATCTGTTTAAGTCGAAAGGTCACTAGTAAACACTGAGAAAATATAACTGAATTACATTTCACAATCACACAAATCCACAGTAGCTGAGCATGCTAATACCAACAAGCCATCTGGGGTGTTACTGAAATAAATCGGCTGCTATACATTGACCAACATTCAGTCTAGCTTATATTTGTTTAGGCCAATTCGGACACATTTCAGCTCTAAAAAGACAAGAACTTTATTATTAATAAACTACTGTACCTAAATAAAATATTTTAAAAAGGGGGGTGGGGGGGGTGTGAAGCAAAAGCAGCATCGGGTGACAAACAGAATATTAGAATTAGAAACAACTGCATTTAAAGATAAAAACAAAATCTTGAATTAAATTTTCACACGAATACAAACAAAATAACATATAACAGTTTTCCACAGTTGAAAGAGTGACGAAAGCCAGCATTGTGTTGTGTTAACCAGAGATTAAAAGCAGAATTCTGTGCTACAAGTTAGACTTTGAGACAGACAGAGGTGCCAGGCTCAAAGCAAGGTCTCCACTGACTCTGATTGTCTCTCTTGTACACACTTCTAAGCAGTAACGTCACTCCAGATCGACCAATCACCATGCAGGACCGAGTTTTCTCCTGGGAAATCCTCAATGCGTACAGACAGAAGAGGGAACAGAGGGAAAGAAATGTGCAAGGACACACTCACCAGCACCGGCAGAGAAAAAAACAAGGAAAATATGCTGAAGGAGGGTAGAATAAATGTTGACTTTAACAGCAGCGAGGGGTTCTATTAAATTTAGTTTAGGTTCTTTAGTGTTTTTTTATGACTCATATCTGCTCTAATGAGCATTACTCTCCTTTTTCTTTTCATGACTTTATTATTGCTGTCAGTCTGGTCCTCATTCCTGCAGTGAATCCACCCGCATCCACATCCACCGTGCCCCACAATCAGCTAGTGTCTAATATTAAATAATTAATACATAACTATGATCAAAGAATAAAGACCATGTAAATAATTATTCGGTATTTATCTATATCATATAATTCGGAATAATTCTTCATTTATTTTACTCGACATGAGGCTCCTGATGAAGCAGCTGGTTTTCTGTATGATCAGGGTTAAACCTACATGTGGGTCATTGCTAATGTAGGTGAAAGAAGGATCTGCAGATTAAAGTCGATTTATCTGCTTTTGCCTCAATCCAGGCTACACACCGGTCACATGATTTGTACTGTGTGTATTTGCACCCAGGATTATTTTACAAACACAAAACATTTAATAGAAATAAAAGTCATCTATAGACATAGATTTGGAGTGATACACTAAAATGTTCTGTTTTTGTTTGAGAGATTAAAGAAGAGTGAATTATATTATTATTATATGTTAGATGTTAGATATTTACACGCAGTTGGATTGAAATGTATTGCATTCTTCCTGCTGGTTGCTGTGTTTTATTGCGCACGTCGGGTTCTAGCAGGTAAAAAGGTTTATGTTAAAGGAAAGGTTATGGCAGATGTCACTTGAAACTTCATCTGCTTTAATTGGTTTGTGGGAAATCTCTGTTGATGTGAACTTCTCCAAATGGGCTCCAAAGCTCAGATTACACCCCTCCCCCAACCCCACCCAACCCCACCATGTCTGACTGTAGAGGTCTGTGTATCAGAGTGTGAGAAACAGCAAGAGGCAAGTAACACTCATAGTAAGAACAAAATATAATGGATAGAAACAACACATAAAACCAATAATAAACAACAAAAAAGACAGCATGATGACAAGAAGGAGCTTTACTCCAATCTAAAGAATCATTCAGAGAATTGCGGTCTCCTGTCTCACTATTGCCCGGGATAAAGCTTCTAATTCTGTGGAAACACACAAAAAAATCCTTATGATCATTTTCAAAGCATGTTTTTTTAATGGTTTTATGATTTATATCTCATTTTCAACCCACAATTAAAGAAAGATGAACCTGAAGCATTTCTTTTAGCGTTTCGTGTTTTCAACCTGCTCTTTTTACGATCTTACTGTGAGTATGTGTCTGAGCTATAGGGCTGCACGATATTAAAAAAAATTGCCATTGCAAATTTTGCTCTTCTGCGATATGAAAAAATTTCACCAGATCATTTGAATAGCTCTGATTTCAAAGAATCCATTTTTTTCAAACAATTAGGAAGATTTTGTAAGGGACAGCATATATATATAATACTATTATATTATATTATATTATATTATATTATAATAAATATAATACTTAAATTATAACAATAGATAAATACAATACAGTAACGATGCAAATGAAATGAAGTGTTTTATGTTTTTTAAAGATTCAGGTACAGAAATTAAATAATTGAATGTAAAATCATACTAAATTTTATAATGTAATTATAATAATATGTAAGTATAAATTAAATACAATAAATAACTAATTGCTCCTGAATGCTTTAAACTTGCTTAAAATGTTAACACAGTTAACAGACATTAAAACAATTTGCAAATACTAAACTTTCACTCTATTAACCTTACAATTCATCCACAAATCACATGTGTTCTAAACTTTGGGGCAGTTAAATATAATCCACACTTGAAACTGTACATGTGTAATGTGACTACTGCAGATTCAGACATTGCGATGTTGATGTTGACACCATATTTTGTGCAGCCCTACTTAAAGCAGTAAATTAAAACAAAATATGTGTAGGAAGAAAAGATCTGATCTAAACACTGAAGATTGTATGGATGCTTCTGGAACTTTCTCATTATTCTTTATTGATGATGGAGTCCATAATGTATGAAGAAACGTTATGTATGTACATTTACAGAGAAACGCATCTAATCTAACCAAGAGGAAATTTAACAATCAGTAAGAAATCGACCCAAAACACACAACACCTTAACACACGACTTCAACTGAGGAAAAATGATCTACTTTGCATTGAATCCCGGTGACAGTTACAGCTACAACCGTTGCTTATGACCTATAAAGTTATACTTGCACCGCAGTATGTAAACGAAATGTTGTTCTTTATGGTCGGCCATGTCTGCTTTAATCAAAGATGCAGGCTCTTTATTAGTACCTAGACTAACCGCAGAGGACAGAACCTTATCTCACACAGCTCTTAGTGGTAGAAAAACCCCTACTGTAAAAATGTATTTGTTTAGACGGGTATTTCTAATCCCTAGTTTTATTGTTAGGTAAAGCGGCAGTAATTGTGGGCTGAACAGAGCTAAAGTGTTTAAAGCTTGTCTTTGTATATTTTCAATAAATGGTGCACAGACTCTTAACACAATGTTCTTGTGCATGAAATGTGTGGATTAATCAGTCATGCATTCTTGCTGAATGACCCCAAATACATCACTTGTGTTACAGATTTAATTCCAAATTGTTTTTTTTTTTAATTTTGTTTTAGATAGTAACAATATAAAATGAGAGCCAGAAAAAAAATTGACAGAAACAACTTATTGGGTAGAGAAATCCAAATATTAATCAAACGAAGTAACAAAGAACACTTAGACATCAGAAAATCAAGAGTCAGAAATGTTAAAGGTTTGAAATATGCAAACTAGCCCAAAAAAAAACCCCACAAAGTTTCTACTAGTCTGGCATCGCTGTAAATTTTTGTGCCGATGTTTGCTACAACATTTTAACGCAGACAACATTGCAGGTACATATATGAATTTTTTTTCATTCATTTTTTTTATTCTCATTCTTGTGTTGTGAACTGTGGTTTAACACTACTATTTTTTTATCTCTCAAAATTTGTCCAAATAATTGTGGTCCTCTGCTCAGTAATTAATCACATAATGTTCTGTTACCAATTAATTTACAAGACGATGATGAATATATATATATAAAACTAAATTGAAAAAAGTATATATATATTTGAGCAAATATACTGCTCAAAAAAATAAAGGGTTAGGGTTAACCCATCCTAGATCTGAATGAATGAAATATTCTTATTAAATACTTTGTTCTTTACATAGAATGTGCTGACAACAAAATCACACAAAAATTATCAATGAAAATCAAATTTATTAACCCCTGGAGGTCTGGATTTGGAGTCACACTCAAAATTGAAGTGGAAAAACACACTACAGGCTTATCCAACTTTGATGTAATGTCCTTAAAACAAGTCCAAATGAGGCTCAGTAGTGTGTGTGGCCTCCACGTGCCTGTATGACCTCCCTACAATGCCTGGACATGCTCCTGATGAGGTAGTGCATGGTCTCCTGAGGGATCTTCTCCCAGTCTGTGGTGCAACGTGGCGTTGGTGGATGGAGCGAGACATGATGTCCCAGATGTGCTCAATTGGATTCAGGTCTGGGGAACGGGCGGGCCAGTCCATAGCATCAATGCCTTCGTCTTGCAGGAACTGCTGACACACGCCAGCCACATGAGGTCTAGCATTGTCTTGCATTAGGAGGAACCCAGGGGCAACCGCACCGGCATATGGTCTCACATGGGGTCTAATGGCAGTCAGGCTACCTCTGGCGAGCACATGGAGGGCTGTGCGGCCCTCCAAAGAAATGCCACCCCACACCATTACTGACCCACTGCCAAACCGGTCATGCTGGAGGATGTTGCAGGCAGCAGAACGTTCTCCACGGCGTCTCCAGACTCTGTCACGTCTGTCACATGCTCAGTGTGAACCTGCTTTCATCTGTGAAGAGCACAGGGCGCCAGTGGCGAATTTGCCAATCTTGGTGTTCTCTGGCAAATGCCAAACGTCCTGCACGGTGTTGGGCTGTAAGCACAACCCCCACCTGTGGATGTCGGGCCCTCATACCACCCTCATGGAGTCTGTTTCTGACCGTTTGAGCAGACACACACATTTGTGGCCTGCTGGAGGTCATTTTGCAGGGCTCTGGCAGTGCTCCTCCTGTTCCTCCTTGCACAAAGGCGGAGGTAGCGGTCCTGCTGCTGGGTTGTTGCCCTCCTACGGCCTCCTCCACGTCTCCTGATGTACTGGCCTGTCTCCTGGTAGCGCCTCCATGCTCTGGACACTACGCTGACAGACACAGCAAACCTTCTTGCCACAGCTCGCATTGATGTGCCATCCTGGATGAGCTGCACTACCTGAGCCACTTGTGTGGGTTGTAGACTCCGTCTCATGCTACCACTAGAGTGAAACATCAGCCAGAAAGCATAGGAACTGAGAAGTGGTCTGTGGTCACCACCTGCAGAACCACTCCTTTATTGGGGGTGTCTTGCTAATTGCCTATAATTTCCACCTGTTGTCTATTCCATTTGCACAACAGCATGTGAAACTGATTGTCAATCAGTGTTGCTTCCTAAGTGGGAAGTTTGATTTCACAGAAGTGTGACTGACATTGTGGTGTTTAAGTGTTCTCTTTATTTTTTGAGCAGTGTATTTTATATTTTTATTTTTATTTTTATTTTTCTAGTGTCCAGATATTTACTTCACTTTTTCACAGGATTTTGTTCTGACATTCTGTTTTATGTTTTTTTTTTAAATTTCCAATACCGAATGAAAAAGATCTTTTGAAGAAACAGAAAAGTAAATGTATTTTTTTTTAAAAAAAACAGAAAAAAGAAAGAAATGCTAACAAAAGACTTGTCTTTATGACATACTGTGAGTCTTGTCAGATCCTGGTCTGCACTGAAAAAACTTTTTACATCAATGTCCTAGAATTCATATTCAGGTTTTTACAAGATTACAAGACATCTAATCTTAGGTTTCTATAAAACTCTCCAGTTTCATGTTTTTATAAAAGTTTACATGTTGTACCCCCCCCCCATACCCCCCCCTCCCCCCAAAATTAAATGTTTTGCTATTCTGTCCTTATATTTTTCACCCTGTGCAAAAGGGTTTCCCAATATTCAATCTCCAGTTCCTCCAAACGCGTCTAAACGTTGCTACGATGCCGCTTTGACATTCAATCTTAAGAATTCAACAAGACGGGTTTGATTTCAGTATCTGTTTTCCACAGATTTTTGAATCAGATTCATGCTGATGGCATTCTGACTAAAGTCTTCTGGGATCTTTTGTGATATTAGCTGGTATATGTAACTTATTTCTAATATTATGTATACTGAATATGTTATTAGTGAGTAAGCATCTTAAGTTTTATGTATCATTGCACATTATTATAAGCTCAACCAGGAAGGTAACACAGGTGAAGCCACTATGCTAATTGACACAACAGTCTTTTCCACTGTAGGCTCTTGTGGGCTTTAAATCCCCTGTAACTTGTGAACTGTGCAAGTCTAAGCTAATTTCAGAGGTAAATGAATATATCTACCACCACTAGGTGTCACTCTCCTGTTCACTGGTTGAATAACTTTTGGGCAGGTTTTGTCATTTAATGTACGATATAGTTCGTTTTTGTGATTTATATTAACTTTAGCCAACAAACTGTTTACGAATCCAGCTTTACAGCTTACTTTTATAGAGGCATGACACGAGTCGACGGCTCCAGATATAAAATGATTCTGAAAGTTGTGTATTGTAAACCTTAATATGTGTATATTATGCAGTGGTGGACAAAGTACACAAATTCTCTTCTTGAGTGAAGGTATAGACACTACTCGTCAAATATCACTCCATTACAAGTAAAAGTTATAAACACAAATCTTTGCTTCAGTAAAAGTATACAAGTGCTTGCTTTTAAAAGTACTTAAAAAGTAAATTTTTTACTGCAGCTTACGAACACACTGACTAGGTTGTGGTATCTGTGGAATAAAAAGCTTTCAATGTTAAAAAACCAATAGAAATGATACACCTGACATGTTGGGGAAAAAGACTTTCATGATCAATCTTTTTCTTCTTCTTCTTTCGGCTGTTCCCTTTTAGGGGTCGCCACAGCGAATCATCTGTCTTTACCTAACCCTATTCTGTGCATCCTCTTCAGTCACACCCACTAACTTCCTGTCCTCGTTTATCGCATCCATATACCTCCTCTTTGGTCTTCCTCTTTGCCGTCTGCCTGGTAGCTTCATTTCTAAACCATACGTCATAGCTGGTCTCACCACTGTCTCTAAACCATAAGTCATTGCTGGTCTCACCACTGTCCTGTACATTCCCCTTAATTCTAGCTGATATTCTCCTGTCACACATCACTCCTGTCACGTTACTCCACCCATTCCAACCTGCCTGTACTCGCTTCTTTACACACTCTCCATTGCTCTGGACTGTCAATCACAAGTACTTAAACTCCTGTACCTTCTTCACCTCTTCACCCTGTAATCTAACTGTTCCACTTCCTTCACTTTTATTTAAACACATGTACTTTCATTCCTCTTCTATCCAAAGCAAACCTCCACCCCTCTAGGTTTTCCTCCACCTGCTCCCTGCTCTCACTACAGATCACAATGTCATCTGCAAACATCATTGTCAAAGGAAATTCCTGCCTGACCTCATCTGTCAACCGATGCATCACCACCGCGTACAAGAGGGGGCTCAGTGCTGATCCCTGATGCAGTCCCACCTCCACTTTGAACTCCTTTGTCTGACCTACTGCACACCTCACTACTGTCCTGCTTCCCTCATACATATCCTGTACCACCCTAACATACTGCTATTCCTGACTTCCTCATACAATACCACAGCTCTTCTCTTGGTACCCTATCATATGCTTTTTCCATGTCTAAAAAAACACAATGCAGGTCCCTATGACCATCTCTGTACTTCTCCATCAGCATTCTTAGAGCAAGGATTGCATCTGTAGTGCTCGTTCTTGCCGATGAAGTACCTTTGCACACATTGCTTTTGTCTGCACATTTTTAGATTTGCATTTATAGTTTGTCTTTGTCTGTTTTCGGCATAGTTGATGTTGTGCGCAGTTGTGGCTCAAATGGTTAAGTTGATTGTTGAGTGTTGATTGACATAGCAGAAGGACTGTCACTTTTGGGTCCTTGAGCAAGACCCCTAACCCTTCCTGCTCCAGGGGCGCTGTATCATAGCTGACCCTGCGCTCTGACCCCCAACTTAATAAGATGGGATATGTGATGAAACAAATTTCACTCACTTTATGTGGTATATAAATACATTTACATTATATTTACCTTCTGGTTTCACAGATGCCTCACTGTCTTCTCTCTGTGGGGTACAAGGAGAAAACCTCTGCTGGTTCTGGTTTGGGGATGTTTTGCTCACCATCGTTGAATCCACTATTAATTATACATTTTATCAGAAGGTGCTTGAGAAACATGTGAGACCTTCTGTCAAGATATTTAAGATGAAGCAAAATTGGACCTTGCAACATGATCAAAAACCTACTAGTAAATCCACCAAAGACTGGCTGCAAAATAAAAAGTGGAGAATCCTGTGTGGTGATTTAAAATAAACTGCACATACAGAAAACCCCTCAAACATCACAGCTAAAAAGATATCAGCATTAAGGAGGGTCGATGACGATGACCATAAGAAAAAGCCCTGACAGCAAGATCAGATTATCAGACCATCATGTGCTAAACTCACCTGCAGTCTGATTATTAATAGAATAATACTGATTATTATTATAATACTATATAAAGTGAATGATTAAAACATTGGGATAAGCAAAATGCCTGCAGAATCAAAATCTGTCCCCGGAGACCAGCCTTTTATGTGGGATGTCTTCATTTCTCATAATTCTACTTTGACTAATGTAGATTCTGTTATTTCACAGTATTTGGGGTAACTGTTCTTAATAATTATGGGATGATTATATGTTATAAAGCTTTAAATGACAAAGAGTTAATACAGGTCATATGGTTATGATCCAAACAGACTCAATCAAATAGTTTGGCATATTAAATCATCATCTGATATAAAAGTTGTTAATATAAACTAGCAAATCAGCATGCACTCCACTATATGTTTACAGTTAACATTTACTGCTTTCAATGCCTGAATCACAAAATAGGAGAAGACTTTATTTATTGATCAACATGTCAGAATATGTTAATGACTGAAAAACTTAACCTGAAAGTACAGGGATTTTAAACTTAACTAACAGTCAACTGTGATATCATACATTTTAACAGCATTTAGTTTCATGAAAAGTTAAATTTAGAACTGTAATAAAATACTCAATTTGTAAAATAAAACTTTACTCAGGCCGATCCTCTCTTTCTATTTCAGCTCTGGTCTCATAAACAGAAATGAACTGAAAATTATAACATTTGGCATTTCATATAAACAGGACATGACTAAAATGTTTCTCAACCCACCCTATTAACCCTGTTTAAAAAATGAGGCGATACTTTTTTGTTTTACACACTTTATCTTTCTGATTGTGTCAGAAGGACTACAGGAATCTTGTGCATCAACTGACAGACACAGGTAAGACTACTAAATTCCCTGCCTGTTTATGACCGCTATTAGAATTACGACATATCTTTACTGTCAAATAGGGGTAGGTTTCATACCTATAGGCTAACACCAAACGGGATCGTAATCTATTCTCTCCTTCACTAAATGATGTCTCAAATACACATTTAACGCTGTTAGAAGTTTTGGTTAGCGATTAGCGCAGGGCAGGATATTTTCCTGTATCAAAAATGCAGGGGTCATTCCCCTGGCATGCACACACAAACATGCACAGTCACACACAACAACGGCTCCGTACAAAATGGCAGACCAATTAAGTATGTACTACATTTAATTAAGTACATACTATCCAACTGTTAAAATAGTCTGTTCTATATAGTATGGTTATGGGAAGCATAAATTAAGTCCAACAAGTTTCACAGTAACTTTTAAAAACTCATTTAATTAACCTATTTTATAATGGGGGCAACTAAGTTATAGTTATAGTACTTTACCTGGTAATAATTTGTGAGAAGTAGCTAGTAACTATAACAAAATGTTTAAAAGTAACATGCCCAATATTGGTTACTAAAAAAAGTAGAAAAATTAATTTTCCACTGAATCCCAGTCATGTCATGTTAGCAGGCGAGATCCATTCAATGCTAAGGTAGATTTCCTAATGGATGCAGAAATGGATGCGAGCATAAAGTGCCTTTTTGTTTTATTCCTGTTGTAATTTTTGTCAAAGCTCTTTTACTTGACTGTTTCTTTCAGGTTCTTTATACATCAGACAAGAAGAAAAAGCCCCTTTGAGGTTATTTTAGCTGGGGGGGGGGGACTGATATTACTACATAGGGTGTCCTAACTTTCTCATCAGTTAAAATACTCAGCTTTTGTTTATTAAACAAAATGGTGTATGCAGTTATATCCCTTTTATTTACAGGTACAAATTTAAAGATGTTAATATTTCTTTATAAAGAAATTACATTTACTCTACAGCATAGTAAAATTTGCTTCCTCGAATATCCCTCGCATGACCCCATCTTATGAAGTTGGGGTCAGAGCGCAGGGTCAGCTATGTTACTGCAAGAAGAAAGGGTTACGGGTCTTGCTCAGGGACCCAACAGTGGCAGACTGGCAGCCATAGGGCTTGAACCCTGGTCTTCCAATCAACTTAGCACCTTAACCATTTGAGCCACCACTGCCCCCCAAAAGGCAAGTGCTCTGTGTGAGGATAGGTTATTTAATATCCGGTGTTTAAGTGAGTCCTAATTTTTCATATGACTAGCTGTTTATAAGGCAAACCTAAAGCTATAAAATAAGTACTGACATGAGAAGAAGAATGTGTGTGTTGGTAATGTTATAGATGTTGTATCCGTCCTCGCTCAGGAAACACTCCGTGGTGGAACGCAATACACTGTCACTGTAAAGACACGGTCAATAATCAGTTTAGTCATCCCCACATCTGTGTTTTAAGTGGGAAAAAATGGTTGCGTGAGATTGGTGTATTAGCGTTCCACTTTATAAATTTATAAAACAGACGTCTTTGTGTCACAGAGCACCATAAACCACATTGACTGCTACTTACAGCTAATAATGCAATGAGGAATTAAATAGAGCTGATTTAGATTTACAGGATGCAAATTTCCAAAGCGTGCGAGAACACGACTACTACTCAAAAACTATATTAAACCGAAAGATATTCGGATGAGTCAAGCCTTAATATCCATTTATTACTGCATGTGCAAGTTTGTTAGTATTACACATGTCTGGTTAATGTTACTTTAGACACTTTAGTGACCTTTCAGTACTACAGTAACACTAATACCTGGTGCAACAGTCACACTCCAGTTAATTTAGGGGATCGTTTGTTTTCTGTTAATTACAATGCAAAAAATAAAAACAGTTAAAGTACACGTTTGTTGCTGGCCTACATCAGTCCTAGCACAATTTCTTTTTTAATTTTATGAAAGTAAAATGGCACACACAGTAATCACCATGTAGATGAAATAAATTCAGCTTTTTAAAACAGATACAAAGGAGATTAGGATGGATAGATAGAGAGAGAGAAAGACAGAGAGAGAGCGAGAGAGAACTTGGATTCAGGGGCTGCTGCCACACTGAATTTGGTCCATTTTATTTGGTCTTTTATATCCTATGACTAGAAACAGAAAAATCCGAACATCATGTGAAACACAGGATTTTACACTACTAAAAAAACAAACATGAATCCTTGATCAGGTTCGATTCCTGGTTAAAAATCTCAGTTTATACAAGGGGGCACATGTCTTCATCAAACATGCTTAGGAGGGCGTCACTGTTCTAAGGTTACGACCTCCACGGCTTGACCATCTAATGTCACTGTGTTCTCGATGCGTGTGGCAACAGGAGCCATGGCGACTTGAACGGGTCGATTTCCCTGAGCCAAACTGGTAACTACAGTCTGATACATACTCACAGGGATTTGGACTAATCCTAAAGAAAGAAACAGAGGAAAGAAAAGGGTTAAAAAAGAGATGTATATATATCCAAAATATGTGCAATGATATCATACAAACATTAAGTCAGTTAGTCGCTGTGTTGTGAGGTTGATTTCTTCATTCCTTTAGTCTGGTTCTCAGGGCTGCTGTGGCTGCTTTCTTTATACACAGTATTTACTCATTAGACGGGTCATAAATTCATGATGATGATAATTTGTGTGGATTAATTAAACAATCCAGTAAAGTCACAGCCCAGAGCTTGTTTCCAGTATTTTGGGAACAGTATATTAGGGTTTAAATTCAATTCCCCCCCAGACATACAATTACTGCTGCCAAACTCAGATATAGATTTGATTCTTGCTTGTAGATGTTATTTACTACCTGATCGGAAGACTAGTAACTAAACAATGCTGGGAGATTAAGCTCACCACAGTCATTGATGATGATGATGATGATGAGATACACGGGGGGGGGGGGGGGGGGTGGGGGGGGGGGGGGGGGGGGGGGGAGGGCGGGGGGGGGTGGGGGGGGGGGGGGGGGGGGGGGGGGGGGGGGGACACGATACATAGAGAAGACACGACTTTCACAGACAGAGAGAGAGGTTTCTTTTTATGCACCATTTATAAAATCTCATTTTACTCCTTTTTAAATGGAAATTAAAGTAATCTGTTTGTGTTTTCTTTAACCCCATCATAGCAGCAGCAGCGAGAAGCAAAGTGAAGCACAGGCTCAGCAACCAGACAAATGGCCTTCAGTTAGCCGTCATCTGAGAACATTAGAGAGAAGGCAGACTGTGTGCTGTGCGACTAAGTGGTCATGTTGCACTTCAGTTTGGGAGTCAGTGCAGTAAAGAGGGCAGAGGCAAGTGTAGAGAAGACTGACGCAATCGAGAGAGTGGTGGGCAGGGCTACACTACTGCACTGCAGTCACAAACAATAGGGCAGTTACTTCATCCGCAACCTGCAAACTTCTGCGTGCGCAGACTCCTTTATATTGAACACATAACTCTGCACTTACCTGTGCTGAAAACATTACACAATCAAATCTTAAGCTGTTACTGGGTTCTAATGTATAAACAACCAAAAGATACTCAAGGATTACTGAGGCAAGTCCATATGGGGTTTTTTTTTAAATAACGCACCTGATCCAAAATCAACTCGACCAGATGGATTTTCCTTAATGATGCCATGTATGATTGTAGAGTTTTACGTCAAGCATCGTTATGGGCTGGAGTACCGCCGCAAGTCTGCCCCCCCACCCCTACATCATCATGCTGTTGAGGACTGCTAAGTGGCTGAGTGAAAGGCGCTAAGCAAAGCAAATCAGTCACAACCACCTCAGACAGGCCACTTCAACGCTGTCCTTATTTTTTACTGATTAAATAAATAAGGTCAAATAACTGCTTTTTAAAAACATCTGCTCTGACAGCAAGGTTTTACAACAGACCATAATAATAACAGCGCTTATTTAAGTAACAGAAATAAGAGAGAGACTCTAAGACATTTCATCTATTATAAGTTAGATAAACATCCACATCTTTTGTTTTTAGAAGCCATGTGGAAAAATTAGCTGTGTCATCTTTCACCTCGCAGATACAAGTTAACGATGTGAAGACTTTCCTCTAAAGTGATGTGGTTTATAAAAGCAGTTTCGGTCTGCCCAGGCTGAAGCCTCTCTATTAAAACTAAATCTCAGGGTGGAGTTAAGTTATTGAGCTATATTTGTATTAAAGTGGCTTTAACAGCTGAGTCGTGTTCCTGTGTGTGCACACAAGTCAGGTAAGAAAATGTGGAAAACAGGATTAAGGCAAATCCTTATTTCTGTGACCGCTACATAAAGTCTATTAGTCTGGTCTATAAGAAGGTCAGTCTGGCTGAAGAGTTTCTGTAAAGGGAGCTTATTATTTTAGCTTCAATCCAGCTCCATTTACAATGAGGAGACAGACGCGATGCTGAACACTGAGCTCAAGAACAGAGCAGAGACTGTAGAGCTGTGAGGAGTAAAACATTACCCACTGCACCAGCGCACACACACACACAATGACTGAGCACTTTCCTCTAAAAAAATGTAAAAAACGTTTTGTTTTTCAAAATTAAATGTGGTGCAAAAGAGTTTATGGGTGTCAAAATTCCCACAAAATGCGATTAGTTTATTCCGATTAGTTTGTCTGAAAATACAGACTTCCTGCAAAAAAACCTGAAAATAAATCCAGACTTTTAGCATGCTGCCTCAAAGACCCCAAGACTGAAAGGTTTAGATCCAAAGATTGAACGCTTAAATGAATTCATGATTATTTCAGTGTTGAACTTTGTGTGCATTAGATTCTTGTTGCTGCCTCAGGCAAGCGAGCTGACAGCTGGCCCTGTGATTAGCCTATGCACTTATACTGAAGAGGATCAAAGCCCTTTAAGTGGACTCCACAGGGACTCGCCTGTGGTTACGGTGGACTGGGGGGGTCCACTAAGACACCAGCAGGAGAGACACTACTACTAATGGTGACTAGGCATGAGAGGTGTGCAAACACTGCCGTTAGAAAACTGGTTTAAAAACGATGGAACTGTTTAGTGTATCGTTTTTATATATATATAATATATAAATATATACCCACACACGTTACTTAATCATTGGTGCAAATCATGGATTAATGAAAACTGGGAAGAGTAGAGTGGGTGACATGGATCGTGCTCTCTCTCTCTGTCTCTCACACACCATCTGCTCTATAAACACCCAAAGGATTATTATAGCCCAGCTTGCCTGGTCTGCAGATCTGTCTGTCCCTCTTGTGTCACCTTATAACATGTACTGTATCACTGTAATCACCGAGTGTAATAACCAACAGCACTAAGACTCAGGATGTACCGGCCAGTCGCTCAGAATACTACTATATCTCTACTTATATGACGTTGGGCATGTCAGGTGTCATGTTTAGTGCTTTATGAGTGTGTGTCATGCTGTCAGTCACCTCATGGGGAGTAAATCATAATACACTGATTAGAAAAGGGAAATCCTTTTAGATTTTACATACACACAGCATTCATTTCTTAATTCTCATCTTAGTGGGAATTGAACACACAATCTTTGGTTTGGTTTTTATCTACAACCGTTTGTGTGAAACTGTTATTCCATGCTAATTATTTATATTAGACAACACACACTCATAAATAAAGAATAATAATAATAATAATAATAATAATAAGAGCAGCATTTCCTTTCAGAAGACATGCCATGAGATAAAAGGCAGACAAGCTGCAGTGGCCCTGACTAATAAGACAGACGATTAAAAAGTTGGGAATAAAGTTGATAGAAACACTGCTGATGCACCTAATTTCACTCTCACTCTACTGTCCTGTGATTATGTACATGGATCAAAATGTCATCGAAATGACTTCCACACACACTACCATTGGTTACTGCTGGATTTCTGAGCTTTGACTTTAATGGAGATTTCTGGGCGTGTCACTAAAAATGCTAATCAGTTGTGACGTTCTTGGTCATCCTTGTGGTGACAGGATGACCTCATCGCTTCTAAAGGACATTTTTGGTTCAGTTTAGTTTAGATATTAATAGGTGGAGGGCTGCTGTTTACTTTCTGACCTTAGACATACTCACAGGTTAGATTACTGCTGCGCCCATTTCCAAAATACTGAGAGACCCCTAAAAATATCTGCGATGAAACTAGAAGATTTGGGGTTTACTAAAGTGCAGGACTTGAGAATAAAGTGGTGTGTGTGTGTGTGTACCATTGGCATCTGGCACTCCGGTAAGAGCTCCGACGGCAGCTGCTGTCTCTCCAGCCAGCACAATCTGTCCACCTCCTTGAAGCGTAGCCTCCGCCAGCGTTGCTACAGCATGCGCCGCTGCCTCGCTACAACACACATGCTCATATTAAAGAGACTTCCATACCAACAATTTGTCTAAAACCAAACAGCTTCTGACAAACAATAATGAATAAGCCTGCTATGCTGGGGGTCTGATACACATTCTAGCATGTACTGCCCCCTGGTGGGAACAAAGTTTCCACTCAAACACCCCATTTAAACCAACACCAGGTCTCATTCATCAACCTGGGTAACGAATGGGGTTACTTGAAAAATCTGAGCAGTAAGTTAGAACATTACAGTGTTACTGAAGATAATAATTCCCATAATCTTGCTTCAGGCACATTTTAAAGTAATATGTAACCAATTTGGAGGGTCAACTCTTATCCTTCCTAGTGTGTGGTGTGCCATCAGTCATATCTTCTTAATCTGGTCCTAACCAAAAGCTCTAGTGAGGATGTGGTTAGCCCCTGTCAGCACCTTTTCATGCCACTTAAAACCAAAAGTTATCTTTGGTCTGTTTAATTCACGTAACACAAATTATTGTCAGGTTTAAAGTGACATAAACCTGTTACTTAGAGCTGCATTGTCCTTTACAGCAGTAAGAATATCGTCCTTCTTTTACAAGGCAGAACCGAGACCTGACCCTCAGGTTTCTCCAGCCCGTGTTCCTTATTTTTTCTGCCGGTTTTGTTACTTAATTACATAATCAGGTTTTTTTCTTTGTTTTTATTTTTGTAAATATGGTGGAATGCTTTATCCGGTGTATTCAGTCATTTTTGAAACACAGAGGTTGATAAATGTTCCTTGTGTGCAGATATGAAACAATCAGTAAAGCCTCTTGTCCTCAGCCTAATTTGACTTGGGGGAGGGGGGCAGGACAAACAATGTTCCATTGGTGCCCCTTCTGTCTGCAGGCTCTGCTTTGCTTACCTGTGATAAACAAGTTGGAGATGGGCTCAGGTGAGCTGCTGCAACAGGTCTCTAGAGACCTTTACCTGAGCAGGAGGATTAGGAGGGGAAGGAGGAGGCTCGGCTAGGGACCAAAACTGCTTCTCATGCTACACACAAGTCCTGTCTATTTCCCTTACTTGTTCTTTCCTTTCCTTCCCCTGTGTACCTGTTCAGTGCCATAGTAACTGTCGCTCCCGGCTGCATGTCTTGGGAAGCAGCAACCGCAGCCTCCGCTAAAGACGCAACTGCCTGTGTAGCCTCGGACGCTTGCGTGGTCTGAATGGTCATCTCGCCGCCCTGTAACGCCCAGTTCTGCTCCACCTTGGAGAAAGCCACAGTAAAGGAACAGAAAAGTGAATTATTACATAAAGGCTAACGCGATGAGTGACGATGTACGTATTCATTTTGGGGGGGGGGGGGGGGGGGGGGGGGGGGGGGGGGGGGGGGGGGGGGTATTTCTACCTCTCCGTCTGTTACCGTAGAGTAGTTGACCTGGGCGACAGTAACCGTGCCGGGTAAATCTGACGCATCGGTAAGCGTGGCTACAGTCGCTCCAGTGCCCACCTGCAGGGCAGATCAGGACGGAAACATGTTCCTTACTACTGCATTAATGTTTCATGTAGACGAGACAACTAGCTAAAAAACATTTCGTATTCATAAAGTGGTTTACAGCACTGCAAAATCTAATATCAAAAGTTTAACCATAATTTTTAAAAGCTTAAAAATAATGGCACCACATAAAAGAGGAAATATCACAAAACTGGAGAAATAAAATCATATACATAAAAATGGCAGAGCTACACTGAAATAGTAAAGCAGTGATAATCAGTCTGAATACCGGGAATCAGAACTTTTAATGGCTGAATTAGCGTTGGATCCCTGAGCATGTTGATAAAGGTGGAGAATACTGTAGAAACCCGCAGAGGAGCAGGGGAGTGAAGTGAAGTGTTGATCTGTAGGGCTGTGCGTGTACACAGTGATAATCATAAACTCACAGACATCGTGAAATACCGTGTCTGGACTGTCCTGGCTCTCCGTGTAGCTTACATTTTGCTACACAGTAGCTTATTGCATAGAGTATAACTAACTGGGAGTTTTAAACGTTAATGGTATTATAAACTCCTAATGGTTATATTACTACTATGACCAACATTTTTATTAAGTGTGTGAAGACAAGATAATATTCATGTGGGAGGCGACTAGATTGGACAGAATGCCCTTAAGGTGTGAAAGGTGGGACAGGAAGTGTAATCAGATTAAAGAAAGTCCTGTATACGCCTTCAACAGACTAACGCACCTAAAATTAGCATTCTGGAAAAAAAAGCTGTTGTCACAGTGATCATCTCCACTGTATTTCTGTTATAAAGGACAATGACGTCTCTCCATCACGTTAAGGCGGGGAGACCTGAATGCAGAGCTCACCTGTATGAGCGAGACGGTTCCATCCGGGTTACTGATTGTCTGGACGACTGTTTGTGAGGGCACCAGGTGTGCAATGCTGTGTGCGGCAACCTGCTGAGGTGTGACCTGCTGATCCTCGAATGCATACAGTAAGTCCTCTCTCCCATGCTGCTTGTAGCAGTTTTTAACAATCGTCCTGAGGGCCTGTGTCCATGACACCTGTCGCCAAACGCAAAGCATCCAAAGCTGTAAAGCTTCACCTTGATAATAATCAGCTATTTTCCATGGAACAAAAACTTTTAAAAGTTTTAACGGGGAAACTCGTGAGAGCAATATCAAACACTTATTTTTATAATATTTAAAATGGTGATGAGCTTCATGAGCATACCCGCTGTTTCTGGTCCTCTGTACGCACATCACTTCTCACATTGGCCCAGGGAATGTCCTCTGGCCACCAAACAGGTTTGCAACTCTCTTTACCCCATCCTGGTTTCCCTCGACCTGTAGAGTATTTTAGCATCTCAGGGATGAAAGCTCGGAGCTGAGCCTGGGGAGGAGGGGGAGGTCAGTCAGTTTAGAGTGATCATAACAAGCTATGTTATAAAATATATATATATAAAAAATACATTTTAATTCTGAATGTAAGCAGGTCTGACACAGCGTGGTTGAAATAAGCTTGTGCTTTATCTGAAGCTGCACAGATGGCTTAATTACACTCAGCTGCTTTCTTCATCCTACTGCTCCTAATCCACCTGGGAGACAATCAGAAGCTGAGGAGCATATCCTAATAAACTCCATAATTACCTATAGACACACACCCACAGACCTGAGCTCTTACATGCTGATTCCTGCAAAGACCTGCCTCTCAAACCTACAATACCCCGAGGGCATGTCTGCGCTCTGGGGACTTCTCTTCAGTCTGTGTTTACACTGCAGTTGAAATTGACACAAACACAAATCTTTCACCTTGATATCAAAGACAGTTTTCTGGAAACATGTGCACTGGTGGGACACCACGCCTCATTTCATCAAACATGAGACGCGAAGTAGCCTTTAAAGCCAACCTTTTAAAAATTTATATAGATTTACAACTCCACATAGTTTGCGTTTTGTGGCACAAATAAAATAAGGTGATGGTGTCATTGTGCACATGCCCTGGAGTCGAAGTTTTATATAAACAAATATGTCTTTGATAGCAACAGATGAGCATTTAAAGCCTGAGCCAGGCTGCTGTGCAGACTGAAACAAAAGGAAGTGTGTGTGAGCTGACATTTCAGCGTGGAGAACAGCCGCCTGCCCTGTGGCACCATCTGCTGGTTCAAACGCACCTGTGTCATTTTATCCACAGACACGGGGATGCCGTCGATGGTGAGCGGGGGCAGCTCGGAGCTCAGGTCTCCTCCGCCGGGTGGTGCGTGTTCGGCTAGAGCGTTCTCCAGATCCTCCAGAATCATACTTTTATACTTCCTGACCTGACAAAGCGCAGAAAAGAAAACACTGCCTAAAACAAGTCTTAAACCTAAACACAACAAATAAAAATGCAAGACATATTCTTACCACATTCTCAAGAGGAGCAGCACCAAACACCTTAAACACTGCATTCGGCTTAGATGGTGAGATACAGAGAACGATGGCCTGTTGACCCACTCGCGTCGTGTATTCATCCAGTGTGGCTCTCAACTTCCTAGAGATAAAAACTCTCTTTAAAATTAAAAGAATCGGTAAGAATCGCTATGGAAGAATTCGGCCTGACGGAAAGCATCTTGCTCACCTTAGCAGTCGAGTCTGCTGTCTTTTGCGTATCGAAGGGTTCGATTCGAAGATGTGAGGCCTTTTACGCTTTTTCCCCGTGGCCACAGCAGCAGCCGCAGCCATGCCAACTGGACCTGATGTAAAATAGAAGTTAAAAAACACCTTTAGAATAAAACACTCGCAGGCTTTAACACGTCTCCTTACTTCGTATTACTTACTGACTGAGACATCGATGACGTTTGGGTTTAAGATAAAAGAATAAATGGGAGACGATGGCTCAGAATTCCAGTGTCATTTAATAAAGTGAACGTCTTCACTGTGTAGCAAAATCTAAAAAACGGGCTTGACATTTTAATACTTTCGAAAAGCACATATCATATGGTACATGAAAGGAAATCAGCTCGTGGTACAAACACTGTATCTGGAATAGTACAAAAGGGATTCCTGATAAAACAGTCACCAGCCACTGTATTAAAAACACCGGTACATTCACACGGTTCTAATCATCCAACCATGTGTCAGCCTGTTTGAAGGTACCCCTATTAAAGTGTGTATTCCCTTTGGCCAATGACATGGTCTAGTGGGTTAAGTCGATGCCACATACAGATGTGCTTTGGGTGACACATGTTTAATTCCGGCTTGGGGCTTTTCTGGTCCCACCTCTATCCAATCCTAGCTATTAATGCTACAAAATGTAAAGCAAAACAAGGTGTATTATTCCTTAGCGACTGTTTGGACATCATTAATACACATCAGTTCAAATTCTCCTATTAGCATCCCACTCATTAGCTCCTTTTAGTGTGCCATTATAACCTGTACATGGGGGCGGAGTTACCCTAAAAAGGAACATGCCCATCAAAAAGATTTTATTATAAGATGCAGGTAATCGAGCAGAAGAAATATTCTGACCCTTTAAGAAAAGACTTTATATAAACGCAGCTCTGGGCACGCGAATATTGAGTAATGTTATAATGTTGTGACTCTGGCATAAGTGATATATCTATGTTTTTGAGGAAAAAGGTGTTTGGTAAAATTTCATGGCCGCAGGTGCAACAGGAGCAGTGAAAAGGATGCAAGTGACGTTCGGTTAAATAAATTTACCACACAGCAACACTAAATCCCGTCCACTTCTAACCATCCCTTCCTCTGTCCCCTAAAATCCCCCCTTTCGAATGTGCTGTACCTGCAGCTGCCAAATGTGCCGTAACCTCATCCGTTCCTGCTGAGTTAAGGATGTCCGAGTCGTCGTACGTGTCATCGTCAGGGGAAGACGGCGAGTCCTCGTCGGCACTCAGCATGCTGTGCTCGGTGTACGCAGACACGTGAACCTGCTGAGAAACAGCATGAGCCTCGATGGTGGTCATGTGCTCCGGCTGATGTACCGTATGTTCGTCCATCACTTCATACGGCGTTCCTTAAAAACACTAACACAAAAAGCAAACATTAGGGAAATAACTAACCGACAACATTTGCAGAAAATACCTTTAATTATAATAATATAAACATTATATAGAGATCATTCACAAAGTAAGAAACAGACACACTTTAGTTGCTCCATTACCACCCGCACGCTGCCTCACATGTGCCGTTACATAAACATTTCCTGAATCCTAAACTGACTGCAGGTCTGTATAAAGCTCAAATTATTATACAGCACACACACACACACACACACAACTTCACACTGTTCTAGGACGGTAGTGTAAGAACATTTTATTGTCTTAGGAACACACACGTATTCCAGATGTGTTTATCTGAATAAATTAAGTGATTATTCATTCAGTTCTGCTTTTTATTACCCATTCTGAGCTGATTTTTGGGACTGGTTTATCATCAGACCCTCTGACTGTAAAGGTTGCCATGTTTTGTTTTGTTTTGACTTTATTTCCCACGGGATTTTTTGAGGCCAGACAGAACTAACTACCCTTATTAATAAACAGTTTATTATACACTTATGCATTTTACAAACATTGCCTGCTGATATAAAAAGAAAACAGGTCGTTATAAATATAATAATTATTATTATGTGTCATTTCAGCTGTATTTCTTCAACAAAAACACCACATACAAAACTTTAAAATCTGTAAAAGTTAAAATCGACCCGTCCTACAAACTTTTCACTTATAAACTAATCATTTCTAATCACTAAACAGTGCTAGCTAAGCTAGTTATCCAGCTAGCAGGGGAAGTTCGCTAATGTTCTTTGAATATTGTCTAAGTGTCAGGACAAAACGTTCCTCAAATATTCACGAAACCTTCCTATAACGCTGCTATTACTTAAGATACGTTCTTGCGACGTTGCGAGAATGTTCTTAGAACAACGCTTTTCAGCTGTCATTTTTGACGTTACTCGAACGTAATTAATGTCAAAATGTTTAGGCAAAAAAACACTGAAATAACCATAAAATAACGTTCTGATAACGTTAAGCAACCGGGTCATTCTCGCGTTTCTGAATTTTACATCACGTTCCGAAAACGTTCTCCTCGGAACATCAAAACAACTAAACTTTAGCTCATTCCTCAGTGCAGTCATTTGCCAGTCAATTAACAATTTTGTAATAAAACTAAAAACTAAAAATATCAGACGGGTAAAACTGTTAAGCTGAAACTGACACCAAAAACGCCAACCGGCCGGAAACTTAAATGTTTGTAAGCTTTTATCCTGATTGCTAACTTGCTAGTTAGCCGGCGAATTAAACAAACGATATAGCGTTCGAATAAAAACGCAGAAAATAAGAAAAAAATATATGAAACGATTTCTAATTTAATCTTCGAGTCGTTATTTATCCGCGTAACGTTTAAGGAAAAAGTCGTTCAGTATGAATGAACACGGTGTGTTTAGCACGTAGCTAACTAGCATTAGCCGTGTGAAACCCGCCATCTCAGGAGTAACGCAGCTTTAATCGCAGGCTCGGGCCTACAAACACAAGCCGCTTTTATTAGTAGTCGATTCCTGAAACGACGGAGAGACTGTGAGGGAAAAAGCGCGACAAATCCGTAATGTCAGGCTAAAGAAGTGCATTGACGCAGCCTCCTCGCTGCTGTGAGCACTCAACACTGGCAGGGTTGTTGTTGCGGCTGCGCCGCGGCTGAAATAGACGGAGATTGCGCGGTAGGGTACTAACCTCAGAGCGGCTGCGCTGCACCGGGCCTGCGCGCTGCGCCGGAGCTCAGAGTCTCAGCTGCAATATGGAGGACAAAGAACAGACAGAGCGCGTGCGCTTACACTCACACACAGGGGGGCGCGCACGCACACGCGCGCGCGCACACACACACACAGCCTCAAGCTAATGTCTAGTATGAAGTAAAAACCTCGCTTCTAAGTCGGTGTTCTGTAATTAAACAATAAACACTAATGTATATTTATTCATCTGTTTTCAGTGTGTAAGTGTCCAAGAACAGCAACTGTTTTGGATTATTGTTGTATACTATAAAGGATTCAGGGCCCCGCGAAAATATTGCTATGGGCCCCTGCTGCCTATATAGAATAACTGCTGGATATTGTGAGAGTGGCGGTGACAGTGGGGCCCCTGTGAGTGTCACCATCTTTCACCCCACAGTAACAATGACCCTGATACTATCATTTCATTCACTCGCTCTGATTCAGATATCGGTGAATCGATTTAATAGAAACACATCACAGTTTTTTAACAAACACAAACCAGTTAGTGTGTATGAGGAGATTCTGGTTCTGGTTCTGGTTTGATTCGAGCTGAGAAACTGTAGAGATTTTAGAGGACATCCTTTTACACTGTTCCCTTTTAAATGACCACAAAGGTTTGTAGCATAATCATGCACACACCATCCATCCACCCATTCATTCATCCATCCATCCATCTATCCATTCATCCATCCATCCATCTATCCATTCATCCATCCATCCACCCATTCATTCATTCATCCATCTATCCATTCATTGTCTGCTGTAGTCTATCCCAGCTGTCACTGGGTGAAAGGCAGGGGTCACCAGTCCATCGCAGGGACAGACAAACAACCACAAACACACGCACACACACTCACTTATATGGGCAATTTAGAATCACCAATGAATCTAACATACATGTTTTTAGACTGTAGAAGGAAACCGGAGAACCCGGAATAAACACACACAAACACAGGGAGAACATACAAACTCCACACAGAAAGACCCGTGCAGTTAATACGAACCTGAGACCTTCTTACTGTGAGGGAACAGTGCTAAACACTAAACCACCATGCTGATAGTCACACCAAGAAACCTTTAATGCTCTTCACTGTTTGTTCATTTGTAGGTTGCTGCTGATCCTCAGGTCATTATATTACTTTAAGATCTAATTTAAGACAAAATGCTGGAAAGATTGTGCGGAAACCCCAATACACAAAAACACAAAAATGCTGGTCATTAATAATAATAATAATAATACATTTCTGCTCTGAGAGCAAGAAAGCATGGTGGCTTGGTGGTTAGCACTGTTACCTCACAGCAAGAAGGCCCGGGTTCGACTTCCCTGAAGAGGTCTTTCTGTATGAAGTTTGCATGTTCTCCTCGTGCTTGCGTAGGTTTACTCGGGGCATTCAGGTTTCCCATAGGAGTGAGTGTGTGTGGCCCTGTGATGAAAAGACTCCAGCAGATCCCTGTAAGCCCAAATTAGAGAAAAAGCAGGTATAGAAGATAGATAAATGAATAAATAAATGAATAAATAAATGAATGCTTTGAATGCTTTATCTTCTATACCCACTTGTTCCCTAAATCATGTTTTAAAAAATATTTATTATTAATATTATATAACATTGATATTTATTATTCAGTTCCTATATTATCTTTTTTTTTTAAATTTTTTTCAAAAATTGATTTTATTATTTTTTTATTCCAGAATATTGATTTAACAGCTTGTTTTTAATTTTTCCAAATGATTTTGTTTAATTTTCCTTTTTAAACTTTACTGTCTTAACAAAGAGAGTTTTTGTATTTATATAATCAATCAAAGAATAAAATAACCTCAGAAATGAATATAGATCATTTTAGATTTTAAAGGACTAAATTAATAGTTAGTGTGTGTGTGTGTGTGTGTGTGGTGTGGTGTGGCAGAGGGCGTAGACTTCATGACAGTAGGTTGTATGATTGAAATGTAAAGCAACCAATCACAATTTGCGTATTTAGCGTCATACAGAATCCAACCAATCAGAATGACTTTCACAGTCCTGTAAGAGGTTCCAGATTTGTGTGTCATTTGCCATGTAGGTTCAGCTGAAGGCTAATGAGTGTGGCTGGTTTCCGTGGGCGTGCGTGCGTGCGTGTGTGCGTGCGTGCGTGCGTGCGTGTGCACGGTGCTCCAGCAGGGGGCAGTGACGGGCTGTGGGGTGAGAGTACGGAGAAGGAGGAGAAGGAATAGAAGCAGGACTGCTCGTGTTTGTGTTTGGAGATTAAGGGCAGATGATGTAGACGATTAGACGGAACACTGAATCGGACACGGACACCGGACTCTATTTATATAATACACACGGACAGCTGGTCACCAGCAAACTGTCTAATTTACAGGAGGACACTGAGGTAAGACATGTATCATAAATCATAAACAATAAACATAAAGATATCCCGCGTCCGCTGTGCGATCAGGGCACCGAGCTGAGCGCGCGCCTGCATTCAGAATGATGTACTGTGTCTGCGTATGTGCATGCGTGCGCGTGCGTGTAAGAGAGTGATGGAAGAGATTTCTGAAGTGTGTGTGCGTGTGTGAGAGTGAGAGAGAGAGTGATAGAGTGACAGAAGAGAATTCTTGTGTGTGTGTGTGTGTGTGTGTGTGTGTGTGTGTGTGTGTGTGTGTGTGTATGTGTGTGTGTGTATGTGATAAAAGAGTGTATGTGTGTGTGTGTGTGTGTGTGTGTGTGTGTGTGTGTGTGAGAGAGAGAGAGCTAGATAGATAGAAGAGAATTCTGATGTGTGTGTGTGTGAGAGAGTGATATAAGAGAATTTTGATGTGTGTGTGTGTGAGAGAGAGATAGTGATGGATGAGAATTCTGGTGTGTGTGTGTGTGTGTGAGAGAGAGATAGAGAGAATGATAGATTGATAGAAGAGAATTCTGATGGGTGTGTGTGTCTGTAAGTGATAATAGAAGGTGTGTGGTGTGTGTGTAACAGCTGTATGATGATGACACGACCATATACAGTGTGAATCTGCTCCATGTACATATTTGCAGTCTGAACATTTTAGAAAAAAAATAAAGTAAAAGCAGAGGATCAGTTAAATGAATGACTGAACGAAAAGGTAAGTAAACAAATGAATAAATTATGGATTATGTAAATGTATTAATGAATGGGTAAATAACCGAATAAAATGGGTGAAAGTAAATGAATGAATGTGTGAAAAGGTGAGTGAGTCAATAAATAAATACACAAATGAATAAAGAGAAGGTTGAGCTGTGAGGCAGGTTGTGTATTTGCAGTAGTTCTAGCTAAACAGATCAGTTCTAAACCTCAGACCTAAACCTCATCAGTCTCCTTAAGGCGTGTCCTCCTCAGTCCCTCTTGTACTGCCTTTTTCCTGTGTAGAATAGTTTGGCCATGACAGGAGACATGGCAGCGCCGCTCCCCATGAGTAACCACACCAGAGAGAGGGTGACAGTGGCTAAGCTCACGCTGGAGAACTTCTACAGCACCCTGCTTACACAGCACGAGGAGAGAGAGACCAGGTACAGCTTTACTCTCTTCATTATCTAAAGACCCATTGGTTACCAACATGGAGGTTCTTCTGAGAACTTTCTCCTACTGTACCCTCCACCATGTCATGCCTAATGTCTGTCACCGTTTTCAGGCAGAAGAAGCTGGAGAAGGTGATGGAAGAAGAAGGCTTACCTGATGAAGAGGTGAACTGGACGTTTATGGATTCTTTTTTAACCAACATGTCGGTCGGGTCTTTGATCCTGATCATTAAGCCAAATTCCATTTAACCTGCATAACCAGCATGCTTTTACGTGTTATAGTCAGTTATGATCTGATCAGTGACACATACCGTTCGGTGTGTTCCTGCTGTAGAAGATCACTAGGCGCTCCCAGCATGCGCGGAAAGAGACCGAGTTCCTGAGGTTAAAGAGAACTCGACTGGGGCTTAGCGATTTTGAGTCTCTTAAAGTCATCGGCAGGGGAGCTTTTGGCGAGGTCTGTGTGTGTGTGTGTGTGTGTGTGCGTGCCTCTCTTACACAAGGAGCTTTTACTTCAACCTGACAATTCTGTTCAATTCGTCCTCAGGTGCGACTGGTGCAAAAAAGCGACACAGGTCACATCTACGCCATGAAGATCCTGAGAAAATCAGACATGCTCGAGAAGGAACAGGTTTGTTATTAATGATTTATTTCACTTTTTTAATGCATCGCCACAAATCCTGGAAAACTAGCATCATTGCCTGTACCAGTTTAGACGTAGCTCTGTCCCGTTGGGATTTGTAGGTAGCGCACATCAGGGCAGAGAGGGACATCCTGGTGGAAGCAGATGGAGCATGGGTTGTGAAAATGTTTTACAGTTTCCAGGACAAAAGAAACCTTTATCTCATCATGGAGTTTCTGCCAGGAGGTAAGAATTGAAGACAGCCGTATTGGAGGATCTGCTTGGGCACTACAAATGTGTGTCCAAACAAACGTGTGTGTCTGTGTGTGTGTATTCAGGAGACATGATGACACTACTCATGAAAAAAGACACTCTGTCAGAGGAGGTGACTCAGTTTTATATAGCTGAGACAGTTCTGGCGATTGACTCCATTCACCAACTGGGCTTCATTCACCGCGATATCAAACCAGACAACCTTCTTCTGGACCTAAGGGTGAAACACACACACACACACACACACACACACACACACCACACACACACACAGGTTTCTTGTTGTTCCTGGTTGAATGCTGATGATTAATCAGCCTCATGTTCTTCTACATTCTAGGGCCATGTGAAGCTGTCCGACTTCGGGCTGTGCACAGGCTTGAAGAAAGCTCATCGCACCGAATTTTATAGGAACCTCACACATAACCCTCCAAGTGACTTCTGTAAGTATCCCAAATTTCATTTAATGTCTTATAAGAAAAACATTTATCTGTCAGCACCTGAACATATCTGGGTCCTAAATAAATATAAAGTGTGTGTGCAGGTTTTTATCCCAAACAAGTGGAATCCACACCTGAGTCCGCTGAAAGCTAAAATAAAGCTATTTAACAACTGGAATCAGATGTGTCTCCTATATGATTGGAATGAAAACCTTTACTTACACCGGCTGAGATTGAACACCCTTTGCTGCTTCTCCACCGGGGCCATAGCTGGAGGCCCATTAAGAAACAGGCTGGGCCTTTTACTGAACAAAATTCTGGGTAGGTGGCCTGATCCTGGTTTTAAACCGGCCCCAAAACCTTGAGTGGGAACTGAGGACATTTACATTTCCAGGATTTGGCAGACGCCCTTATCCAGAGTGACTTACGTTCATCTTCTCTTCTCGTTCAAACAATTTAACCACTGCGCTGTGGTAACCGCAGATTGTAACGAAGTCGATCCATGGATTCAAAATTTCCATTTCTGATTCTAGTCACATGTTGGTGATGGAGCAGGTTTTGCTCCCTGCCAGTGTAAACGTCACTACCGGCTTCATCACCAAGCCAGCACCGGCCCTGTGGAAAAGCGGTACCTGATATGTAGACTGTAATAACGTAGCAGTTACTGTATGTGTGTGTTAGCTTTTCAGAATATGAACTCGAAAAGAAAAGCTGAAACATGGAAAAAAAACAGACGACAGCTGGTAAGAGTTAGTGAGATTGAGAAAGTGTGTGTCTGTATTTGTGTGTTCCATTGTTGTAGAAAGCTCTGTGTAAAGTATATACTCTACAGAAAATAAGCGCCCCCCCCCACCCCTAAATTGTGCAGGCGTACTCGACTGTTGGCACACCCGACTACATCGCCCCTGAGGTCTTTATGCAGACGGGCTACAATAAGCTGTGTGACTGGTGGTCTCTGGGAGTCATCATGTATGAGATGTTGATAGGTAATGCTTCTATTAGTTGTCATATAACTAAAATAATGTTACAGCACCTTCTGTAATAACCAGTTTAAAACATATCAATATACAGTAAATATATAAATAATTTATATATTTACTTGCTTAGTGGTGTACCAGTTTTAAACAAGAACATAGACAGTGCAGGATCAGCCCACTGACAGCAGAATGTCTGGACTCCAGAGCAGCTCTTACTGGCCGAGAGGGCATCTGTGTGTTACGTAAAGAATCCAGTGACAGCTGGATTTGTTGAGAGTTTTCAGGAATTTAAAATGTCATCCATCAATTTGAGCTATTAAGGGTTAATGGCCTTGCCCAGGGGCCCAGCAGTGGCAGCTTGGTGGTGCTGGAAAAAACCCCACAATCTTTCAGTCGACCAGGACAACAAATTTACCACTGAGCCACCACTTTGTCGTCATTTGGTCCATTGGCATAACTGCAGTGGGTACTGAACGTCCGAAGGTGGCAGTTGGGAGTAATAGTATAAGTTGGTAGATACAATTTATAACTGTGATTTGTGAGCTGCAGAAACTGCTGTTCATTAGCAGCATCAATCCAGATGGAACTCCAAGAACATTCCATAAAAAGAAATGATAAATCACAATCGAATTTTTTTCACAAATAAACATATTTCGAAATTCTTCATCACTCCTGCAGATCTATTTACATTCCTATGCTTTGGCTGCTTGAACCCCCGATAAGAAAATAAGCAGTGGATTCAGCTGATTGGCTTTAGGAGTTGGCAACCTAAGATCTACAGAATTAAAGCTCTCGCTCTCTCTCTCTTTACTTCTGGTTTTTATTAAAGCAGTGTTTTTTCTGTTGCAGGATATCCACCCTTCTGTTCAGAGACTCCACAGGAAACGTACAGGAAAGTCATGAACTGGCGAGAAACCCTTACCTTCCCCCCTGAAGTTCCTATTTCAGAGAGAGCTAAAGACCTGGTCCTCAGGTTAGAAACATTATTGGTGTATATACACACACACACACACACACACACACACACACACAATTGTGTAAAACTATTGAAAACTAGCCTAGCCACGGTTATAAAAGTACTTTGCACAGGATCTTTTATCTGGCTCAGATTAATTATCTCTACCGAAATGTTTATTTCACACAGTCTGTAACTAAGATCAGTTTTAATTTCCTAATTAATAAATTAAGAATCAAGTTTTACTTATGTAATTTTTTGTTCTTGACAATGAAAATGATTATTGACAATGATTATTGTGGGTTTGAATATCTAAATTTTTCTAGAATAAATCACTGCATGTTGTGTTTAATTGCAGTAAGTATAAACTGCAGCAGCACAATGCACTCTGTGTAAAACAGTTTAGCTCCTCTCTGGTGAAGATCATTAGTTATACACACACACACACACATTTTTGTCAGTAAATGAGAGACATTAGCATACATCGGCACATCTTCAAAATCGGAGTGTTTGGTGATGTAGTCGTTAAACATCGTCATTGGTCAGCTTTGTAAAGAAAGTAGTTGTGATTGGATTAAGTTTCACGGTGGTGCAGAATGCACAGGTATTAATCGGATTTCCATTCATTGTTCCATGGTAAAATTTTGAAGGCTCTGATTATTTCAAGAGGAAAATCATGTTTTAGTGCCTCATCTGACCTAAACAAAAAAAAGTTTAAATACACAAAACTGTGTGTGTGTGTGTGTTTGTATTATGTGTTAAACAAGGAAGTGGTAGCACAGTGGTTAAAGTATTCGACTACTATCTGGAAGATCGGAGTTCGATTCCCAGCACCACCACTGGGCCCCTGAGCAAGAGCCTCTAATTGCTAAATTCTATAGGAGAGATAAATGCAAGTCGCTCTGGATGAGGGCGTCTGGCAAATGTTATGAATGTAAATGAAAAGAGTTTGGGACAGGGGAGGCTGTAGGCTTGTGAAACTTCACTCAGCTTAATTTTGTATTTTCCCACACAGATCTGAAAATATTTTCTGGAAAACCAAACTTTATGTAGTTTCCACTAGTCTTAATGTTGATAAAAAACCATAAATGTATTCTTTTTTATTATGGTCGATAAAATTCCTAATGATTAATTCATCCATTATCATGAACATGCCTAATTAGAATTAACCTGGGGACTTCAGAGCCATTGCTCTGGGGTATCAGCCCTTAACCTTAAGTGGATTTAGATTAATTTCTCTTTCTGTATAATGGATCAGATTCTCTGAGAATCTCACACAGCTGTTACTGAATCTAATGGCAGTCTAATAATACTCCATCACTCCTTTCAACACAAACTCTTACTGTAGAAATAAAGCCCTATTTCTGCTGTGAGCTGTGCAGACGGTTCAGCGTCGACTCTCTCTGAGCTACTGAAGCTTTAAAAAGATGAATTCAAAGGTGCTTTTATTTAGAAAACAAACCATCTTTGGCTTGTCGGCTCATTTTGATGGCAAACACTCGTCCTGTATATATATGACATCATCTACATGCCGCTGCAGTGCAGAAAGCTGATGGGCTGGAACAAGGACAGGTCTGTTAGTCAGCACCTGCTGAACTAAAACCCAGCTTGGACTTTTCTCTTCAGAACGTTGCAGTAATGCAGTAATATTTTTATAAATAAACTACACTCCTGCTTTAAGCTATTGAACCGGTTCTTGCTGAATTACTAACTATTCTTAAGGCAGTAACACCCAGTCATTAAAGATTCTTTTTCTCTGAGACATAATCATTTACATATACATTCAGCACACACCCTATGTAAATATCCAGGGTGATTTACATTTATCTTTTCTATACAAATAAGCAAATTGCAGGTTAAGGGCCTTGCTCAGGGGCCCAACAGTGGCAACTTTCAGCCAAAGGTTTTTTATTTCTCCATTTTGTCACAGATGGGGTTTTGGGTTTTTTGCCACAGTCACCTCTGGCTTGGAAAGTGGTAACACAGTGGTTACTGTGTTCTGAACTGCTAATTGAAAGATCTGGGTTCCACTGCTGGGCTCCTGTGCAAGGCCCTTAACCCTGAATTGCTCAGTTGTATGAAAGAGATAAATGTAAGTTGCTCTGGATAAGGACGTCTACCAAATGCTGCAAATGTAATGTAAAGGCTAGCTTAGTAGGGCACTCTTGATTTAAAGATGAGAGTTAAACTGAACTGAGTGTTCACTTTTTCCTTGTTTTAACACACTATTCCACTATTTTATTCTGTGAAGCTGCTTTAAAAACAATATCTATTGTTAAAAACACCATATAAATAAAGTTGACTTGGCTTGACTCCAACCCTGATCTTCCAATTAGCAGTCCAACACCTTAACCACTGTGCTACCACTTTACAGCTCAAGGCAAGACGATATATTATCTCTGTTTTCTATTGTTATCTTTAAACGCGTTTGGCCCAATGCGTCCGACTGTCCAGTCTGTGCTCCGAATGCAACGCTGCAGGATAAAGGCAGTTCTTTTTCACAAATGATTCTTAGTAAAATAGCTTAAGCTGGATTTTAGTGATGGGGGAAGTGGTAGCACAGTAATGAAGGTGTTGGACTGGTAATTGGAAAATACGGGGTTCGATTTCCAGCACCACCAATTTCCCACTGTTTGGCCCCTGAGCAAGACCCCTAACACCCAGTTAAAGGGCTGTAGAAAAGAGAGAAATGTAAGTTGTTCTGGAAAAGGGTGTCTGCTAAATGCCAGGAACGTAAATGATGGACAAAAGATTCAAAAACTCCTCAGTATGTGCACAAACAAATACAGTTGTTAAAGGACGTGTTTGTGCGTGTGTGTTTCAGGTATTGCACAGATGCAGAGAACAGGATTGGGGCGCTGAGTGTGGATGAAATAAAGTGCCATCCTTTCTTTGAGGGAGTTGATTGGGAGCACATCAGGTACACCACTGGAGAGAATTTAGGATTTTGTTTTAAAATAAACATTGACAACAGTGTTAAAAATTCTGTGTTCTTAAAGAAAACGTAGTTACCATTGTGTGATGAAAATGTTCAGCTGTCCCAATTTCCGCAGGATACAAAATACTAGCCTGCGCTCTGGTGTAGCGGGTTAAAGCGCTGGCACCCACATGCGCAGTTGCGCTCCGGCGACCCGGATTTTATTCCATCTCAGGTCCTTTCCAGTCCCACCCCGTTTGTCTCTATCGAAAGGGGTGACAGCCTCTCCAGAAGCTCTGTGTGTGCCTGGCCCTTTGTCAGGCTTTTTGTGTTTTCTTTTCCTAGGTGTGTTTTTGTACTTTTTTGCATCTTTTGCATTTGTTTATTCCTTGGATATAAATGTTCACAAGCTGTAACTTGTTTATTCGGGAAACCAACTACTTTCACTTGAAAAGTTCCCTGCTGGTGTGGTTCCCAGTTTACCTGACGAGGTGAGAAAGCTGTATCGTATTTGCAGAGCCGGCACTAAGCTATGGCTAAGCGGTCTGCGAGAAAGTGCTGATATAAGCCTTGGTACCTTCTGTAATCATAGGAAGTTCCTTACCAAACAAGATCGATAAACTGGCTGTGCTGGTGAAAAATGAAAAAAATCTACAAAGAGTGCAGTTTATGTGTGAAAAGCAGACCACAACCTTAATCTGCTTCAGCCTCATTACTAACCAAGAGTGAAAAGACTACCCACAACCAGGATCACTGAGAAACTGCCTTATTGTCTCCAAGTGAGGTGAGCTCAGAATAACAAAGAACAGACATATGTTAGCGAAGATGCAATTCGACTTGTGATGTCTGCCTCCCGAACAGTGCAGGGTAAATTATTCCAAAGTTTAGGCCCTAGATAAGAGAAGGATCTGCCACCTGCAGCTGGTTTTGTTATTCTAGGTATAATTAAATTGTTTATAATTAAAGTCCTGAGAGCGCAGAGGACGTGGAGGACTATACTAGGATAGGAGCTCAATCAGGTACCAAGGTGCTAAACCATTTAGGGCTTTATAAGATTTTAAAATCTTTTAAATATTTAATAGGGAGCCAGTGCAGTATTGACAGAACCGGGCTAATATGATCATACTTTTTGGTTCTACTTTTTGGTTCTAGCTGCTGCATTTTAGACCAGCCGGAGTTTGTTTATTAGGTGTGCAGAACAACCACCCAATAAAGCGTTACAATAGTCTAATCTTGAAGTCATGAACGCATGAACTAAAATTTCTGCATTTGACCTCGAGAGCATAGGTCGTAGTTTAGATATATTTTTAAGATGATAAAATGCATTTTTACAAATGCTGGAAATCTGGCTCTCAAAGGAAAGATTACTGTAAAAAGCACACCTAAGGAATTATTTGTTGTCCAGTTTTTTATATCAACTATGCATTCAGTTAGTTTTTCAAATTGGTAAGTTTCGCCGGGTTGCAAAGAAATATATAGCTAAGTGTCATCGGCATAGCAGTGAAAGCTAACACCATGTTTCCTAATAATGGGGTAACATGTAAAGTGTAAAAAGTAACGGTCCTAGAACTTGGGGTACTTGGAGCCTTGGGGTATTCCATACTTTAATTTTAATTTGAGCAGTCTCAGTACTACGATAGGATCTAAATCCTGACTGGAAATTTTTCTAAGAAAAAATGTAACTGTAAAGATACGACCATATTAAGTATCTTAAACAGAAATGGGAGGTTTGAGCTCGGTCTGTAATTAACTAGATCTTTGGGATCAAGTTGTGGTTTTTTTAATGAGCGGCTTAATAACAGCTAGTTTAAATGTTTTGAAAACGTATCCTAATGACAATGATGAATTAATTATATTCAAAAGCGTACCTATGACATCAGGAATTACCTCTTTTAGGAACTTAGATGGAATCGGGTCTAACATACATGTTGTTGGTTTAGATGATTTGATAAGTTTATAAAGTTCTTCCTCTCCTATATTAACGAATGAGTGAAATTGTTCCTCTGGGAATCTATAGCGCACTGATGCACTGTTTGCTGCACGTTCACAATTTTATCTCTAATAGTATCGATCTTAATTCATAAATTCATCACTGCTTTGCTGATAAGAAATGTCAACACATGTTGATGCTTTGTTATTAGTTAATTTAGCCACTGTATTGAATAAATACCTAGGGTATTTCTACTTAGGGTACGAGGATTCTTTTCTAGAAGAGATGAAAAGTAATCAGATCTAGCAGTTTTTAATGCATTACTGTCTTTTCGACATGGATATTAAAATCACCAACAATTAAGACTTGGTGATGGTGGTGGACTACATAAGGCCCAGGCCTCAACCGGAACCTGTGAACTGCCAACATGGACGCTCTGTGCAGGAATGGACAGAGCCGGTTATACTTCCTCGGAAGTTTTTCAACATCTGCAAAAAAACTTTTTTATCAGACGTTTGTGTTAAGTGCCCTCTTTTATGCATGGTGTGCTGTGGAGGCAGCATCAGAAAAGAAAGAAGCCTCACGTGTGGACAAGCTGGTGAGAAAAGCGGGCTCTGCCACTGATGTCAGGCTGTCCAGCTCTGAGCCCACAACAGAGAGACAGGCACTTAACAGGCTCCTGTCAATCATGAACAACCCAGTACATCCACTGCACAGCATCATCTCCAGGAAGAGCTTCAGGGACAAGTTTCTGTCATTGCCCTGTTCTACTGACAGACTGAGGAAGTCGTTTTCTAACCCTAACCTTTTTTTACATTACGTTTGTGTTTCTCTGTGGATATTTATATCTATCTATTGTTAATACCAACATCAGCGTGGGTAGGTAATGGATGTGGGGCAGAGAATGGATGGAGTTTCCCCTTTTTTTTATTGCCTTTCTTTGCTTTTAATCAGCGTATAAATGGTTGCACTTGTTTGACCTTTACTTTCGAATTAGATGCAATTGCTTGAATGAACAACATTGAAACAGGGGAAAAAGGGCAAACTGATTTATACGAAACACAAAGATTTTATGAACAGAATAAAAATCTCATGTGATCAATGAAATTCTACCGATGTGACCCACTTGGCGCACCGCATTGCGCAGCTGTGTTCAGAAGAAAGCAGGATTCAGATTTCATTAATCACATGCAATATTTATGTTGAGAAAATATTTTTTTCAGTGGGGGCGGTGCCATGGTGGGCTCCTGTACTTGTCACCGACACATATAGCCATTGTCTCCAGTTTTGTATTTGTTGCATTTTTAGCCATTTTTTAAGATTACGAAATATTGCAAAATATTGTGATGTTGTATCATGAGGCCCTTGCCAATACACAGCTGTAGTAATAGTTTGCTCTTTATGCTTTAGTCTGTTCAACAGTTTGTTAAAGTTATATTAATAGGGTATTGGAGTGTAATGCACAGCTATATCTGGTTTATAACAATAATAAGAATAATATTAATCATATTTTCTTCACTCACAGAGAAAGACCTGCCGCTATTTCCATTGAGATCAAGAGCATTGACGACACGTCCAATTTTGATGATTTTCCCGAGTCAGACATTTTGCAGCCAGGTAAAAGCCGAGCACAGACACACAGGCGTTTCTCTAAACTGTAATTGATTACCATTCTGTATTTCACAAATTCACTTTTTTGTTCCAGTGACAAATCAAACGGAACCAGACTTCAAGTCTAAGGACTGGGTTTTCCTCAACTACACATACAAACGATTCGAAGGTCTCACACAGCGTGGAACCCTGCCCCCTACACAGAGCTGGGCAAAGCACAAGACTGAAAGCTAAAATCGAGTTTTACACACACACACACACACACACACACACACACACTTTATAGACAAAAGTCTCGTCTCACCTAAACACCTGATCGTCTTCAGAGGCTTACTGCGCTGTAAATACAATGTGCAAATATGTTGAGCATTCAACATAATGTCAATAATCTCAATAATAATAGTATTAATAATAGTGGGGATAAACTCCCAACTCTATATGACTACCCTGTGATCTGTATGAGCTCAGGTAAGAGGATGCTTATGGTCGACATCCCGTGTTCGGCGTTCACACATTGCACTGTAGACGTCACCGTGAACTTTAACAGGGTCTTTTTCAGTTCGTACCTCACCTCGGCCTTATGTGTGAACCCTACAGAGCAGCTCGGAATGATGCTGAACGTTGGTCTTATAAAACGTTCAGAAAATCCTTAATGTTTATGCCCTCACTGCATCTGTATGGACTACCAGTGTTTTGCACTAACTACCCTCGAGTGTAGTTCCTAAATTAATTAATGCACTTGCAACATGTAAGGGTTACGTTCATATTTATTGTACAGGAAGTGCACACTACTTATAACACTATTTACACATAAGTGTCTGCTAATGCGCCGGTTTTTTTTGATGATATTACAGAGACTGACGCACTGATCGATTCATCTTTATATCTGCTTCATTTTATTTGAAGTGGTCAGTCTTCTTCCTGAATGTGTGCCAAAATATCTGGTCAGCAGCTACAGTGACTAAAATCCTGCTTCGCCATACAGACAATGACAGAGAAACGTGTAAAGAAACGTTCTGATCTATGGCACTTTATGTTGTGTTTTCTTTACCTTTTATTTGTGTGTGAAATAGTGTAGGAGTCTCGGGGGTTGTGTTTTTGTAGGTTATTTATTGCTTGTGAAGTGTTATTATGTGAAAAGTTAGCATAAAGCCCAACCCTGCCCTCTGCGTTTGACCACATTAACTGTTTACTGTGTATCAGCGGAGTTACAGGAAACTTACAGGGTGCAGATGTACATCGATTATTATGTAATAATAGATGTACATGTACATAGATGTGTTCTAATAAGTACATCATTATTCAATTCCTAGTTAAGATAATCGAGCTTGCAGCAACACCTAAGGTTAGAGAACGCTGCGTTTTCTGGTTCTTCAGTTGTCTTGTTTACATCAAGTTCAACATGGAGGAACGTGTTTGTAGCTGCTATAACGGAAGTGTTGACAGGAACTAGCTTGTGTCATGGATGTTCTATAACATTAAATGTGACTAGAAATGGAGTTAAGTTACGTGGTGTTCTTTAATAAATAATCAGCTCTATATATCCATCGGCACATTGCTGTGATGGAAAAGAAAGAAAACATTGAGTGACATGCTGTTATAGGACAATAATCATGTCTACCTGCATTGTAGGAATAAATCGTAATAAATATGATGTGCTTGAGAACCATTAACTCTTTACTGTATTTTCTATCAGGTGTTGGATGCAGTTTCACACAATTCTTTCACACAGCTGGTTGTTATGAAACTAAGATTGAAATCTGATGAATAAATGATGCTTCCTCATCTTCCTGTTATCTAGTCTTAATATAGATTGGCAGGAAATTTTGCATGTAGCTATACGAAAACATTTTACAGGGAAAGGATATTCTGGAATAGAGTTGTATATAAAATCCCTCTTCGCATTTAGAGCAAAGTAGGTTATAAGGTAGAAATTCCTATATATTATCAATGTATGTATAATTTAAATAAAAGCTGTAGTGGGCTCCCCTTACTTTCAAACCCCTTTACCATCTTCTAGCTTTCAGATATTTGTTTCGGTATGACTGTTTAAAGACACGTGACCTGATGTTTGCAGCTGGGTGTAGGGGCAGCACCAAGAAAAGGAAGCTAAAGGAAGTTACTTAGGGATTTTGAACAGTGGAGAAAAATATTTCGGTGTATTTTCTGTAAAAGGAAGATGGCAGGCTGTGTCTCTTTTCTGTACTAAACAAAAATCTGTATGCATTCTGAGAGACAACAGTCTAAAGTCATAGGAACGTTATTATTAAAAGCTGGGTGATGTTGGTGTAAATCCATTGTCCATCTGTGTGAGTCCACTATAAAGACTGCAGATTTATTGCATCTGAAAAAGAGTAAGTTAAACGGTTAGTTTATCTAAAGAATCTCCATAACTGAGACTCTTAACTGTGTAAAAGATCTTTTTTGTCCCAGAACACAGGACAAACGCTGATGTTATACTGAATAGGACCAACGCCGGGGTGAAAGGACTGAAGGTGGGAAACATCTTCCCATACACACTGATGTCATTGGTAATTGTTGCCACCTGTTAACTGGAATGTAAAAAAAGAAGGACTCGGCTTTACGAAATGACAGGTGACCTGGAGTGTCAGTTAATATTTGTGCTTATTCAGTGCAAAAAACTATTTTGTATTTTGTGGCTTTTAGGATAAATTTCGTGCAGGACATTCAAACTGTTGTCACCTGCTTGGGTGTAAGATCCAAAAAGCTGTCATCTTGGAAAACATACATTTGGAGTAGAATTTCTGAAACGGTACATTGAATATAACATTCAGTTTTATATGTCTGAAGGAGGAAGAATTTGCTGATTGACTTGTTGCTGGTTATTTAACAAGACCAGTAAAGTAGATGACTAGAAATAAGCTAAAATTCTAATCCATTATCTCATTTATATTTTGATCTCAAGCCTAAAATGTCATATGGTTAAACAACACATTTTGCCCTGCAGCTTTTAATACTTTGGTATGCTTTTTAGGGCAGTGTAGAAATATCTATAGCTAACTATGGATATTATATCCTCTAGTAATGATGCACTGGACGCTGCTAGCAATTTTGGACCCTTTGAAATAATATGAGGTTTTAGCACCAGCTTGGCACTGACCCTAGTGGAAAACCACTAATCAGTGAGGCTAATCGGAGAAAAAGGCTTTAATTTGCTAGGGAGCATAAAGATTGGACTCTGGAGCAATGGAATAGGGTCATGCGGTCTGATGAGTCCAGCAGATTTACCCTGTTCCAGAGTGATGGGTGCAGCAGTGTAAAACAGAGGCGAATGAAGTGATGCACTCATCATGCCCAGTGCCTACCGCACAAGCCTGTGGCAATGTTATGTGCCCAAAGAATGAGGTCAGCTGACTACCTGAATATAGTAAATGACCAGGTTATTCCACTAATGGATTTTTTTTTTTCCCTGATGTCACAGGAATATGCAGAGATGACAATTTCAGGATTCATCAGGCTTAAATTGTGAAAGAGTGGTTTAGGGAGCATGAGACATCATTTACACACACGGATGGGTCACCACAGACCAGAGTCCAGACTTTAAACCCATTGAGAATCTTTGGGATGTTCTGGAAAAGATTTTTGCGCAGCAGTCCGACTTTCCCATCATCGATACACGTTTTCGCCGAAAAATGAATGCAATTAATGCTGTAATGCTGTGGATGGAAATAAATGTTGTGACATTGCAGAAATACATTTAAACGATCCCATGGCAAATGCATGCTGTAATCAAAGCCAAACGCGGTCCAACAAAATATTATATAAGCTACCACAGCTACCAGCTACCAGTTGTTCCCCTGAGCAAGGCTCTTAACCCTTAACTACTCAGTTGAAGAACGAGATAAAAAATGAGAGAATTGTAATGGATACATGTGTCTGCCTAATTGCTGTACATGTTTGGTTAGCCATGTCGAAGAATTAACAGATATTGTGCAAGAGGACTATAGAATAAATACCATATTTTCCTAGTGTGTCTGGGAGAACAGACACCTTACCTGCTGACCTAGGAAGAGACACAGAGCACATAACTAGCTGCAGTTAATACTTCATTAACTAAAGTTTTAGACACTTTACCACTTCTACACCCCTTCATCTGTCACACAGGGGTTACTAAAAAAAACACACGGTTAACTGATGCGACTGTCTTTCTTTTTTGGCCAGAGACCACAGAATTCAAGCTCCTTTTACCGTATATAATCTCTGGTATTTTGTTCTTCCCCATGACAACCAGCTCGAAAAAAAAATAGGAATAAGGGAATAGCAGATGATGTTTCCCCTGTGATGAAAGGATTTTGCCAGTATGCATGCTGCTGAAAGTTTAGTGTGGAAAATCTATAGCATTCCATGTTGTGCAACACCAAGAGGCGGCTACAACAGAAAAGCTATGCAACAGTTGAAGATCCAGAGGCGATCCTAAGATGGATCCTAAGTGCTCAGTTACCAGAAAAATACAAAGCAGTCAACGTCCATTGCCCAGGTCATGCTGAGAAAAAAAGACACTATGTGTCACTGCCAGCCTTTCCCTGTCCAACCAGTGCTTTGGGAAGCTAAGATTAGAAGAGAATAGTGATATGCTATTGCTAAACAATAACCCCTGGTTATAAAACCGAGGCCACCACTTGCCGAAGTTGGGAATATTTTAATTAGGGATCCCTTAGGTGTCCCTCTTTGTCAAAGGGACAGCAGACTACAAGGTGTGCAAGATGCTGACGCATCTGCAAGTGAACCACAATGCACATGCTGCTCTGCTTCCAGGCTTTTGCCAGGACCCAAGCTTTTATCCAAACCTGCAGCAGTCTTATATGTACAAGACCACTGTGACAGATGGCTGAGGCTAAGACCATAAGATCCAGGAGCCTCTAGAAGATCTCTAAGTTTGCAAACGCGTAAGTTGGATCAGATGACGCTCTTCTGCATGTTCATGCACAGCCCCCAACTTTAAGTGGCGGAGCAGCGCATGCATGTGGTTAACCTGCCGCGAGCAGGCTAGGATAAGACAGTCGTCTAAATAGTTAAGAATGCGCATCCTGCTCGCTTGGAGTGGTAGGAGCGCTGCATCCATGCACTTGAAAAAATACATGCAAAGCTTGAAGCAACCATTTAGGTCCAGAGTCACGAACCAGTCCCCGGTGCGTATCTCTGCGTCAGGATCGGTTTTAAAAGTTAACATCCTGAATAAGCAAAGCGCTTTGTTCAATGGTCTCAGATCCTAAATCGGACAAAACCATAAAATTGGCTTTTTATAACTGTGGGAATATTTTGCAATCTTTATTGAGTGGCAAAAACACAGATGCATGCTCTTGAGCTCGCGCAGCGCGATGAACTCTCCGGCGCTTGCAAGCTGGGGCTTCGAACTCCTACCTTCTCTCGCTGGCTTTAATAAGAAGGTTTAGCGGCAGAAGAGGACAGACGAGGGTTGTGGGCTCTGCCACTTGTCACGCCTTCACTTTCATGTTCTTGCCTCTGGCTCTCAGTGGGATGTAGTGGCCACGTTCGGCACCTGCTGCAGACCTTGCCGGCTGCTGCTGAGAAGCCCACCTCATAGCCCTGGCTAGCTTCTGTGCCTCTGTAAAACGCTTTACTATAGGACCCACGGCAGTGCAAAAAGGCCGAAAGGGGAATTGGGAGCGTTTAGGAGCATTTTCTGGTCTGCCTCTTTGAGATCCGCTAGAATCACCCTGAGGTGCTTCTGGAGAACCACCAAGAAAACCATGGACTGGCCGATTGCCTGCGCTGCTCTCTTAGAAGCCATGAGAGCCAAGCCTGTTGCCGTCCGTAGTTCTTTAATGTTGCAGAGGGGGCTGTGCTGTCATCCAAAGCCTAAAGGAACTTAACCTGGGACATCTGAGGAAGAATTAACAGCAAGAAGATTGTGAATTTTGCGCCTGGGGGCCTATATACTCCTTAAAAGGTGGCATGTGCCTATTGCTTATTTGCATACGGGCGTCAATAGGCCAGTCTAATGCAGTGGAGTGAGCCAATAATCTTCAGAAGGATAGTGAAGGTGAGGAATTTCCCATAGCGGATGGTCCACAATGTCGAGCGAAGCTTGAAAGGGAATACGTTTTTAAAAGTCGATTGTAAAATCACTGGTGTTGATTTTGTGTAAGGAGAACTGTGTGTCAGACAAGGTGTTGAGCAACACAAGTGCCAGTCCTTTCCTCTTTTCTGATCACACTGTACAAATCGGGTGTAAAGGTAACACTCGCATTCTTTTCTCTTTTGTTCTGACTCTACAGTCGATGTGCTGAAGGCTGTTATGGAAAAGACTTTAGTTCAATTTTTTTTCCCTGCAACATAATTTGCTGCATTTTTGTCATTCGATTTAAAGGAAAACATAGAGGCTGGTAAAAGAGTGACGTAATTACAGGAACTGACTTGTCTCATGGGTGTTCCATAACAATTAATGTAATCATTTGCAAATCTCTAATTAAAATGTGCTAAAAAATAGTCCTGGGCAAAATGACAAAGATGCCAAGGATTATTTGCCTTTAACAGCGCGGTCCAACCTGTTTTATAATTTATTTAAATACACTGCTGATTTACATGTAAACTTATTGTAAGCAGTAAACTTTGCTCTAGAGCACTGCATGTTGCACAAAGACTAACAGGCAACATTGCTGGAGTTGTAATTTTATGTATTAAAAGCAGACTTAAAAGTCCTACAATCCTAAAATACCAATGATTCCGAGTTCTCTTGAGACAGCAGTAAGTCCGGGTTCCCCTGAGGCAGCAGCGATCCCGAGTTCCCCTGAGGCAGCAGCGATCCCGGGTTCCCCTGAGACAGCAGCGATCCCGGGTTCCCCTGAGGCAGCAGCGATCCCGGGTTCCCCTGAGGCAGCAGCGATCCCGGGTTCCCCTGAGGCAGCAGCGATCCCGGGTTCCCCTGAGGCAGCAGTGATCCTGAGTTCCTCTGCTCTCTGGACCTACCTGATTCTTCATCACATACGCAGAATTAAGATCAATAATATTACTGTAGCTTGTATTAGGGCTGCAATTGACTGTAATAAACATTCAAAATATTTTGTGCAGCACAACAGACTTTATATTAAAACTCATAAGTGCAGAAGTTCATGTATATGCAATTGCACTTTAAATCTGAAATTCATATTTATTCCGCAAAGTTGATTCGTGACAATGTTCATGGTTCGAACCCCTAAACAAATCACAACAAATAATCCTGCACTTTACACAATCACACAAGTGGACAGTTAGATTTGTGTAAACAAATGACCGACTCCATCTTTAACGATTATGAGCGCACATTTTGACTCCAATGGCCTTCCACAGCGCATAACCCTGTTAACCAGCACGTGACGTTATGGCCTTCTGTGACTGTTCCAGTTTAATTAAACACTTTAGCCTTAGCGAACTGCTTTTATGTTTCTTTTTTAATGGTCCTTCACCACAAACTGCTGTAATTTGCAGAAAGCCTAATACGATGTGCGAAATGATTTCCAGCACGCAAAAATAAAACAGCGCAAAATGTTCTACCGAAAAAAACAAAAACAAAAAAAAAAACTCTTAAGCCGTCCCGTAGTTATGACGCCATCAGCGGGGGAGAGGGGCGGAGGGGTTGTTACAGGACAGTACACAACAAAGCAGAGCGAAAGGAGCAGGAGGACCAGCCGAAGAAGCACTGCGAGATCACCGAGTCAGAGAGACAGCTGATCGGCACTCGACCGCTTTTACTGTCAGTGTACAAGAAGTTAAGTTTCGACAGAGGCGACGCGTCTGACAATCCGACTGACACGACATTGGCACCGCACGCCGAGCTGTAAACATGTCGTCTCCGAGTCCGGGTAAAAGGAGAATGGATACCGACGTGGTGAAACTGTATCCTTCAGAATATTCACCAAAAAAAAAAACCACCATGAGAAAGAGACAGATCAGTAACCGCGTTATATCTATTTATAAAACCCGGCTCCGTTTAGGTGTTTACAGCGGGGCTCATTTTAAACCTGTGTTTAATTACAATAAAGTAAATAAAAACAACCCGTCAAACCGATGACTGGGGTTAAAACAGCCCGTCTGATCAGCACACACACACACACACACGGCTAGCAGGATTACAGATTAGCATTAATTTACCTATTCGTTTATTCTTTTTAATGTAACATGACGTTTATATTCACGCTGACAGTCACAACACAACGATTTCTAGGCATTTTAATGCTCGCTGAAGTTTTTGGTGCCAAAAGTTTGAAAGCGGTTTTTTTTGTTAGCTGTGCTGTTTAGCCAACCTGCTAACTGGTTCCGCACTCAAACCTGTGTTCACTTGACTAAAAGTGTTCAGCAGAACGTCGACACGAGCTGAGAAACACACAGACATGTGCGCCGTTTACTTAAACGCGTATCCGTGCTAATACAATAAAATAAAGTGATAATAAAACAAGTTTTATCCGCATTTTTCTGAACGAGCTCAGTGGAGCTAACGGCTAACACCGAGGCCTGTCGATATGTTTACACACAACTGGCACTGTGAGCTCGGGTTATTCTCGGACTAACAGCTCGTATCTGATTAAGTATGTGTTTTTCATGATAAAACAGAGTTTATAAAAATGATTTAAAGTGTTTAAATGCGATTCTGTGCTGATGTTTAAGAACGTGCGTCGTGTCCCTGTTTTTGTTCCTCTCTCCGCGCTGTTAAACATTTCCTCTTTACGGGGTTTAAAATGTTTGCAGGTCAAACTGATTTATTATTTATTGTTTTGTTATTTAACACTATAAAGCCGTGTTTTTTGTGTTAATGTACTTTACCGAAATGGAGGTGAGATTGTTTTTCTGAGTTTACGCCTCTAGCGGACGTTTATGCGAGAAACCCCTCTCTGTATTTTTCATTTATTTTAAATTGTGTTTAAATTAAAATAAATGTTATAATCAAGATACTAACAGGCGAAATGATTGATCTTTATAGTTTAATGTTTTGTACAGTGTTTGTGGTGTAAAGTAAACGGTAGCAGGTTAAAACACTGTTGTGTGTCCAGGATTCGGAACAGGGTCACAGACGCTGTGTGTTTTCGTGTGAGTCGCAGTCCAGCGCGCCCGCTGATTGGTCAATCTGTTACTACCCGGAAGCGGAAGGAGGCGGGACTTTGGGCTGAGGGAATCAGAATGCACACCAGTTGTCACCTCTTTTAAAAACAAACAACAACAAAAAAAACCCTTTGTGACACATCCTGGCACACACACACACACACACATGCAGTAATGCAAGGAAAGGATCAGTGTCACTAGATTTCTCATGGTGTTTGTGGAACGACAGGTTTATTACCACCTGGTATCTCACACCAGACTCCTCTGACCCCCTTATTACCACATTTAGCCAGGAGGTGGGTTGCCAAATCTGCCAAAAATAACCTCATCAAAACTAAACCATGCAAGTACCAAACGAAAACCCTCTGTTTTTTATGAGTATGTAAAACAGCAGCCCTGAAACAAGCCTGTTCACACAGCGATGGGAATTTTTCTGCTCCATCTAATAACGATTTAAAGAATTAGTTTGATCTTGAGTGTTGTGAGGTCATGGTTGTGGGGGCAGGGTTTAGTTTAGCCCCTGACACTGTCATAGCTAATCAGAGTGACAGCAGCAGTTTGTGATGCAATGCTGATATGAGACGTTTCTGTGCTCTTGTGTGGTGCATTGTTCTGTAGCAGCTAGTTAGTAGGTGGTGATTAGCAGGACTAAAAATATGTTTTTACATATCAGAAATTGTGAGCCGTTTGTGCCAGTTAGACTCGGTGTAACTGATTGGATCAGTAAACACGAATGTATTCATAAATCAGCTTCATGTTTTCATCTGTGTTTTAGATCACTAAATAAATTAATTTCTTTTTCTGTCACAGACCAAATTAAGAAAAAAAATTAGCTTATTGCCTGTGTGGATTGGGAAAACACCCATCAGTTCTGGCCCAAAGAGGGCCCGGCACCAGGGTTCAGTTCCCACAGAGTATGAAATAAATACATTACTTCTCGGTAAGAGCACGTTTACACAGCATGTATCAAGCGATTCAATTCCGATTCCGATGGGATTTGACCCACGATCGTGTAAGCAGGAAAAAATCACATGGATTCCGATATTTTCCAATCAGTTTCAGGTTTTATTCATAAGTGGAAATTAATCTGATATAAATTGGATACGTGCATCAGATGCATGAATTTGACTTGTGCCAAAGCGGTCACCGGTGACAATTCAGACGCCGCTCTCTCAGCCCCAACAGCTTTGAAGCTTGAAGGTGTGGTAGGATTTTCCTACTTTCAAATGGTAACCCAGAACACCTCCACTAAGCTTCTCCAGGAGTGAGAGGTGGATTTCAGTCAATTTCCATCTCTCCGCCTATCAAGGACTAACGCATGCTCTAATGAGCCATACTAATTTGAATAAACACCATCACACAGCTTCCTCTGCATGGTTCAGAGCAGATGAGGTGTGCCATAAAAATACTGTTACATAAAGTAAAGCAAATTAAACTGGAATTGGTTTTTACTTGAATCAACTTGTACCTTTATTCATTTGGCATATATAATTTAAACCAGATGTTTAGGAACGATCACAGTGCAGATGTTTTGTTGGGTGTTGGAACATGAAGCGGACCTGCACTAACCTTAACCTGATTATTCAGCATCGAGAGTAAACATGAAGTTACGATTCTGAGTGGACTTAATGAATTTGTAGTCAAGTTTTATGGACCACAAGGAAGTAAGTTTGAATTTTTTTCTCTGTCTTCCTACAAATAACAGACATGATGATTGTGTGTATTTGTTGTACAGTTACACATCTGTGCATGTTTACTGTTTTGAAGGTTTTCTATAAGTACAGCTTGTATTTAAAGGGAAAAAATTAAATACCCATTAATAATGAGATTAGTAATAATACAGAGGTCAAATTTCATCAGAATTGTTTCGGTTTTATGTTTTTTTAGTGTAAAGTTTTAAGTGAAAATGTTTGTAATCTATTTAGACGTTCAGCAGCACATAACATAATAAAAAACCCTGCCGTAGAACGTCAGGGCCCTGTGGTCACTTAGACTACAACTTGAATCCCGGAAAAGTTGGGAACGTATTTTTGAATAAAATGAAAAGGCAATATTTCTTTATATCCACAATAGATCATAGGTGACAAATGTTAACACTGAGAAATTTCACACTTTAATGCACTTAATGAGCTCATTTTAAATTTAATGCCTGCTACAGGTCTCCTAAAAGGTGCACAGGGCAACAACGGCTAAAAAGCAATACATCCAAGATAAAAAGAGAACATTTAACATCTTGGAGAACATTTAGCAACTAATTGAGTTAATTGACATCAGGTCTGTAAAATAATAATCTATAAAAGGGATGTCTTGGAGAGTCTCGCAGAAGTAAAGATAGACAGAGGATCTCCAATCTGTGAAAGAGTGCATAAAAAGTGGAATACTATCAAAACAACGTTCCTTAACGATAAATAGCAAATCTCATTATCTACAGTGCATAACATCATCAGAAGATTTAGAGAAACTGGTAAAATCTCTGCGTGTAAGAGATGAAGACCTTTGTTGGATGTCTGTGGTCGTTCGGCCCTCAGACGACACTGCATTACTTACCAGTATGATTCTATGATTGACAGATCGTTCACCTATAGAGAACACATTTAGCGCATTATTAAATTAAAAATGCTTTAAAGACGAGGACAAACTCTTTAGCAGCAGGAAACCTGTATCAGGCAAACAAATTCCAACTCGAGTGGATAAAGGTGTAAAATGTAAATATTTATCTATGTTCTGTTGTGGATAAAATATTGGCTCATGTCATTTAAAAGTCTTTTAGTTTTAATTTTATCCAGATTTGAAAAATGTACTAACTCTTTTCTGGATTTAGAAAGGTGTAGAAATACTCCACCTTACATTCACCAGTCCTCCACCTGTCTTCCACCAATTCTATATTCTATATATATCTCTTCCCCCACCAGTATCCCTTACTGCACTAATGTTCCACATCTTCTCCACCAATCTTACACTAGTACTTTACTTCTCCTCTATCAGTACTCCACTTATCTCCTGGCTTCCACTAATCCTCAACCTGTTATGAAGTTAAAGTAATTCTAAGGTTTATAAGTAATATTATTAAAAACAACATTTTACTCATATTTAAAAAAAACATCCGGATAACCCGTCATGAAGCGCAGTGATGAGGAGCAGCATGATTATGGAGATGCAGTAAAAAGAACAGGAGTGTTGGAATGTACAGCATCAGATTAGAGGCGATAAATTCTTATTTGCTAATAACCAGAGAAAGTTCTCAAACCCACAGTCACAGTAACATTAATACTGTTTCAGGTGCATGTTTTTGAGCCTCATTGCTGAAAAAGGACCGTTTTAGGGTTTTACCTAAAGTTTTTGGTGTGTTTTTTTTAATTGGATATTTGTTGACTGAACAAGTTCTGTCTGTAAACAGGAAATTACAAGTTCCAGCTTTGCTTCTAATGTCTTTTTTTTTTTTTTTTTTGTATTTTCTTCTGTCTGCAGCACCGTATGAGGGAGGTGTATGGAAGGTGCGAGTAGATCTTCCAGACAAATACCCCTTTAAATCCCCATCTATAGGTAGCGTGTTTCTCATCTGGTTTGATTGTGAATCACTTTAAACTTGTGAGCGATTAAACAAAGCGCTGCTGTCAGGTGTAATCTGGTGTTGCTTTTATCCCCTTTCTTTTGCAGGATTCATGAATAAGATCTTTCATCCGAACATTGACGAGGCGTAAGTAAAGATGTGTAATGTGTGCTTGAGAAGCGGCATTGCCCCTTCTGTCTGTTCAGACGTACGAGACGGGGCGATGGAATGTTCCTGTGATCATGTGCCGTCTGATGTTAAATAATAAGCGAGAGGAGTCTCTGCGCCCAGAGGGGAAATCTGGTCTGTTACCACCAGTTTGAGTGGGTGTACAGTCAGAGTTAGTGATCACCTGTAGCCTGACTAGACTGATCTCATCTTAATGCTGATAACAGCAGCGTCTTATTATATTATGTTTTTCTCTTCATGTGAAAAAGAGAGCAAATGCAGCTGCGGTTCAATTCCCTTTTGCATCTGGTCAATCTGAACTTTCCACAAAAGGATTAGAGAGAAAATGTTTTTTTTGGTGCTTTTCGATGCCTTAGAAATGTCCAAATCTTACTAATTTACATAAAGAGGAGGAATCCAGCCCATGTGCACTTAACAGAAATTTACCATGAGATAAAAAAATTGAATGAGAATTCAAAACATGAACTGAAGCTTAAAAGTCACACTATTATTGTAAATTCATGCCAAACTCATGATGTGGGTTTTTCAGAGACAGGGCAACCCATCTTTCTTTGCATTCCTTTGTCCTTCTTGTTTTCCAACTATCCCTGTCTAATCGGAGGCTGGGAGCTACCAGTTTACTTGGTCTTCCCCCACCCACCCTCATCTGAAATGGTATCTTCCAGCTACTGATTGACTGAAAACAAGCAGAACAATGAAACTCGAGAAACGGCTTGCCAACTTCTGTGTGCGTGTTTTTCTTTCTGCTGCATGAAAAAGGTGCATGTTTTGGGACTGACTGCAGGGGGCAGTGTGTGTGTGGAATTTGCTGCCTGTTTAGAATTTTCTTGCCTGAAAACAGAATGCAGGTAATAAAATATTTTGCAAGATTTTGTAGCGTTGGGTAATAATTAGACCTTCAGAGCTGTAAAGTTCATTCGGTGAAGAATGTGTGTTTTTGTGATTAATCAGAAAGTAGAAACTAAATGGTTGAATAAGTATTTACACCCCTTCTGTTGTGTGTGTGTGTGTTCTGCAGTGCAGCTACTTAGTAGACGTGATTATTATAAAGTTCAGTGTTTGTTGTGTTGTCGGTTTACTGTCTAAAGGAGTCGGTTGTGTGGAATCAGCTACTGAACGTTCAGCGCTCGACCCGATCCCCACGGCGTGTACAGTGAATTCAGCCTCTGGCCGTTTCACTGGATGTCTCATTTGCCTTTATTTGTGTTGTCTGTGCAGTGAAGTGCTGAAGTGGTAAAACGAGTACAGCGCACCGTGTCCCCCCTGCGCAGGCTGATACAGGCACGCAGTCCACTAGCGATCGAAACCTGTGTGAAGTTACCCCACCCCACCCACCACCCAATGCAAAACGTGGCAGAAATAGTCGTTTGTGCTGCTTTGGTCCGCTCACACAGCCCCCCCCAACACACACGCCCCTGCTTTTTATTTTGCTTTTATTGAACATATTTTTGGGTTCCTCACTTATTTTCCACGAAATTGTTAGATTCTAGTGATGTTTATTAGAAAACAGGACCCACACTTTTTCTGTAACTTTCTCTCACTTGAAATGTTTCTTTTTTTTGTTTGGTTTTTTTTTGCGAGCACCATCAAGTTGTAGCTTTATGTATCTGACACACTTTACCCTAACCCTAACCGTGACACTTCTGTTCAAGACGCTTTAGTGGAAATTGAGTTGGTAGAGTTTTTAACAGGAGAAGTTGATACTGTTACAAACTCAAATTTCTGCCCATTGTAAGTACAACGTTTTGCGCTCGAAACGTTGAGCTGAGTAACTGTACTAACACACTGCAGCTAGTGACCTGTTGAGTAATGAAATCTAATACACACTCATGGACAGAATGATTGAGTCACAGCTCATAGAATTGTGTTTTATTTTCGTCCGTGTTTGTGACTCCGTGAGGAATAGTCACATGACCTGAGCCACTCACAGTCTCACACACACACACGCGCACACACACCACATGGAGATGCTTTTGTGTGTTATGATGCTTTAGAGTGACTGTTTTATTTTCTTCAGCAGGAAAATGATGTGAAATACAGTTTAACTCTTTGTCTCTTTACAGATCTGGGACTGTGTGTTTAGATGTGATCAATCAGACATGGACTGCTCTTTATGGTATGTATGAATTTACGTGTGTGTGTGTGAGAAATGTAGAGTGAGAGAAAGGGGTAACTGGGTTGAGGGTTGTGCTGGGCGGTATGACCAAACATTTATGCAGTATTTTTCCAAATTAAACTAGTTTTACAGTATAGAACAGTATTTCTCTGTCCTGTATGACCAGGTGTTAACTAGGGATGCACCGAATGTTCATCTAAAAATAGCATTCAGTTTTTGGCCGAAAGAAAGAAAAAGGCCGTAAATCTGCTGACCCGCCCCCACATTTAGTGCTGAGATTACACTCTTATTCTCTCTGTTATTACAGCACTACGTAGGAAATGGCAGTCATGTCCGTGTGTGATGATGACAAAATGTGCAGTATGTAGTGTCCATTCAGTGAGTCAGAAAAGAAGCAGAACCAGAGCACGTCTTAAAAACATCACTGTCAGCTGACTTTTTAAACACAGTCTCAAACCCCCTGTGCTGCACTGCAACAGTAACTGATCCACACAGTAACTAATGATACTTTAACGTGCAGAAAACACAGCATGCTCTGGAAATGATGGACAGATATCGAGGTGATAAGAGCGTCTGCTGAAGCACACTCAACACACGGCACACACCAAAGTGTAGCAAGCTTTATTCAAAGATTTAATTCCATGGTTAATAAATTGTCTTTTAATGTATCACCCTTTAATCCTAAAAAACTGAATGAACCTCATCTGAGCCTTAAACCCGTCACTTCACATGCTGTCATATTTGCAAACACTAAAGTTCTATAGCTCAAGTGTCACAGCAAGAAGTTTCCCTTTCTATTTTTGTACTTTCACAGCAGTGGCCTTTACACAATTTCTTAAAAAATGAATCTTTTTGTATAAAATAACTAAAAAAATAATCATTTAAGGTTTAAAGATATTGATTTCCACTGATCAGGCCAAACCAAGCAAACTGGCCGTGTAAACCGGAGGGCGGAGCTTATTATTCTATAAAGAAAATGCAGCTTTTACACTTTTCTGTGTGACAAAAAAAAGCTGTAAACCGTTGTACGTGTTTTGGAGCTGATTGTGGAACTGGAGCTGCCTCTGACATCAAACTGATACCGGTAGCGAGTATTACACAATGAGAGGAAGAATAGCAGCGAGTCTTTACAGAATGCGGGTGGAATTACAGAATGCAGGTGGAATGGTCTTGAGTTAATGCTGCACAACTCAATAATAAGGGATAAGTGCCATCCTGTATTCATTCACAAAAGGGTGCACAATTTAATTCATAAATACACTGTGGAACAATTCCATATTTTAAGGGACGGAACCCAATGACTGTCCCGATTGTTGTTTAGGGGAAATACACCAGTACTGGGGTATAGTTTAAAAGTCATTTTAAAGATTAAATAAATACCAGTATTGGGTGTGAACAGCTCTGACACACCCACCACCATGTTTCAGATACCTTTGCTCTTGCGCAAATTCTTTACTTTTTTCACACTTCAGGTTCATCTTGCATTCCGAATTATCTGTGGTTAATCTCTGCACTTTACTTCCAGTCCAGCCTTTTGGATCTTTCTGCTGACAAGCAACGTTTTCCCCAATTTGTTCTCAGTTTCAGTTTGTTCTTTACCCTTCACATTGGTTTGTTTTTACAGCGAATGCAGTTTTTACTGCTGGAAACCAAAACTCAGACTGTAAAAAGATATTTTGAATTATTCACTGTTTAAACACACACAGTATAGTAGCAGGACATACATTCAACATAGTTTAATCTCGAACCTTCATGTCCTCAACTCAGAAGAATTGTCCTTGTTGTTCCAATACTTTTGAAAGGGACTGTATATTCTGAAAGACTGCTTTAGATCAGGTTGCAGATGACACGAGACCTGACTAGTGGCTGTGTGCCATTAGATGGGGCTGTTTGTTAGGATGTTACTGGACACTGTGGTCATGAAGAGTCACTCCACGATTTCCGCTCTAAAGAGTTGAGGATTTCGATTTATTTCATTTGTTCATTCATTTAAATCTTTTTTTTTTTTTTTTTTTTTTTTTTTTTTTTTACCTTTTAGATCTTACCAATATATTTGAGTCATTTTTGCCCCAGCTTCTCGCATATCCCAATCCTATCGACCCCTTAAATGGAGATGCTGCAGCCATGTACTTACACCGGCCAGAAGAGTACAAGCAGAAAATCAAAGGTGAGTCACGCACACACGCACAATAAAAAGCTAAGCAGTGTGTCCATGCCTAACGAAGTGTCTGATTTATAGATTCACAAACAGTCACCCTCCTGATCGATCTGTCTGTCTGTCTGTCCAACTGTCCTCTCCATACAGAATATATTCAGAAATATGCAACGGAGGAGGCTCTAAAGGAGCAGGAGGAGGGAGCGGGAGACTCTTCATCGGAAAGCTCCATGTCGGATTTCTCAGAAGACGAGGCACAGGACATGGAGTTGTAGTGAACATGCACCTCTTCTTTATTCCAGAGACTATAATTTCCTAAACATGAGACGCAGACTATAAAACTCATATTTAAACAAAACAACTTTTATATTATTATGATTATTATTATTATGATTATTATTATTATTATTATTAAACGCTGACTTTTTATGGCTATACCATTGATAAAGATTACCCTCTTTATGTGACTTCCCCAGCCCAAAACACACACACACACACACACACACTTTCTCCACTTCAACCCAACAGTGCATTATTAACCCTTCCCCTAGACGAGGCTCTCAACAGTGGAAAGACTTGTTAGTAGTGATGATCAATATTTATCAGAGAACAGTACAGTATTCATAGAAACAGAGTTGAAGGCAGTACCACAGCCTGCGCCGTTCTCTAGAAACCTTTTTACAGCCTCAGACACTGAGCACAACCAGCGGCTAGACTGGAGCTCTGCAGTTTCGCACACACTGGACACGCCAAGTGTTCGTTTGTTTAATAAATACACACCCTCACTGCAGTCAGAGACTGGGGGAACTGATGGCACAGTCATTACGATGTTGGACTGCTGATCAGAAGGTCATAGGTTTTTTTCCCTGTATCCCCAAGCTGCCACTGCTGGCCCCTGAGCAAGGCCCTTAACCCAGAATAAAAAAAAAATAAGATGAATGGAAGACGCTCTGGATTAAGGCGTCTGCCAAGTGTAAACAAATGGGAATCTTTAATTTGCTCTAATAATGGCAGAGGGGATGTGTGTATTAATCTTCAGATCATCTATATACGCGAGTCATATCAATCCTTTTGATCAGTTTGGTTTGGCGTGTCATCCTCTTTTCCGCTCTTCCTTTTTGTTCATACTTTATTTTAGCCATTAAAATCAGGATTAACAAGAAAACTGCACCTTAAAGCTCTATATTTTTTTTTTACATCCATTAAGTTGGCTTCGAGCGAGGGAACCCCAGGGAGTTGCCGTGCCGTGTCTTGCCGTATGCGTCCACGATTCATTCATTTATCCATTCATTTATCCGTTCATTCTTGCCAAAAGTGGAATCGGGCGCTGTTTATTTGCTGGTTATCTGTTGGAAATGTTCAGGCAGCTTCTGGGACCGACTCCTGATTCAGACTTGTACAGTAAATAGAGTGGATAAAAGTCTGTACCGCTGTATGCGTGTATAATGTTCGTTATAACAGCTTGCAGTAAGTCCTGTTCGACTGTATACCATATAAACAGGGGCGGAGATACTGGGGTTCAGGATGCTTTTTTGTTTTCTTCAATATTTTTTTATAGAGGAACAGTTAGAATGTGTGTTAAGTTCTCTGTGAAAAGATCATGCTAGATTTTATTTAGAAAAAAAAAAAACCTCTCCTGCTCTTCTAATTGATGTCCTAACGAGAGCTTCCTCAGAGCCACATGGTTACTTGAACAGAAGCAATTCAAAAAGCAGCAAAGTGAAAAAGTCTGTTTCTGGAAGTCCAGACATGAGAAAGACACCATTTTTCCACCCCACTCCTAGACATTTCTTTTAAAAACTGCGGATTCTTTATGTCTTCACCTTGAAGATGCTGACATGATGCTAGGACGTGTTAACGGCACAGGTGGAAGCTGTAGGATGTGTTTTTTGGTTGCAGTTTGCGAACATGCATGAGCAGGTTTTTAGGCTTACTTTTGTGGCTGTGTGTGTGTGTGTGTGTGTGTGTGTGCCCGTCCTGATGTAGGAACAGCCTTACTTTAAATAATGACATTTTTTGTGGGTTTTTTGTCAGTGTCATGAAGCAAACACTGAGATGTTTGTGTGCTTCCACTGAACTTTCAGTGATTTATGTTATCGATGATTATTATTTGTCTAGTTGAACTGATGCTCGTCTGTGCAGGGAGCGCCGTCGCTGGTTAATGAAAGGCACGTGCATGCACACCTTTAATTTTGGGCGCCGTGTGAGTGCGCGACATGGTTCTGGTAAAGACCCATTTCTGGGTTGGTTTGCTTTCATTTTAATGGCCTAACACCTTCTCCAGGGTTTAACGTAAAATCCTTGGCTCTAGGTTGTTCCACACGCAGCTCTTCAGTCCATCTTCTGATGAACTGGTGAACGTCCGTGTCGGAGTATTTCAGTTAACAGATTAAAACGTGTGATTATTATTTTCTTTCTCTCGAATCCTGTGCTCCTGCTTTGAGTTCAGCCCCTTTTTCACTCTATAGGTCAGTGTCGGATATTCTTTACTGCCTGTTTTTAATGAATGCAATTGGTGTATTAACGTGATTCCCAGCTTTTTCCCTTTCTTTTGTTACTGTTTTTTTATGATTTGTTTTCCTTAGCACTGTTTAAGTGGGCATGCCTGTCCTAGAGTGTTCCCTATCTATAGAACGATAACCTCCTAAAGGCTGTGTACAATAAACTGTAATAACCTTTTGTAATAAAAGATTGAATTCCGAGTGCAGCTCTTCTTCTGTCAATCAGTGGAAATGTGTGTGAGCGAGATATACAAGCCGTAAATCTGTCTTTATTGTCCGGACATGTATTGGACTTGACCCCGAGGCCACACTGGACAGATTTCGATTAAAAATCTCGCAAGAGTGAAGAATAATTCCTCTCTACCACTGTAGACTATCAAAGGGAAAAAAGCTGTTCACAACTTACAGCAGTCCAGGTTGGTGTCTGTGGTTGTAACTTCAGCACCTCAATGTGAAAATATGGCATCCATATGGGCTGGGCAGGTCCAGAGAAAAGAATAGATCAGTATATTCTTCATTCCACCGCATTAACTGACTCAATTTGTTTTTTACGTTGACATGTTTCCTCACACCGGTCACAAAGCCAGAAATGGACCAGTGTTTACAGCACTTACCGCACAACCCAACCAAACTGAAACCTCCTTAACATCCCGGCATTAGTGTCTGAGCTCACTTATACTGTAGCTGAATGAACACAAATCTTTTCAGTCATCCCCAACCATCCAGTGGCAAACCTGCGCAGAAGTCTAGAGGTAATAACAGTAATCGGAATAAGTCCATGTTGAGCAAGGACCTACTGCTTAATCATTTGGGTGTTCATGTACTTTTAATGTTTCCTAATTATTACAGGAATGTATAAATGTTGATGCTCCTTCTGACTAAAGGGGTTAAAAATCAATTCAGTCAAAATGAAGACCCAATGGCTGAAACGTTACTGGAAAATAAAATGGCTTAGGCCTGTAATTAATTAATGCTTAAACCCACTCATACTAAAACTGGAGGTCTGCACTATGAGGCAATTAAAATATTTATTTCAGATGGTTAATGTGATTTTTACTCCTGAACCTCAGCGCACAGCGTCTCCACATCAGGGCTATAAGACGTCATCCTGACTTTTACACAGGATTGTAAACTTGTCTGTGAGGTGTGAGCTGCTGTGCTCTGTGAAATGTTGAGATTCTGAACATGACAACTAGGTGGCAGTACAACACTATGAAGGCAACAGGTGGGGGTTTGCTTAGAGGAGGATTAGGGTGGTCGGGTGGTCCGGTAGATTCGGTCCGGTAAAAAAATCCTTGTTGTTTAAACCCGAGTTCGGGTCTCTTTTCTGTTCAGACGAAACATCACATGAGCAATGTTTATTTTTTATATAGCTGATATTGGTACAGACCTGCTCACATACGTATGTGGATGTGAAGATCGACGACAACTTTAAATGTAGACTGTTTCATGTTTATATAAGTGCGAGATGGTATTCCATGTTTCGCCTGCCAGTGCAATAAGGGGGGGCATATTTTAAGCCACAAATAAGTAAACATTTTATTTTATTGATACAAGATAACCATAGTCTACAAATTCAGAATTATTTAGGAAATGGGAACTAAAAGTATAAACAGGCCGCAGGGAGATGAAAGGGCCACATGCAGCTCCGGAACCGCGGGTTTCTGGCATATTTAACTGTTGTTAGGTTCACCTGGCGGCTTTAAAAAGAATTAGTTCCCTCTTTCTAAGCAAAGACCAAGATTACAGGACAGATTTGTATCCAGGATCTGGGATTTTTTGGGGGGAAGTGTAGTCCAGTTCCCAAATAGGCCCAGACGCCAGCTCCGGTGGAAAGCTGTCGAGGCTGTGGAATAGAGGAGCAGTTGTTTAGTCTAATCCATTTTTGTAAAGATTCTGACATCAAGTCTTTATGGATTTTGTGGATTTGGAAAATGTTTATGATCTGAAAAAAAAAATTGCCCTGTTTTTCTGCCTATGAAGTTTTCTGTCCTGGTACCTCGCTAATAAAAAAATATTTAACTGCTCGTCACAACGAGCAACGTAAGAGACATTGGCCCTGGTACAAAGTTGCTTTAGATCTTAGGAGTGTTTAAAAAAAGTGTAATACTGATGAGGCGGTGGGGTCAGGGGCAGCATTTTTCCAGTGCCTGTCAATGTACTAGTTTGTGGTGCTGAGCAAAAATTCAGCTTTCTGTTTAGCAGTGGATTTACATCTTGTAAAGTTACACCTGTTCTTGACCCTAAAAGAATAGAATTTCTCTAGCAGGTGCTAAACATAAGGTTCGCTGGGCTAATACACTCCCAATGTGAGGAGCTTTAGCATTCCCTGCTGTTATCTAAGCTTTGCCCTCTTAACTTTCTAGTGGTGTGGGTGCTGCACACCCCGAACCTGCTGAAGGGATCTGATGTCAGCAGAAGATTGAATCTAGCTGAGAAGAGAAAAACCTGCCTGCCCTTCTTAGCCTGTTCTTATAGAGACTTCCACCAGGAAAAGTAAAAGAATTAATAGAATGTGGAATCAGAATCAGATTTACATACAAGGTCAACAAACACGTAGGGCTTTTTTATTGTTTTAAATTTTGTACAAATTCATTAAAAAAATCTTCCTCTTGGACACGTGCCTTCCATCATCTGGTAGCTTTACCATTCTCATGGACATCTTTCCTACAAAACAAGACAAAACAAAAAAAATTACAAACGAATGTAAAGGTTCAGAAGGACAACAGAGATTCAGGTAAGCTGGTGACCAACCCGTTCTCATCCTTCAGGTGCTGGTAGAGTTCTGCCTTGTTGTTGATGGAGCTGAGCCTTCCAGCAAACTCAGGGTGCTTTCTGGAATTGGCCTGAGTGATTCTACTGGTCCACAGACTGAGTAAGGAGACAGGACCTGGAAAGAGGAATGATCAATAAATAAAATGTAGTGTAAAGCAGGACACACATCTGTACTAAAGCTCTGGGTTAAAGAGATACCTTTGGATTTCTCTAGTGGCTGCAGGTCCTCCAAAGTGAGTCTGGGCTTTTTATTGAACGGCTCTGGAGAATCCGGAGAATCCTTAATAACCCCAGACTCGCTTTCATTCTCTTTCTCTCGCTCGATCGCTCCCTTCAGTCTAAAGGAAAAAAAACAAACAACGCCTTATAAAAAAAAAAGGTGCTGGTGCACGCAAATAATTTCCAGAAAAATTCAATAAACTACTATTCAACTATTTGTGTACAAACTCTCTTTAATTCAGTGGGTTTAAAAAGTTACAATAAAAGAGAGAATTAAAACTGCTCAAACCTTTCAGTGTCTGGATTCCATCCTTTTTCCTCAGAGTCTTTACCATTCTTCTCTGATTTATCCTCTTTGTCATCTCTCTTCCTGCCACGCTTCTTCCTCTCCTCTTCCTCGGGAGGTTTGCTTCGGCAGGCGTTGATACAGTCGAGAACTTGCTGGTGTCTCTCGCTGGTTTCGACGTGCGCCTTCACTAGAGTCTCCAACTCGTTCCACATGATCCTGTACTGCTCATCTCTACGGCATACAGAAGCGACTGAATGTGAAACCGGAATATTAAGAACTCTGGTGCCTTTTAGTATTATGATAATCAAACAGCATGCAACAACTAATAAAACATTGAAATCAGATCTGTGGTGTGGTCATCACACACCGTTTGGGCCCTTTGCCCCTGGAGCCCACAGTAGAAATGGGTAATGGGTCATTCTTCCTCTCCATATCCACCAGGCTGTACACGGTCTTCTGACATGTAAGGACGTCATCCTCGCTCAGAGAATCCTTCACTATCAGGTTGGCTAACGGAACCACCTGAAACAGAGGAACAGAAATCCCAATTACTCAAAAATGATCTGCGAGATTAGTTACTGCATTACTGGAGAAAATAAAGATAACGAGTAGAACATAGGTGAAACGACTTACTGCCTGCATGTTGAAAATGGTGGTTTGTGAAATGATCATAGGCCAGTAACGCGTGTGGCGCTCCAGCTGGGATTTAGCTCTCTCGAACGGTGCTCGTCCCGCAGTGTCCACAGGCATGTGGGGGAAGGTAGTGAGACGATTCTCCCTCATAAACTCTCCAAAGTCCTGCAGAAAACCAAGGCCATTACATTTGCATTAGAAACCAACAACAACTTAAAGTGAGTAGCAGTGCAATGAAATACCCAGAGCAAACAACAAAAGAACTTGTCCTGTATTTTTGTTACATGTATTAAAAATCCTGTATTTTTGTTACATGTATTAGGGTAAAATTTCCAGACGTACGGTAATGCGGTAGTCAGTGACACGACCGCCGCACCCTTCGCTGATGGACGGAGGATCCTCCAGCGTGGAGCGGGTGCTGTTAAGGACATGTAGGAATATTTCCCCACCGTGGCAGCTCAGCATGTGACTGATGACCTTGGAGCCGGCTTTGCGGGGCTGCTCTAGGAGGACAGAGCGCCCTGAAAGATAAAACGATTACAGATGTTTTCTGCATAATCTATAAACTTATTACATAATAGCTTTAAATAACAGAGACAGTCAGGATCTCAAACATACCATTTAACAGGAAGTTAGTTAGACATGATGAAGGTCTACTGTTGACGTCCACAGGGGAGATCCGGAAAGCTCCTGTGCAGTAGTGCAGCTCTGAAACCCAGCAGAGGAACAGCAGGGTAAACAATATGTGTATGTGTCCATATATATATATTATTCACATACACTTACCCACGCTGTTGGTACGAGGAGTGCACCATTTCAGTGTGACAGTTTCTCTAATCCCGCCTTCCTTACTGCTGCTTCCTGTGTTCGAATCCCCTGTAAATATAAACACATGCAAATGTGATGGCGTGTGTAAATAATATAATACACACTCACTGTCCCGTGAGCGTCTGTACACATTACTTTAATACACACTTTAATGGCTTTTGCAGGTCTTACTGCATTATTAAGTCATTACACACTCAAAAATTACCAAAAAATCTATAACAGTTAGAAAATCCATCTTGTGTACAGGTTTATCACAGTGACACTCTGTGACGACTTTATTTATTTATTTTATTCGGTATTTTATTCGGTATTATATTTTATTATATATTATAATCGGTTCAATATTTAAACAACCAAGCAACAAATAAATCACCAGAGCAAGTTGCTGTTGCCAGGTTGACCCTCAGAGTGTATGCAGGAAAAAATAAAGATCATCTTGAATCACAGACAAACTAGGAAGCGGTGAATGTTGTATTTTTTGTTCTATTATAACAAAAGTATACATAAGCAATGAGCTCACACTGTATCAGTCAAGTAGAGACTCATTCATCTGTAAATAATTTGATTTACAGTCTTTTAGTTTGTGTGTTCAATCAGAAGCTGGAGGATATTATTTCAAATAAGGGTGAAGTGCAGGTAGCCTGGTGATTTGGTATTTCTTGTCCTTGGCAAACATTTCTCGCCTGCGCTTAAAGCATTTTATGATATCTTTACTCCAGTTTTAATTTCCCTGCTTCTCACACTCAAGGCTCTCTCCTCAATTACTCCTCGCTCTATTTTCGCTCCATAGAAAAATAAGTGCCTTATAAACACTCCACTGTAAATGTTTTACTATAAATGGATAGATATTATTCTGCATTCCAGCCCAGATTTTTATTCTAACCACAACAGCCGCTATGCAAGCAGTGTTGCCAAATTGTGTGGTTTGGAATTTGATTGTGCAGGTAAAAACTGGCTTGAGCAGGTGTACAAAATTTTGACAGGTTTGGGATCAGTTTGGCAGTTTTAAAACGTCTATTTTATAGCCTAATTATATATTATTTTATTGCTGCACCTTTCAAGTTTAATGAATGGACGGTTTTTAATCATGAAATCATTATCTCCATCTGGCAACACTGTATATGATACAGAAAGCGCATCTGAATCCTGTCTTGTCTGCTGATTACTACCGCCTTAATAAGCAGCGCATTCAAATAGCGTTACTGAAATTGAGAACGAGAACCCGGTATTCTAAAGTGCAAATCTCAGCTGGGGCGTGATGAAAGCTATAGTCGAAGGGGTGTAACAAGGCCGAAAACGGGGAAAAGTCATAAAATTGAACCGCAAGTATTTTGGAGCAAGAAACACAATAAATCAGCCACAAAGTCAGTAAGTAATCAGCAGAAAAGCCATAATTCAGGTGCGTTTTCTGTATCGCATAGTGGCTGACGAGGAGAGATCTCTGGGCTGGAATACCAAGGTGCTGGTGTAATAACTGTGCAGGACATGACCATGATGTTTAACTGTTTAGCGACATATTTATTTGTCCAAGCTCTCTGCAGCTCTCTTACATTATTGGCTGCTAACATGAGTTGAGCTTGTGATGGAACGTTTAGTTGAGCTCACGCTCACAATAGTTAGACTTTCAAAAAAAAAAACTGATCCAAACTTCAGGCAAAAGCACACCGCCTCACTCCTCACTTTGCTCTGCGCACATACTGAACAAAGCATGGGTTTGGTATCAAGAACTGGTTTTTAAAAAAAACGGGTTTGGTTACACGCAACAAAGCAAATTAACCCCTACAAACGGTTAACCTGGTTCACTGCTTTTACAGACACTTAGCTGGAAGGAAAAAAGCCACTCTGTACAGGAATCCTGGAAAAGGATGATACCAATGAGACGAATATAATCTGATCGTGAGGTGAGGATGACATGAGAAATTCAGTAGGGTCATGTGATGTACGCTCTGAGCGTTATTGTATAAAGCATTTGAATGTCTAGATCAATTAAATTAAATCAAATTGGATTGAAGCCACACCTCAGGTCACTGTGTTCCTGTATTTTTTTTACATAGAATTTATGTAGTTTTTGTCTTGCTGCTCCAACATTTTCGAAGTAAACTGTACATGGATTTTGCACAGTTACCTCTGAAAATGTTGGAGCAGCAAGAGAAAGACTGCATAAATTCTATGTGAGAAAAATACAGGAGCACGTTGGCCAGATGTGTGCTGACATCTACTCGTAAAATGAATCTGGAATCCCTCTTTTGCTTTATGACCCAAATAACTTTCTGTTCCAATACTTTTAGAAGGAACTGTACATCTCCAGCATAATTAATACATCCTTACTGATGAGGGCACATACCGTTCCTAAACTCCAAATGCGCGTCTCGATGGTGCAGGAGCTCAACATCGTAGTTAGCTGAGGTGTTGGCGTGCTGTTCCTCCTTCATTTAAACAAACGACAGACACACACAGAGTCAGGTTTCACCAGAAAGAGAGAGAGAACAAGCAAGAGAGGAAAAGACACAAACGTGAACAGACTAAAACTCCACACAGCACAAGGAACAAGAGCACTACACTGTATCTGGGAAAAAATGCGAGTTAAGGCCAGCTTCTCTTTATCCAGTGTCTCCCTAAACATATAAAATAGAGTTTTCAGCATGCTCGTTAACGCAAATACAGAACTGACGATTCTGGCAAATTTTTCCATGCTTTATTTTCCAGATTTCACATAGAACCTTGAGTTTCACCTATACATATCTGCCAACAATCATCAAAATTCATCTTTCTGTTTCTGTGAAACAAATAACTATCCTCAACACACCATGTCCTGCACTAGGATAAATTTCGAGAGAACACCAATTATAGTACATAACGCTTATTCCTCTCATGTAAAACTATTTAAAACCAAACATTTTTATAAGGGAATAAACGTTTCTGGCACACGTGACTGTTTGGTAAAGACTATGGGATTGTAATTGAGGGAGAAGCTGTATGATTCAGGGAGGCATGCATCCTGGGGGTCTGAGATGAGCTCTGGTAGCTGTGGAGTACTGACCTGCACACAGACATTTAATGTAGGCTAGTAAAACAAACAAAAAATACACCATGAAAAACAGAGGTAAAAACTGCAAAACACACACATAGTAAAACAGTCAGGTTTTTAAAATAAAACCCGTATTAGAGAATACAGTGGTGTGCAGACATGACATTTAGGTTGGTTTTATCAGTTTTTAACGCACTGTGGTGTCACCACAGTATGCTATGTGGGAGATGTTGGAGTATTTGATTCCTCTTCTGTTCATGTGTGTATGCCAGGTTGAGAAAATATTCCAACCCTTTCAGTTTTTTTGCATACTTAATTGTGACAAAGCAAAATGATTAGAAATGTTTTCAAAAGTATTAAAGAGCAAAAAATTGATATTTGCACAATTTCAGTACACACTGATTCAGTGTTAGAAATTACACACCGTCATAGAAAGTTTTCTTCATTCTTTCTGAAACTCCCTTAAAACACAACTAGATTAAAGAGTGAGAACTGCCATGTTCACATCAGTTAAGAACATTCCTACATCATGTTTTAGGGGGGGCAGTGGTGGCTGAAATGGTTAAGGTGCTGAGCTGCTGAGCTGAAGACCAGAAACACCTGGGTTCAAGCCCCACCACCGGCAAGTCAGCCATTGTTGGGTCCCTGAGCAAGACCCTTAACCCTTCCTGCTCCAGGGGCGCTGCATCATAGCTGACCCTGCCCCCAACTCACCAAGATGGGATATGCGAAAAAAGCATTTCATTGGCTCTGTACATGTACCTTGCACAATGAATTGATTATTATTATTAATATTATTATGTTTTGAAGTGATCTGTAACTATAGTTTTCTATAGAGGCACTGCATTCAATCGTTACTTGCAAAATGACCGGTTATTTGCTCTCTGCTGAAAGGCATTACTTTGTACCATTGCTTGCTACTTTCACTAAAGGCATTACTGAGGGCTTTCCCCAAATTATTCCATTTTTCTTTTCTTAGACCACAGAATCACTGAGGAAGAAACCTTTAACTTTGACCACTTAACTCTAAACTCTAATGCAGTATCTATTAAACTGTTGCTTTTCTGGCAGACTCTAATCTTGTAGGCAGTTCTAAAGCGCTGTTTGATTCACATTTGGGTTCAGCTCCTGGGAGAAAGGCGCTTCTAGCCCATTTTAGGAATGTTTCAATATTCTTTTTTTTGCATAGTGATAAAAGTTTTTTATATTCTTGCACAAATCTATGTTTTAACATGGTCTGATTTTGGAATCATCTAATTTATGCCTTCTTTTTCCCCTTTTGCTCAGATCGATTCATCCAGTTTCCATATGATTTATACAAATTTTTATTTTGCCATCATAAAATATTGTGCACTAACTGATGACCGACTAGTTTCCATATTAAAGTAAAAAGTACTTCTCGCTTGATTGGCATCTAAATACCCTCAGCCTTTGCTGTTAAACTTTTAGCTTATACACCATCTTTGAGCCTACCATCAGCTAAATAAAATAAAGATTCTTGCAACAAAATTAAATAAAGAGCTTCCAGCACCACATGATCATTTAACCAGACATTCTGAACATGAACTTCACCAAAACATACACAACCATAAAATTATGTATATAATATAATATAATATAATATATAATTCAACCCTATATAAGAGCATTTTTAACAGTAAAAACTGTCACAATGTCACAGTTGTACATTAAAACATCTGGAACCCTCTAAATACTAACTCAGTGACTCATTGCAGCAGGTTTGGCCTATTTGTCTGATCACTGATCGTGCTCTGGAATGCCGACTGATTAACTAGACTGTAATACATGCTTTAGGAATTGAGAGCAGATAAAAAGAAAATACTGAGCGATTAAAAAAACATTCAAAGATACTACTTCATGAACCCTCTGTGTCCCTGTGCGCCACCCTGTCTCATTTTACAAAACTTAAAACTTCTTTAAGCGAGTGTAAGGTGTTTAGTTTGATATTTCTTAGCTCATGACAATCATAATGACAGCAGATATTTAAGTTTAATATGCGTGTGTGATGGCCAAACATTTTACCCGGCCAAATGTAAACAATGTGGCCGGCTTTGTTTCCCAGATCCTCAGGGTAAAAAGTCTGGTAAAAACTGTTGTGGCGAGAAAGAGAACATTGTGACGTCAATAAACTAGAATAACTCAAAAGAGTGGACTAGATCACTGCTGATGGTGGAAGGTGAGGAGCTTACCTTCATAGGGATGTTAGTGATAGTGGTTGAGGCCAAGTCAAAGTGCTGCTGCACCAGCACATTCAGTTTGGAGGCTAGGTGCCTTCCAGCACGGACACTGTGCACTTCACTGCTTAGCACAGATGTCATCTGATAAACATTACAGTTCAACAGTAAGGACAGTTGTTTTAACACCTTCACCAAGAACTTAACAATGACAGGAAGCATAAAGACTTTAAATGCTACTGGATTATTGATGTTTAGAAGCAGACACTAAATACTAGACTGACTCTGATCTCAACCACATGAACAGACCGACTAACCTCTTTTTTCTGCCGGTCTGACACCAGGGTGTCATCTCCCTGAGGATATATATGGACCAGCACAAGCTCACACTGCTGAATGGGCATAAGTCTGCACAAAACGACATGAGACAGGGTGATTGTCCAGAAGCTCCAACACTGAGTTACAGCAGAGTTTTAGAAATAAACCGCTGATCCATCCAGACACGCTCAGTTTTATGATCTTCTCTGAATGCAGCATACACACCTGTCAGACCCAGCGGCAAGCTTGTTCTGATCCTGAATCGTTTCCAGAACACAATCCTCCAGCATCCGGACATGTGTATCGCTGAAAAACAACATAGTCTGTTTGGGTAAATTCATTTACTATTAGGGCTAAAACCGTTTCAATATCGACAATAAAAACAACAAATTGATTTTGTATTTCATATGTGGATAACTCATCTAATTAGAGGGTGGTGGAAGTTTACAGCAGCTCAGCACGAAAGTAAGGTCACTTCACCATTATTTAGATTATTTTTTAAAAATTAATAGTGTTAATTGGAACCAGATTTTCTGCTATAAATCAGCTTTTCTGTCAGTGTGATGCAACTGATGTTAAATCTCTGAGACTGCACCAAATGATCCCTGACACCCCTGATCAACAGGTTTCAGTTTAAGGCCTAAGAAAATGCAATCACAAAAGGGGTTTACAATTCTGTTCAAGGTTTGGCAGTTATGGTGCATTCACGAAATGAAAATGCAGTAGGCTTCATGCACGCTTTCTTACACACTCAAAGGAGCCAGTTTAGTCACTTTAGGCATTTTTCATTACGATTAGGGTCAATGACAAAAGTTTTGTAATATTGTAACAGATTTGTGTATTTTTACAGATTGTACTTACAGATGTTTATTCTGTGCAGCAACAAAGCTGCCAGTGTATCTGTGCGGTGTGACCGGGGAAGCGGTTGAGATTTTTAGCGGAAGTATGTCATTGCTGTGTGCATGTGGTCTATTGCGTTTGGATTACATCACAATTTTTGCATTCACATATCGAAATCCCAACTGCAAATCGAAATTTGCAATTCTTCTTGAAATTGACTCCTATGTATTATCAATAAACTCTTTTTTTAGTTTGAATTTCTACTTAATAGTTTAACTTTAAATACAAAAATACAATTTTAATATCTATAAATAAAAATACAGTTTTAATATCTGAGGTGATTTGCTTGTTTCATTTAAAAGTTAAAACAAGCATTACTTAATCATTTAAATGTTTGCATAGACTGAATTTATTGCTGATTAATTGATTAATTAAAACTGATTAGTCCATTATTGAAATAATTGTTGCAGCTCTACTTCTTTTGATAAAATATGTGATCTCTCAGATCTGATTGCTTTTAAAGCTTTACTCAACACTTGATCGTTTAACTGTTTAACCAGGTGTTTCTATTCAAATGGACGGTGATTAATTAACCTTCAAATTGTAGCTCTGGTTTGTTTACCTTTTTGCGTTAGTGAGGCAGATGATGCGCCCTCTGTTGGACACTCTATGCGCCACGTCTACGAGAGCGGTCCGAGCCTCGTGCTGGTATTCGGTGATTTTGCAGAGGGACTCTACTGCCGCCACCAGGCCATGCAAAACACTGCAGCATTCTGGGTCCTCGTGTGGGTTGGGAGGTCCTACAGCTGCCAGAGCCGACATTAACTACAAAGAGAAAAACACAGAGCTGAGTAAAATATAGTTCTATAAATGCAGTGATATACAGTATATAATATTACCTCCTGAACACTCTGGGTTTTCTCTCCCCAAGTGTTTAAAATGTGACACTCTGAATCACTAACAATGTAGTTTATCTGTTTAAGAAGAAGAAGAAGAAAATCAGCCCCATCATTTCACTACACGAATAATTCTCTATAAAAATCTCTGCGGTTCTCTTACGAGTTTCCTGGCTGGGTAGATGTCATAGAGAATACGGCAGTACTCCATGGAGCACTCTACCGCACACGTCCAGAGAGATTTAGAGACGGGCGACAGAGGGATCATGGCCTGAGCTCGGCTCTTGGTCAGCATGTCACACTCGATCTGCTGCCTGCTGGACTCAGCCATGTAGGGGCAGTGATCCACCACAAACACTGTCTTGTGAGAGACTGAGAACATCTTCATGCTGTGTGGATCCGAGGTGACAACCTGAAGACATCAGAATGCAGTGGGAGGAGTTAGATGAGGGAAACAATAAAGTAAAATGTTTTTATCTTGTCTGTGTGGATCATCTGCCAAACACACACACACACACACACACACACACACACACACACACACACACACACACACACACACACACACACACACACACACACACACACACACAGCTGGTGGAGGGGGAAGGGCTTCAGATAAGTGCAGTTCAGGCAGCTCCATCTCCTCCTGCTGTCTGTGTTTGGCAGATGATCCACACAGACAAGATAAAAATATTTAACTTTATTGTTTTCCTCATCTAACTTGGCTTTAGAAACGTTATTTGAAAAACGTTGCGGAAATGTTTTTAAAACGTAAAAATGTCCATTTTGCTCAATATGAACTAGAACGTTATTTAAAGCAGTTGTTCTAAAACCGTTTTCTCTAAACGTTATGAAAACCTTTATCAACGTCGCAAGGACGTCAGAAGAACATTGTTCTATCAACATCCCAAGAACGTAATATCAACTATTAATAACGCTATAAAAACATTGTTATTTTTACATTCAAAGAACCAAACGGGTTCCAGTTAGCTGGAATGAACGTCATTTACTTCTTTCTCCTCTTTTTATCTTTAATGTCGTGATGAAAGTGAAGAACTCTAAATTATGCATGCGAGTCAGTTTACAGAGAAACTCCGCGCGCGCACGGTTAGCTTATAGCTATAGCTTCTCACAGAAGCAACAAAACGCTGATTTCGCTGTTAATTATGCTTTTTTTAAATTTCGTACTTGTATTTTAACTGTTTATGTCCTGTAAATACCCACCGTCTGATCGGTGTAAGGTAAAACCTCCTCTCGTAAAGCCACAAGGCTCCAGCCTAGTGACCGGGCCGGTTAGCCATAATCCCAGTGAGGGGGAAAAGCGCGGCCAAACACGAGCCTGACCGCTTTACTACTGTCGCTCCTGCTTTGTGTAATGAAACAGCTCAATGTGCACACAGCAGATATTACAACTTTAATTAAATTCTAGCTGCGCTGAAAACTGAACAATTTACAGGACTTTGTGTACACACTGAGCGCGCAAACATAACATTCCGTGCAAACACATAAAGACATTAAATGGTTCCGGTGTTTGATCTGACTTCGATCAGCTTTCTGTTGACGATAAAAACGCTTAAAAAGATTTAATTTTATTTTTTGGGAGGTGTGAAAATAACATGTAAGTGAGATGCTCAGGAGTGCACATGCCTTTGACCATGTAATGTATATATATGTACAAATATATAAAATATGATAGGTGCAAAAATATGAAAGCGCTGGTGAAAGTTTTTTTTACATTATTTTTAAAGTCTAAATCAAACAAGGTACATAACACATTCAGGCAAATAACCCATCTTACTGAGAGTTGGTTTAGCATAAAAAAATTTCAGCATCCAAAATGAAATTTAAAGTAACCAATAATAATAATAATAATAACAATAATAACAATAATAATAATAACAACAATAATAATAAATAATAATAATATCTAGATTAACAAACAAACAAGTAAAAAGATAACTGACTGAAGATGCTTCTAAAAACAATACAAAAAAGGCTTATAACTAATGAAAGTACTTATGAAGCCTTATAATAATTTTAATGCATAGCTTTGTTTGTTTTACTGCTAAACAGCTGCATTTCCCTAGTAAAACATCTGTGCTACTCGTAATTTTCCTACGAAAAATAAGTTAATTCCTCTGTTTGATGATGTTTTTATACTTTTATATCAGCTATTTGTTGTATTTGGTAGATGGGAGATGCTTCACAGGACTATACCTTCTTTGACCATTAGGGTGGCTAGTGTGCGCTACAGTTCCCACTTACGAGTTAAATCGAATGCCTCCAGTGTAAAAGCAGGGTGTGATGACGTCACCAACGTGCGCACTTGCGTGTGCCATTCGGAACTGGGAAGAAGTTTCACGTGTGAAAGAGAAAACGTCGCGTTGTACTTTTCATTAAAAAATATTATATATATATTATATATATAACACAACCCAACGAAGAAAACATATTTGATTAGGGTTTTTTTTATGCGTGCAGAGATTTGAAATTTTTAATAATTTAACATTAAAATCCTGAGCACATTTAAATAATAGGTCCTTTTCTTAAATTGTTTATAGCAGTCACGTGACTCCACGGTGCGTCTTACTAGAAATGCTGAAATGGATTGTGGGACACCATCACTGTGCTACAGGTCTGCTCATGAAGGCTTTCGTGGTAGCATCAAGAAGTCGAGCCAAGACTTTGTGGTGATAGAAATAGATGTTAATGAGCAGCTTGTGAATGGTGCAAGTGCTCTGGAGAAACCTGTGAAGACCAAGAATGAGTCTGAGTTTCCTCAAAAAGACCAGATCAGGATAAAGCTAAGTGAGGAAACAGCTTCTAGTGATGCTGGCTCGGATGGTGGTGAAGCTCTGAGTCAGGACTCTTTCGACCTGAGTGTAATTTTGAGCTGTTCTGTAAATAAGGCACTAGAACAGTTTGCCAGTATGATCCAAAGCTGCAATGAGGTGCAGAAGAACCTGGAAATTTCCCTTGGATCTTTTCCAGAAAAAAACCAGAGAGCTATGGTTCACAGTGCAGTAAAGTACAATTACCCCTTTCTCATGACTTTAACCAACCGGGAGGAGATCCTGGTAAGAGAGGACCTCGACTTTAGGGAACTCTCAAAGTTAGTTTCTGTGGAGGAAGCTGAGAATTTCTTTAGGTTTAAAGATGCAAAAGTTCCTGGCTCCACCTTCACCTTCTCACCTGACAGCAATAAGGAACACCGGACGTCTGTGCATCATTTTGTGAGCAGAAAGTTCGGAAAGCTGATGGAGACAAAGAGCTTCATGATGCAGGATGGGACTGCTATAACAGCGAGACTGAGAGAGAGAGGGAGATCTTCCAGGAAGAGGACAGCTTCAGATCGGGAGGAGCAGGATATCTACACGGGTTAGAAGAACAGAAACCAGAGGCAGTTCAGTCACACCTCACAAGCTTTTGGTCTCACTGTTTTTCAAAGCTGTAAATTTCTGTTTTTTTTTATTAATCAGGTTTCATTCTACGAAAAGAAAACCTTGAGACTTTGGAGGCCATTAGCTTTATGGCAGCAGCACTCGGAGTTCTTCCATCTGATTTCTCCTACGCTGGCATCAAAGACAAGCGAGCTGTCACCTATCAGTCCATGGTTGTGAAGAAGGTCTCCCCTGAACGGTAACAACCTAATAAACCTGGAATGGTTCCAGATTTTGGTTGATTTCTGTCAAGTCACAGTTTATTAACACTGGCGGTGTATAAAGGTGTAACTGCTTTCTAACAGGTTGTTGGAAAAGGCCTGCATGTTTGAAAGAAAAGGAATAGAGGTGACTAAAGTCCATTTGGTATCTGAACCCCTCCGGCTCGGAAGGCTAACAGGCAACCATTTTGACCTTGTTATCCGGGATTTAAACCCCCAAAAGTGTAGCTCCATAGAGCTTAAAAATCTTGTGAAGGAGGCAATAGAGAATGTAAAGGTAAACTTAAGACAACCCCATGATGCTGTAAGTGCAAGATTTGAAATAATATTTGATCATAAACTAGTACAGTTACCATAACTTCAAATACCATCTTGCAGACTCGGGGCTTTGTGAATTATTATGGACCACAGAGGTTTGGAAGTAACCAGAAGGTTCAAGCGGACCAAGTGGGACTTGCACTTCTAAAGGAGGACATGGTAAAGAGTGTTTTGTTCCTCTTTTGTATTCCTTCAGCATGTTAACTTGGCACATCTCAGATTTGTAAAAGATTCAAGAAACGGCTCAGGAGCTGTTAGGATACAAGATTTTCCACGCATTCCACCACGCTCTCTCAGATCCACAAGCACTGCTCGGCTTGTTCCACCACCCCCTAGGACACGAGGTAGGTCTGCCTCAAGACTTTTCTCTGTTCTGGCACCAAGATGGTGGAATGAACTTCCCATCAATGTCAGAACAGCAGAGTCACTAGCTATCTTCAAGAGGCGTTTGAAAACCCATCTTTTTCTAAAATACCTTGCTCTTGACACCTAAAAAAACCAAAAACAAACCCTTACTCTATTCAACAGGTTATCAGCATTGAGATGTTTTTGATGTGACTTAAAGCACTTCTTGTACGTCGCTCTGGACAAGAGCGTCTGCTAAATGCTTCAAATGTAAGATTTTTGAGGCAAGCCCTTTTGAAGGCATTCCACAGACAATCTGGACCATTACAGAACGTTGGTCTGGATCCACTGTGGATTAGATTGAGCTGCATTGGATTGTGCTGAAAGGTTTTCTCTGATTTCCACTTTATTGTGACTCAAACCTTATGCTAAAGAGCAGCAGAACCCGAGCATGATTCTGCCACCATTAAGTTTCTCCTTGTCTGTGGGGAAATCTTAGTTGACAATCTGCTACATGATTTTAGCAATTTAAGCAATTTAAGCTTGGAAGGTTTTAAAACCAGACCATAACAATTAGGGCTTCTGGTCGAGCAACCTGATAGTCCAGATGGCAGGAACGTTAGGATGTACTGTACATTTCTTACACCCACGAGTCTGTGTGTTAAACTTTGCTTTAAGTGATACTTTGGTTATTTGTTTTGTGGGAAAGTGGTGGCTCACTGTTTAAAGCTGCTAGTTGAATGCTCATTGGTTCAATTTTCAGCACCACCAAGCTGCCACTGCTGGGCCCCCAGAGCAAGGCCTTTAACTGTCAACTGCTTAGATGGATTTAAAAAAAATGAGTCACTCTGGATGAGGGCGTTTGGCAAATGCCAAGAATGTAAATGTTGATGTTTGCTATCGTTCCCTGTAGAATTCCGCTCTCACATTGTTTCTGAGCCCAGAGGAAGGTGATGACCTCGAAAACAAAGCCAAGCAGCATTTCCATCAGACTGGTAAGTACACACTGGCACTTTTTTAAAAATGATGCTTTATGTTAAATAAGATTCTGCACAGTTATGTTTGTGCTTTAGAAGTTGCTGTATTCTAGTTATTGTTAGCAATAATTACAATATAAAACAACTGTTTTGTAGTTGCATGTTTTGGTTCTCTTCTGTCTATGAGACATGTATTTTTCTCAGGAAATGCTAAAGAAAGCCTGGCTCTGATGCCTCCACATAAGGCACGAGAGAGACTGATGCTGCGAGCTCTGAACCGCTATGGTGGTGGCCCCGATGGCGTCACTCATGCCTGGCTCAGTCTGCCACACGCCATCCGGGTCTTTTACCTCCATGCTTACTGCAGCCGGCTATGGAATGAAGCAGCATGCTTTAGGCTGCAGACTCTAGGAGCGAGGTCTGTACAGGGAGACCTGGTTGTAGCTGTGAAACAGGAGGGAAGCCATGAGTCACAGGTGAGAGAAGTTTTTGCTCAGGTATGAAAGTAATCTGTTAGATCATACAGTATGACCTCATTTCCTTGTGTTTTAGGTGCATGTTGTGACATCTGCAGAAGAGCATGACCGCGTCTTCTCACTAGATCAGGTGCAGTAGCAGAGCATCTCTATGTTCCCCAAATGTAGGAGGTGTGTTTTGGAACAATTCTCTGATGATTCCCTTGTCACCCCCTTCTGTGTGTTGTTCAGGTGGTCCTTCCGATGCCAGGTAACAGCGTAAAGTACCCAGAAAATGCTGTCGGCTCTTGGTATAAGGAAAGACTGAAACAGGACGGCCTCAGCTCCTGTAGATTCAGGATTCCCTCACTAAAACTCAATGTCCCGGGCTGTTATCGCCCCCTGCTCTCCTACCCGCACAATGTGTCGTACAGCCTACACACCGACGAAAAAGTGCAGGACAGCGAGCCCTGCAGAACCAGCCTGAAGCTTTCTTTTAACCTGAACGCCTCCTGCTATGCAACAGTTTTTCTCCAGGAAGTCATGAAATGTGATCCATAGGAACTCCTATTGACTGTGACTGGACACAGAGGAGGCAGGAGGGCAGAGTGGGTTTAAATACCACACTGGACTATAAAATAAAAAGACTGCAGGGAAACATGAGTATTTGTATTTTTTTGTATTTGTAATACTCAGTAATGTGTTTATGTAAATGTCTTTATGGCATATACTTTACAAAAGGGTTGGGGTCATGCAGGCTCTTGCCAACAGTGGTCAAAAAATGTTAGTTGTGGGCTTTGACCCATATCTTCCTGGGGCCTCTTGTATCAACGTTGCCTACGCATAAAAACTTTGCATACGCCAGCTTTTACGGTCGGATTTACCAGGAAAATTAATGTGAAAGTGTTTCTCAACGTCAACTTCGTTTCATTTTTTGTGGTTTTTGTCCATTGGCGCCTCTTAGAGGCAATAAAGTAAAGTTGCAAACATTCTACACGTCTAATTTTTAAAATAGGCTAATTGATATCACGTTTCTATTAATTATGCAATTAAGTAAGAACATATAAAAGCATGTGCAAATTGAAACAATCCTTAATCTATAGCGATGGCAGCTTTGGCCTTATCAGAGGAAATTGCCAATGGCCAAATCTGAAGAGAACAAGTATTTAGGGACCACTGTAATTGAAAGACTCAAGACGATTCAGGGCTATCCTTTTAAAGCTCTGTGCTGAGTTAGGTCCGAATTTGCAGAGACAGACAGCAAGAAGCGATGCATTACCCATTCCATTACAGGTGCCGACAACACTTGGTTTTCTGGCAACTGGTTCTTTCCAAAGGGAACTGGCAGACCGCTCAGGAATAAGCCAGTCATTCTTGGTGCGATGCCAGCTGTGTGGGACAGGAATGTCTACCAGATGTATAAGGTTCCTGTACGATGCAGTTGACAAGCCAAACATTAAAAGCGCAATTTGCAGCGATAGCCGGTTTTCCTAATGTAATCGGAGCGATCGACTGCACACGCATTGCTGAAGGGGCGCCATCTGAAGAAGAATTTGCATACGTGAAATCAGAAACATTTCCATTAAATAAATGTGCAAATATGTTATGCACAAATGCGTCTAACAAATATTGTGGCAAGGTGGCCTAGGTCACCCCATGATTCCTACGTCCTCAAAAACAGCATAGGCTCCAAGCTGGCAGGGTGCACCATTGGGGAGTGATGCGTTAATGGTTCTATTGGGTTTTTTTTTGTGCGTTTAATTATTCAACTGCCTATCAGGAGGCCGCGGTTATCCACTAAAGACGTGGCTGTTAACCCCCCTCACCAACCCACAGACTGACAGAGAACACAGACACAGTGATGCCAATTCTCGCACTCGGTCAGTTGTAGAGCGGGTGATTGGGCAGCCGAAATGCAGGCGGGGCTGCCTGGGTATTAATTCCAGAGGACAGCGTTTCAAAGAGGATTTTTTTCTTGTTTCTACCTCTGATAGTAATTCACTTTCCATAAAGTTTCATTTCTCGCTTGCTTTTTCCATTTTTTTGCGGATGGTGAGGCCAACATTTACTTATTACATATTTAATTTATTTAAGGAAGGAGACAGGGTGGGGTTTGGTGCTCGTTTGCTCAATTTTAAGTTTATTGGGATGTACAATGAGAATATGCGTGGGATTCATTTTTTTTCTGCATATGCACATTTACAGCTTTTTCCGTACGCAGTGTTTTAGTATTTATTCAAAGCAAGTCTTTGTACATGAGGCCTTCCATTAACAACTTGGTTTTTGATTTACAAATTTGGTTTGTTGAGATGAACAGGCTCCTTAGCTTATGTTATTTCATAACATGTGGGACATGAAAAGTGAACTATCTATATTACTATTATATATATATTTTTAAAGAATTAATATTGTGTTCTTATTTTTTTTGCATTCACAAGTAAGATTTAACATCAGTTCGTGCAATAAAGACTAAGGAATATTAATATATGAAAAACTATAATTCTGTAAGTGACTTATTTAATGCTATTAAGATGCTTTAAATAAATGATAATAATAATGTGACTGAATGTACTTGCCGTGCTGATTGCAGAGCAACACATCCACAATACTCAGATTAGATCATTTCCGAACTTCTGATTTAAAAAAAAAGAAAAAAAGAAAACTTAGCATATTATAAATCTCACCCACACTCTGAAATTTGTTTATACGTATTCTTATAGGTGCTGTCTTCTGTGTGAGCACTGAATTACAATCCTGCACTACAGCGCCACCCTGGTTAAACCATGCCATTGTAGGTTCTTATATTATGACAATTAAGATCAAAACATTTTTTTAATTGTCATTAAAGTCGACGAATCATTTCAGCCCTAATCCTAACTGTTGTTACCTAAGCAATTTATCACTCTAATGGGTAGAAACTGGGTTTTAAAGGTTTAAAGTTTAATATTTTCATACGTTGTAAGTTCAGTTTATCATGGCTTTTGTATTAAATGAGCTCCTAAAGCCGAGTTCACACTGCACGACTTTCATTAGATCACCGTTGATTACACACTGCACGACTATCTGGGGTAACATTCAGTTGCTGCTTTGGTCACATACACAATGGATCAGAACAGGAGGTTACACAATGAATGAACGTATAATTGGAATAATCAGTGTAAACCCAGCGGACTACGTCTCACAACCAAACACACGAGAGAAGTGGTAAGGGAATTATGCCAGAAGACATGTAAGAGTTCTCCTGCGAGACTGAAAAGGAGAATAACGTTGGCCATGTTAGTGTTGATAATTAGATTTATTTTAAGACACAGTTTTGATGTTTTTCTCAGTTAAAACACATGATCTGTCTTTAATCAGTGTAATTCATTATTCAGTTTCCTGCTACACAACATATGTTATAAAAATCTCAAGAGAATAAAACCTCTAACCTTCATTAACAATGCGCTGATTTTACCTCAGTTACAGTGAGTCTGTCTGATGTGATCACACCTCACACACTGCTCTGTAATCTAACAGTTCATAAATCTGAGACAGGGATGGTGCAGTGTAGGCAAAGGGACAGCGTTATTCCCTAAACCTTTATCTCTCTACCAAACCGCTGGTGGCCTTCTGCAGCAGCTGGAGCATGATGGGATACACTGGTGCAAAATTCCTTCCCTGTCTGGCTTTAACAGACTGCACGTAGGCCTCCACCGCACCCCTTAAAAAAAGAACGAGGACATAAAGGGTAAAAAATGTTTTTATGAACGTTGTTATAATAAATAGTTGTATGTGTAGGATTTAACTGTAATACGTTAAAAAAAACATATGAAACAGGAAGTCCAGTGCATTTACATTTACAGAATTTAGCAGACGCCCTTATCCAGAGCAATTAAGGGTTAAGGGCCTTTCTCAGGGGCCCAACAGTGGTAGCTTGGTGGAGCTGGGACTTGAAACCACAATCTTCAGGTTGGTAGTCCTTAACCATTACCTTAACCATGAGCCACCACTTCCCACAGTAAGATGTCCAGCTGCTGTCCTTGCAAATGCACTAGACTCTAGATTACCTGATTAGAACAAGGCGGTCCTTTTCAGACTGGTGGTCATCAAGCCACTGGGAGTACCTTGCTACAGACCACTCAGCTCTCTGAGGGGCAAAAGACCATCACAAATCGCAAGGTTAATAAAGTATGGCTGAAAGACAGAGTGTAAAAAATCTGCATGGTTATACAGATAAATCCACATAAGGGATGAGCGTACCTGGTGAGGAGACTTTAGTTCTGCCGGGGCACGAGAAAACAGGAAGTGCAGTACGGTACTGTAGGGAATTAGATCACCCACTGCCTGACTGCTGGCAATGTGCTCACTGGTCTGAAACAGAAGAGGCCTGAAACACATACCCACAATTGATATATCACCATATATGATATGATATATGATGCTATATGACTGCTAATAAAGACAGTAAGAGGTAAAAAGACTGGACAGTTTAAGCAACAAAATTAATAGGACAAAAAATTGTTCATGTCAACAATTCTCAATAATATTTTAACTAAATGTTGTCTACTGAAAATCTATCTGAGGTTATATTTAATACAGTATTTTTAAAAGTGAATCATCCTAAATTTAATTTAATTCAACCCTCTTATTGTCTTGCCTACCTCAGCAATAACCCATGAATTTTTATGACCACTTACACTTACCCACCCCATCCCCCCTCACACTCCCCACCCCATCCCTACCTCCCACTCACACTCACCTAAAGGAGCGCAGCAGGCGGTAAACTTTTCCCAGGTCTGATATTCGCCTGCAAAGTGGAGCCACAGCCAATTCCATCTGAAACGTACACACACACACACACACACACACACAAAATCTTTCAATCTAGAATAATTCTGGCAAAAATTAGAGAACGAACTGGGTCTGTTGTGAAATGCATGTAATGTTTGCTGTTCTAATCATGCAATTTAAAATATTTGTTAAAGATTATTGAAGGGAGATTATAAGGGGTTCAGTCGGTGTGGTAGCCTAGTGGCTCCTCAATATGTATACAACGGGGCGTCCGGAGTTCCAATCTCGGATCCCGATCCTTTTATGATCCCATTCCCTCCCTCTCTCTTTCTTTTTCTCCCCTCTCGCTTTTTCTCCCATTTTGTCTCTGATTTTGCCTCTCTCTCTCGCCCTCTTTCCCTCTCTCACTTCACTTACTGTCCATTCTGCTTAATAAAGACAAAAATGCTCTAAAATATACCTTTAAAAATTAAAATGTTCTTATTGTAACTTTATAAAAATTAATAGTCACATATTCATTCTCCTTCACACCTAACAAACCACGGTTTTCCCTCCTGTACCTGGGCAAAGTCTGCAGCCAGTCTCATCTTGCCCCCCTCACCCAGGGGCCGCAGAAGGCAGGCGTGGCGGATAAAGAGTGTGATGGCGCGTTGAGCGATGCCCTCTGTTCTGTCGTACAGGAAGTCCACTGACTGCAGGTGGTGGAAGTAGTCGTTCATGACCCGGGATATGAAACCCTGCAGCTCTCGCATATACAGAGAGCACGGCATGTCTGGTTTCTCTCCGGCTGAGAGAGAACTGGGAGTACACACAGACACACACACTAAAATCTGAATCACTTATTTGCTGCAGTATTTCTGTTTGTCAGTTAAAAAACGTCAAACCATCCATTGGTGTGTATCCCCCAATCAGTAATGCTCAGCTTTTTTAACCAATCAGAGATCATCTGCATTCTTAAGATAACACAATATTAACCTCCTCTTTTGATAAATAAACTGTACTAAAAAAGGTGCCTCAAAAATTTCTGCATTACATTTTCAAACTGACAGCCTTGGATGAGCTTGTGTGTGTGTGTGTGTGTGTGTGTATAGGGGGGGTTTATTTACCCAGAGAAGTCTTCCTGGTGCATTGTAAGGAGAATGGCTTCTACTGAGTCAGTCACAGACATTAATAAAGGCTGGACTGCGCTGTCCATCAAAGTCTGAAAGACCTGAAAAGAACCACATCAAACTGATACAAAATAAAGACCCAAAACAACAACTAACAAACATGATGGGTTTGTTTACTGTCTGTAAATGTAAATCTAACATTATTACAGACAAGGAGCGTTGTTGAACTATGTGATAATTGTGTGTGTGTGTCACCTCTAAAGAGGCTGTGAGCACTTGTTCTGCAGCTGGAGGAAATGAGGGAAGCATGGAAATGACCTAAACACAGAAAAAAAAATCTGTCAGTGATCAACAAGCCATCAGATAACCGACAGAAATACATTCCGATTACACAATCAAACAGAAGGTTATTAAAATAAATAACTTTTTACATAATTATTGGGTTCAAAACAAATTTAGTCACCGATACCCCATGCCGAACTAGTCACTGGTCAGAGCTACTCACTTTAGTCAGTGACTGCTGCAGGTGGTACAGTGAATTAACCACCGCCACATTTCTCTTCTGACCTTCTGTTAAAGGCCCAATCACCTGGCTAGCATCACCCTGCGTACAGAGCTGTGGAGAGAGAGAGACAGACAGACAGACAGAGAGAGAGAGAGAGAGAGAGAGAGAGAGAGAGAGAGAGAGAGAGAGAGAGAGAATGTGTGTGTGTTAGGTTATTATTTTCTGCATACACAGATTCATCATCGTTGTGTTTTTTACCAGATGCTCAGACTTCACACAGAACAGCTGTACTGTCTTAGAAATGTTCTTGGCCACAGCTATGGTCAGTCCAGGGTCCACCAAGGACACGTTCAGCTCACTGTACGTTAGGAGAAAAATCATGTGACAGAACACAGGCACCTGACTTACAGATACAACACTACAGAGTGAGACGAGATTAGGAACCGGAACACAAACCTGGCAATGGTCTTGATGATGCTGTCCATTTCATCAGTGGAGGGCGGACTATGCCCCCCCTGTGGAAATACCAGGTTGATGGGGTCAAACAGGCGGGAGAGGGATTTGGACAGGTATGCTGCTTCGTAAGGCTGGAGGGAGGCTTTTAGAGCTTTTTCCAAACTGAAGAAAAAAAAAACGATGAGATTTGAGTTACTGGATCATATCAGTCTGTGAAAACCAAATTCCTGAATACTGCATACTGCTTGAGTATGTACTACACTTAAATTAGTATGTGTATATGTGTGTGTGTGTGTGCAGGCTGACTCACTCATAGCCTGGTTTAGGGTTGGTAAAAAAATCTTGTGTGTCTGTTTCAGAAATGGTCACATCTGGATCCAGTCCAGAGCCACTGCTTCCCAGAAGGCCTTGTATATTAGCACTGTACTGCTGCAGCCGCTTCCACAGCTCGTTGTAGAGTCTCAGGAGTTTGGGATACTCTCCCTCCAGCGCTTGCTTCAAGAATATGGAGGCTACAAAGGGGGACAAGAACATTGTGGCAAGTTAAAGATTAAACACAGAGTGCTAGCTCAGTGCTACCAGAAAGCTGTGGATTTGATTTCCAGCACCACCAAGTTGCCACTGCTGGGCCCCTGAGCAAGGCCCTTAACCCCCAATTGCTCAGTTGTATATACTAAATAAAATTAAATAAAATTCTGCTACATGCCAGAAATGTAAATGTAAACAATATTATAACGCCAACATCTAATTTCCATAAGAAAATAAAAACACATTTTGAGCGATATTTTCAGCAGTTCTACAGGTCTGGAGCTGTAAATCTGCTTGTATTTTATTAGATTTTTGCTGTATAAATTGAGGCTTACAGAAATTTCTCTTAGACAAAACTAAAACTCCTCAGACCTGGACTTCTATAATACTCAAACATCTGACCTCCTGTAGTTTTCTGAAGTTCCACAGACAGCATTTGAGTGATCGAGTCCCAGAACATGTGCAAGATGTCTGACTGGCCGTCCTTGAGAGAGAGAGAGAGAGAGAGAGAGAGAGAGAGAGAGAGAGAGAGAGAGAGAGAGAGAGTGAGAGAGCGTGCAGGAGAGAGAGGGATAAAGAAAAAAAGACAGAGAGCGCAAGACAGAGAGAGACAGAAAAAAAAAAAAAAGGAGAGCAAGAGAGAAAACGTGAGACCGCGAGAGAGAGAGACAGCACAAAGAGCAAGAGAAAGGAAGTGAGAAAGAGACAGGACAAGAAAGAGAGAGAAAGAAACAAAAAGAAAAAGAGATAGACGGAGAGAGAACGTAAGACCGCGTGCGAATGAGAGAGAGAGAGAGAGAGAGAGAGAGAGAGAAGGTATGAGGAGATTAAAATTTTCTTGAAAAGCAAAACAACCCAACAACCAAAATTTCTTCCCACACCTTAATAAATTCATCGATGAAACACACGTGTGTGACCGGATCCCTTTTCTTGGTTAAAACCTTGTGAAGATGCTGCACCTAAAAAAATGCATGATTGATGATCAGGTTCGAGTTTATAAGTGCGTGTTGACATTCGCTGGTAAAAACAGAGTGATAGATTTCCTGTCTTCTTTTATTTTACCTGAGAGCAGGCAGCACATATCTGATCCATCATTTTCTCCAGGTTGGTCCACAGAGCAGCACGAAATGTAGCTGTGTTTCCTGGAGTGGGCATCACTGCCCGACCTGGGGCACCTACACACACACACACACACACACACACACACACACACACAGTTCTTCTTGCTTCTTCTTGTGTAAATAACAAATGATTATACTAATAAGAAGAATCAGAATGAACCTCGAACGTTAGCAGGCTGAGTGAGGACTTTAATATCGAGGGCGCTGATTATACTCTCATGCACAGACGCCTTGTAGCCTTCCACCACGCTGAGGATGGTCTCTCTCAAACTGCCCAAATTGTAAAAGACCTGGAGCGCCGTCCCCACCTGAGACGGGTTCTGTTACCAAAAACCGATTTAAAAACACACGTTTTCACGCAACCCAGCATGTTTCATCCAGCACTCACTCCTACCTGGATTTCCATTCCCTGCTCCAGAAGTCTTTTTGCCTGGTTCTCCACCTCCAGATGTGCCCGACTTATGAACAGCAGGTCGTTTTCAATGACCTCGATGCCTGACAGATCCATCCCCTGGAACAGGTAGTCTGAAACACACCATCAGATCAATTTACAGACAGTAAATAAGGGGAGAAACGAGGAACTACTAAAATTGTGTTCTTTTACAACTCAACTTTATTGTTTTTTGTAATTACACAAGAGGTTTCTTTCTTTCAGTATTTTTTAAAAAGACATACCTTTAAACTCATTTCCTTGTAAGCAGTCTGCTGCAAAAAAACTATGCTAGCTAAGAAGCTAATTCTGTAGCTTCTTATCATTAGCGCCCCAAGTTGTAGTTTTTGATAGTTTTACTCATTGTACTCAGTGTTAATGTTGGGTTCTGGGTGTTTTTCCTTCACTCACCCAGTTCGTTGAGACTCTGAGCAGCTTTAGTCAGTTCCCGGCTGCCCCCCTGAAGCTGACCCTGCAGCCGTTTACTCAGATAGAGGATTCGGATGATCCTCCTTAAAAGATCACACACCACCTGCAAAAAAAAAAAAACAACCACTTTACAGCCAGACACAACATTAATATGCATTATTTAATTTTAATAATTTACCTGGATTTCTGTGTTTATCATCATTTACATTTAAGCTATTTTGGCGGACACCCTTATCCTGAGCGTCCCACATTTATGTTGGTGTTGCTGGGAATCGAATTAGCAGTCCAGCATCTTTAACCACTTTGCTACCAGATTAAACTTGGCTTTTTACCTGCAGTCGAGCCAGCTGGGAAGTCCGGGCCACAATCTTATTATAGGGATCGACAATCTTGGTCTTTATCCTTGATACGAGAGCGGAGAGAAAGAAAGCACAGAAAGAGAGCACAGAGAGTGAGAGAGAAAAAGAAAGAGAGAGCAGAGAAAGAGAGACAGAGAGCACAGAGAGAAAGCATCAGAGAGAAGGAGCAAGAGAGAAAGCCACAGCGAGAGAGAGCAAGAAGAGAGAGCACAGCGAGAGAGAGAGAGAGCACAGAGAGAAAGAGCACAGCGAGAGAGAGCGAGCGCAAGCGAGAAAGCAGAGCAGAGAGAGCGCGAGAGCAAGAGAGAAAGCACAGCGAGAGAGCGCAGAGAGCAGAGCGAGAGAGAGCAGAGAGAGCACAGCGAGAGAGAGCGAGAGAGAGCGCACAGCGAGAGAGAGCGAGCGCGAGAGAGAGAGCGAGAGCAGAGAGAGAGCAGAGCGAGAGCGAGCTAGAGAGCAGCGAGAGCGCACAGCGAGAGAGAGCGAGAGCGCACAGCGAGAGAGAGCGACAGCGAGAGAGAAGCACGAGAGAGCAGAGAGCGAGAGCAAGAGAGAGAGAGCGAGAGCAAGAGAGAAAGCAGAGCGAAGCAGCGAGAGAGAGCGAGAGCACGAGAGAGAGAGCGAGCACAGCAGAGAGCGAGAGAGAGAGCGAGAGCAAGAGAGACAGCGAGAGAGAGCGAAGCAAGAGAGAAAGCAGCGAGAGAGAGCGAGAGCAAAGAGAGAGCGCACAGCGAGAGAGAGAGAGAGCAGAGAAAGCACAGGGAGAGAGAGCGAGAGCAGAGAGAAGCAAGAGCAAAGCAGCACATCGAGAGAGAGCGAGAGCAAGAGAGAAAGCACAGCGAGAGAGAGCGAGAGCAGAGAGAGAAAGCACAGCGAGAGAGAGCGAGAGCAAGAGAGAGAGCGAGCAAGAGAGGAAGCAGCGAGAGAGAGCGAGAGCAAGAGAGAAGCGAGAGCACAGCGAGAGAGAGAGCAAGAGAGAGCGAAGAGAGCGAGCGAGAGAGAGAAAGCACAGCGAGAGAGAGCGAGAGCAAGAGAGAGCGAGAGCAAGAAAAGCACAGCGAGAGAGAGCGATGAGAGAGCGGAGACAGAGAGAAAGCACAGCGAGAGAGAGCAAGAGAGAGCGAGAGAGAGCGAGAGCAAGAGAGAAGCAGAGCACAGCGAGAGAGAGAGCAGAGAGAGCAGATCAGCGACAGCGAGAGAGAGCAGAGCACAGAAGAGCTAAGAGCAGAGATAGCGAGCGAGAGAGAGCGAGAGCAGAGAGAGAAGCAGCGAGCACAGCGAGAGAGAGCGAGAGCGCACAGCGAGAGAGAGCGCGAGCGCACAGCGAGAGAGAGCGAGAGCGCACAGCGAGAGAGAGCGAGAGCGCACAGCGAGAGAGAGCGAGAGCGCACAGCGAGAGAGAGCGAGAGCGCACAGCGAGAGAGCGAGAGCGCAGCGAGCGCGAGAGCAGAGGCAGCGAGAGAGAGCGAGAGCGAGAGATAGCACAGCGAGCGAGAGAGCGAGAGAGCGAGAGCAGAGAGCAGAGAGAGAGAGCGAGAGCACAGAGAGAGAGAGCGAGAGCACACAGAGAGAGAGCGAGAGAGAGCACAGAGAGAGAGAGCAGAGAGAGAGCAGAGAGAGAGAGAGAGAGAGAGCACAGAGAGAGAGAGAGAGAGAGACAGCAGAGAGAGAGAGCACAGAGAGAGAGCAGAGAGAGCAGAGAGAGAGAGCAGAGAGAGATAGAGCACAGAGATAGAGAGAGAGCACAGAGACAGAGAGAGAGAGACAGAGAGACAGAGCAGAGAGAGAGAGCACAGAGCACAGAGAGCACAGAGACAGAGAGAGCACAGAGAGAGAGAGAACAGAGAGAGCAGAGAGAGCACAGAGAGAGAGAGAACAGAGAGAGAGAGAGCACAGAGAGAGAGAGAGCACAGAGAGAGAGAGCAGAGAGAGAGAGAGACAGAGAGCACCAGCGAGAGAGAGGAGAGAGCACAGAGAGAGAGAGCAGCGAGAGAGAGAGAGAGAGAACAGCGAGAGAGAGAGAGCACAGCAGAGAGAGAGAGCACAGCGAGATAACGAGAGAGAGAGAGAGAGAGAGAGAGAGAGAGAGAGAGCACAGAGAGAGAGAGAGAGAGAGAGAGAGAGCAGAGACGAGAGAGCACAGAGAGAGAGAGAGAAAAAGAAAGACAGAGAGAGAGAGAGAGAGAGAGCACAGAGAGACACAGAGAGCACAGAGAGAGAGAACAGAGAGAGGAGCGAGAGAGAACAGAGAGAGAGAGAGAGACAGAGAGAGAGAGAGAGAGAGAGAGAGCACAAGCGATAGAGAGAGCACAGCGAGAGAGCACAGAGAGAAAGAGAGAGAGCACAGAGAGAAAGAGAGAGAGCACAGAGAGAAAGAGAGAGAGCACAGAGAGAGAGCACAGAGAGAGAGAGCACAGAGAGAGAGAGAGAGCACAGAGAGAAAGAGCACAGCGAGAGAGAGAGGTGTGAGTTTTATTAATAGTGTTGAAATACACTGAGACTGGAGTACAGCGCGGCTAAGCTTTACCTGTCCACAGCGCTCTGTAACGCAGCGATCCGGGCCTGCATCATCTCCAGAACACCTACAAGAACATAGCAGAACTAGTGTTGGAAGAAGAACTGAAAATTTGTACTTAGCTGTATTTAATTATAGGAAAAAAGTATTGGTGTTAAAAAAGTGTAATTATCTAATAGTACAAAATACTTATGTTAAAAATTACTTCGAGTGATAATTACATCCGGAATGTCCATTAGATTTGTTTGTTTTTCTAGCAATATTCGGCAACGCTGCATCATCGGCACTTAAACTGACTGTAATCAGGTCCAGTGGTTAAGGTGTTGGACTACTGATCCAACTCTTCAGCACTACCACAATTCTTCTGTTGGGCCCCTGAGCAAGGCCCCTCAACTCTTAACTGCTCAACATGAGATAAATGTAAGTCGCTTTGGATACGTGTGTTTGCCAAATGTCAGGACTAACACATTCATAACACAAAAAAAGGTGTCCTCACTCTTCATGGTGCCCCCTGGCCGAAAGTAACTCTTACCTTCCAGAGACTCGATCCCAGTTGCCTGAGCAAGCAGGTCTTCATGTCTAGCCACGACCTGCAGGACACATCAACATTGTGTGTGTTTTTGTGTATGGGAGTGTGTGTAGATATTCTCTTCGGCAGTGGGAGGATGAGCAGGTACACACACACTCACCTGGCAGTGCAGCTCCTTATCCAGCTGACTGATGCCTTCAGCGAGTTTGGCCAGCTGCTCAGCAATCACTGCATGATGGATGGCATGAGCTGTGTAGGTCTTCACATCAAACCCCTCACACAGGAAGTCCGAGTAACATTCTACAGGACAGACAGTCAACATTACTGCACAACATCAAACACACACATCCGGCATGATCCTAATCCAGGAATGTGAACTGGACTCGTTCTATTGGATGGATGGATGGATGGATGGATGGATGGATGGATAACACATAAATTACCATTTCTCAGGAGGGAATTCTGAGTTGACTCGGAGTCAGCCATCGCTGCCACCTCAGTTATGACGTATAAAATCTGCGACGTATTAAAATAAACGCTGGTGTTTATTAATTTAAGACTATAAATTGTATTAATTATATTAATATTGTATTTCACATGTCACATCTGAACATTGCGCACAGATACAGTAAAAGTACCTTTAATTCAGAAGCATATTCCAGAATGCACGGCAAATGTTTAGACTTGCAGCGCGCATGCGCAGTGCAACAGGATTTCCTGATCCCAGCTGACTGTGTGGTTAGTGTGTTTGTGAGGCGGATGGACAAATTAAAAGGCCCTTAAAAAAGGCGAAATATTCTATTTTGCTATTGTTGTAATGTACCAGTTTTAAGCAGTTTAATGATGTGACTACGCACTCCTGTACGTCGCTCTGCATAAGAGCGTCTGCTAAATGCTTGCATGCCTTAAATTAGATATCTGTAAAATGATCTATATATACATATGTAATTCATAATAAAGTCATTACATTTCTAATTAACTAAATAAGCGAAATAAAATCAGGGGAGGAACTAAAGTAAACGGGCGCAGGGGTCGGGGGGGACACCTGAGCGCGCTGCACTGTAAACACCGACTGTAAGGTATATACCGGCGTTTAGACTGAACACGTTGTTTTATCAGCTCTAAAGACGCGCCTGTAATTTATTATAGTTTGGTGTGAACATGACCGCAGCTTCAGTGTACCACAAATGAGATTCATTCTTAAAACAGCATGGATTTATTTGAAAAAGGCAAAGTTGTAAAAGTTTGTGCCCCCATGGTACGCTATTCTAAGTAAGTGGGACTATAAAGCAGTGTTTACAGTATGAACAGATGTATATGCAGTGTGACTGTTTCTGACTGTTCCGTTCTGTCTGTGGTTAATACGGTTCTGTCTCCCAGACTGGCCTTTAGGTCTCTAGTCCGGAAATATGACTGCGATCTGTGTTTCACTCCGATGATAGTGGCTGCTGATTTTATTCGCTCTGCTAAAGCCAGAGACAGTGAGCTGACCACCAGCCCCAGTAAGACAGCACGCTTCACGATTATTCACACTGCACTGCTTCTCTCTGACCCGCTGAACTTACATTCTGTCCCACAGCAGACAGACCCCTGATCGTCCAGTTCGCTGCTAAAGAAGCGCAGACCCTTGCCACAGCTGCAGGACTGGTTGCAGGTTTCTCAGATGGCGTTGATCTGAACTGCGGCTGTCCTCAGAGGTAATCTGATTGAGAGAGAGAGAGAGTGTGTGTGTGTGTGTGTGTGTGTGTGTGTGTGTGTGTGTGTGTGTGTGTGTGTGTGTGTGTGTGTGTGTGTGAAGACGCTGATAATGGTCTGAAATGATTCAGGGCTGGTGTTCGTGTAACTGCAGGTGGGCCATGGCCGAGGGATACGGAGCCTGCTTAATGAACAAACCCCAGCTTGTGAAGGACATGGTGAGACATGTCAGGAACCAGGTGGACAATCCCAGCTATGGCGTGTCTGTTAAGATAAGGTGATTTGGTTTATCACACATTTGCATCCTCTCCGTGATCAGGTGATCTGTTCTTCTTTCATGCTTAGCTTTTTGGTTTCGTTGTAGGATACACAAGGACATGAGGAGGACTGTAGACTTGTGTCAAAAGGTGGAGGCCGCTGGTGTGTCCTGGATCACAGTTCACGGGAGGACAGCTGATGAAAGACATCAACCGGTGCACTACGATGCTATCAAGGTCATCAAGGAGAGTCTTCGCATCCCAGTCATTGCTAACGGTGACATCAAAAACCCCAGAGATGTGGAGACTGTGTGTGAGCTCACAGGAGTCGATGGTATGACATTTAAGTTTAGGACTTTTATTATGTTTATAAAAATACACACTTCCCAACCACTAAATAAGGAAACCCCATGCAATTATTGACTCAGCCAATCATGTGGCAGCATTTCTTTGAAATTGTTATGATGATGACCTTACACATGCCATGTTTCCCCTCAGGAGTGATGTCAGCTCGGGGACTACTATCCAATCCGGCCCTGTTTGCAGGCCATGAACACACTCCTTTCGAGTGCCTGTGGGACTGGGTAAACATCTCCCTGGAGCACGGGACTCCATTTACCTGCTTCCATCATCACCTCATCTACATGTTAGAGCATGTGACATCTCAGCCAGAGCGGAAGATCTTCAACGGGCTATCCAGCACATCTGCAGTCATCGATTATCTTCACAACACCTACGGCTCTCTGTAGTGAGGAATACGTCATCTTTTTAAAATGTATATTTTTATATTAAAAAAGAAAAATAAAGATCGTTTTTAAAGAAATATTGTTTTATTTGTTTTTTCATTTGAATTGTGTTTATTAATATTATCATTAATTATTTCTAATGATAATACAGCCAGTGTAGCCTCAGATTTTTGTTTCTTTGCTGTTGTAGCATTTCCACCTCACGCTTCAGCTTCTAAGATCCTTTTCAGCTCAGTGTGTTTGTACTGAGTGATTACAGTGAGACCTTTTGTAGGTTTACTTGCTGTGAAAACTTGAGAGAATTTACACTCTGGTATTGAGCACACTGATTCCTTCGTCTGACGATGGATGTGAATATCACCTTAATGAAATGGTTGCCTGGGTAACAGTAGCAATGAACAGATGTTCCTAATAAATGCTTTGATTTTAACCCTTTTATCCGTTGTTTTAACGCCGTTTTTTTTTTAACCACTGGTTAAGAGGAGTAACAGAACCCTGGACTCAACCCGGAAGTAAAAAGCGCTTTGCCCCAACGCGACGCCTCTTCCGCTTAACTTTCCGTCGCGTTTATTAGGGCTGTTTCTACGCTGTTTCCCAGCTGAATTGCACAGAAGTGAGTATTAATGTGTAACTGGTGTTTAACGCATGGCCTTCCTTTAGTTTTACACCTTGTTTGGTCGACTGTTTGATGTCTTAGTGAAATCCTACCTCTGACCTGTAGCAGACAAGATGTTGTAAACATTGTTACTGTTGTTTAAAAATAACAATTCTGGGTAAAGTCTTAATAATTCTGGTTAATAAGTCTAATTCAGGGTAGTATTTAAACTTCAGCAGTGATACTGTGTAATTAAGAAGCTGCATGGAAATTTGACACGCGCGGCTTTTAGACACTTAACGGTAATAGCGTTGAAAGCGGAAGAAGTTCCTGCACCACCAGAACAACTTTTTTTTCTTTTACAAACGTCTTTAAGAAACCCGATAAAACTAACAGTCGACAGTATTCAGCTCTGATGCGGGGTTTTCTGGACATCATAAATAAAAATAAAAGCACTTTATTTGACACCAGGGAAACTGTCAGGAAACATTTAAACAAGCTATATAAGCAAAAAGGTAAGATAAACACGCGATAAAATGGAAGCATGTTTTTATTGATGACATAACGATCTAATATTCTAAATCGTTATGACGTCATAATCGAGGTCATCAGACGTCTATAATAACAGTTCCCAACAAGATGGTCCCGAGCCACAAGACGTGTAACAGTTGCTGAACTACTGATAAAAGTCTTCCCATCATGGTCCTCGACACATCAGTCACATTATTGATTCGGTGCATTAAACGGGTAAACAGGAAGAAAACAAAACAAGGCATGTCATCATTTAGTTCACACAGAGGACACACCGAGATGCGCTGTGGAGAATGACCTAGGATCATGCGATCTGCAAACAATGTCTCTGGTTACTTCTATAGGCTCGGTGCCCTGAGAGCAGGAACAGGACATTGCGGAGCATCCACTTGGAGATTCCCCACCTTCACTTTCCCTTTGAAGATCATTAACTCGCTCCAGTGCATCAGACTGGGCCAATTGCCAGCCGTACCAAACGAGTAATTAGCCGAAGTAACCGAAGATGTTCCCTTTTGAGCTTCACTTGACATTGCAGAGCCCCAAAAATGAGCTACTTGGCTCAAGTACTGAAACAGATCCATCCGCACTGACCAGGTGGAAGAATACATGTCCCAAAAAGCTGCACAACTGGGCAGAAACAGACGAGCTTACCATATTTCCAAAAAACGGTGCTGCAGACAGAGGATGTATTGCGATGAAATGCCTACACTAAGCAGCATGGCACATAACCTGATAGTACCTTCACCAAAATAGGGCAGAAAATACACAAGTTTCTCTGCACTCATCGTGATAAAATAAAGAAAAAAAAAAAAATCCTCTAAAAGGAGGATATCTAATCTACATGTAGAGGAGGCATTATAAAAATATCTGCTTCTGTGCTGACAAGGGGCAGTAAAAAGAGAAATACCAGGCACTGGAAATCGGCTGCATGGCGGTGACTCTGGCATCAGGCACATATATGCACTACAAAACTCGGAAGCTGTGTATCTTCCAAAAATGGCAGACAGAGAATATACTGTAAAGTGCCTAAAAGCGGTGTAATAGAAACACAGCGCTGTTTGCTAAACTTTGTGGCACTTGCAAGCTGGGGCTTTGAACTTCTCCCTCTCCTCGCCGGCGTCAGGAGGAAGGCAGAGAAGGACAGACGAGCATCATGCCGCAGGCTCCACCTCTTTTCCCTGAGGCTGGCCACTTCCTCGTTCTCACCTCTGGCTCTTGGTGGGATGTATTGGCCATGTTCATTTCTCTCTGCTGCTGACAGTGGGCGAGACCTCACCAGCTGTTATTGAGAAGTACCCTTGAGCATGACTCATAGTCTTGGCTTGCTTCTGTGCCTCTGTGAAACGCTCCACTATCATACACACAGCATCACCAAAGAGGCCAAAGGGGAAAATGGGGGCGTTGAGAAATTTCTGGTCTACCTCCTTGAGGTCTGCCAGGGTCAACCAGAGGTGCCTCTGGAGGACCACCAAGAATGCCATGGACTGGCAATCGCCTGTGCTGCTCTCTTTGTAGCCATTAGGGCTAAATCTGTTGCTGTGTGTAGCTTTTTGACATTGTCTGGGGTGGGCTGTGCCGTCATCAAAACCTGGAGGGCTTGGACTGGGACACCTGGGGAAAAAGGGCCTTGATGTCCTACAGGCAAAATTGCTCTTTCTTATATTATACATTATTATTGCTGATTTGCATATGGGCGGGAATTGGCGCAGTCTGATGCACTGGAGTAAACCAATTATCTGTAATATGTTGAAGGGACATAGCTCGTATGGGCCTTTTTTCTTAATTCTTTCTTGGACTTTTTATAAAACCGACGGTTCCGATTTTGTTTATAAATACATTCTTTTCTTGTATTTCACTTAATGCTAAGGGGTTAGGGGTTTTATTTTCATTTTGCAAGGGCAAAAAAGCACATTTTATTTTGTTGCAAGAAACTCACTCGGTACCAGAGGATGAAAAATGATAATAAAAATCAGTGGCGAGACAAAATTATTTTTGATCACGGGTCCACTATATCAGCAGGTGTCGATATCTTGTTTTGTAACCTACCTGGTAAATTAGTAGCATCTAGATTTAGTAATAATAGTCAGTGGCGGATTTGTGTCCTCAGTGTGGATGATCATTATATTTTCGTCAAACTTCATGGTTTTACTAGTGTAGTTCGAAACAAACAGTTGATTTTGGTTGACTATTTCCAATAGCAAACCCTGAACTCGTTTATCCAACTGCTAATATAATAATGGGTGGTGTCAGCAGCTCCTCTCACAGATCACGCGGTCATTAAAATGTTAGCAAACGGGTAATGCATCAGAAATTAACATCTAATATAGCAAAACATCACCCACACTGATAATGATGAACAGAAACTACACAGTCTTACAAATAAACTTTATCTAATCTATCTTTGTAAAGTTAAAGGGGCTTTTATCAGGTCCAGAGCCAGGATGCAGAATTAAAGACCTTATTCCCTATATAGATGAGAAATTTGTAGTGCTATGTGATTCTGGCATTATTCCTGAGGAGTTGAATAAGGCAGTAGGTTGTCTGTCTTTATACAAATCTCCAGGTACTGATGGCCTTCCTGCCAATTTCTAGACAATTTCTGGATACTATTAAAGGAGTCATTTCTGCTTACTATAACGTTCCCTCCCACTATGAAACAAGGAATATTAACTTTAATTCACGAACCTGATAAGGATCCCAAGATTTAAGACAATTTCCATTCACAATAATATTCATTTAGTACTTAATCTTCTGGATTATAGTCATCTAATAGACAACAATGGTTTTATTCTCTTGATTCAATAGAGCACCCTTTTTATTACCCATTTTTATTTTCGATTGTTTAAAATGGTTTGGTTTTGGAGATTAATTTAAAAAAATAAAAGCTCTTCATTAAAATTTGAATAGTTTGGTTTCTTAACATCTTCCACATTTCCCATCCAACGCAGTATTAAACAAAGTTGCCCTATTTACCCATTTCTTTTTATTATAACCACAGAAGTGCTCTCTATTCTTATCAAAAAATAAAACATTGCCCTGTTACAGGTACTTGGCTTGGCAGTAATCATCAGTCAGTTTGCAGATGATACTACCTTTTTTTATGAAGCAGGTATCTGAGGTCCCAAAAATATTGCCAAAGAACCCAGGACCCCGGTTTAAGAATAAATTTAAGCAAGGGTGAATTAATGGCAATTCAACAATATCACTTAACCGAGGCATAAAACATTCCTATAAAATCAAAGGTTAAATACTTGGGAATGCCGGGGAAAATAAATATGTGAATGTGTGGAAAGTATTAGATAAATGTCAAATTAAACTTAATTTCTGGTTATTGTTTAATATAAGCTAATTGGCCAGAATATTTTGGACAAAGATGGAGGGGATTTCAAGATTAATATATCCTGCATACACAATAGCTATATCAAAAAATCCCATTAAAACATGAATCAGATTAACTTTGGTTACATATGGAAAAAGAAAACCTTGTTACATGAAACGAGTAGAAATTACAAAATATTTCAAAGATGGAGGTTCACATGCCATTGATTATAATTCTGGGACCCTAAGAATAAATTGGTTAAACGTAATTATAATTGAATTATATTCCCAGAGAATTATTCAAGAAAATAGGGGGAATAGATTTTTTTTCTAAGATGTGATTTCAATGTTTAACACCCCCAATTAAATTATCCCAATAAGTTATGTTAACCTGTATAACAATAACTTTACATCCCACAATACACTACTATGGAATAACAGATATATGAGTTCACTGTATGAGGATAGAGAAAGTGTCAGTGTCGCATCTAATAGGCAGTAATAGTGGTATCATTTTATATAAAAATGTGCTAAATATAATTTTATTTGCAATCGGGCTAAATTTAAATCCATTATTAAATCCATTCCTCATTCGGGTGTCTCTCCAATAAAAAAAATATTTCTTATTCTCCCCCAACACTTCAAATCTCCCACCACTGTCAATTGAAGGTTTTAATCTCAAAGAAAGAAATCTTTCAAACATAATTAATAGAAAACTTTTTACATTTCCTACCCTTATCAGTCTACAGAAATTAAAATCTAAATTCATTTAGATTCAGGCCTCACTGTATGTGGTAATAAATCCAATCTGAATCAGATACGTGCATTAACGTGCAGTGTAAGCAGACAGATCGGATTTTTATCTGTCAATGCAAGTTCGAACGTTTCTCTCTCAGCAGTTCTCCACCTAAAAAAAGCCTTGTTTTGCTGACCTTAAAATATGATTCGAAAGTGACATAATGAATCATTTCATCTTTGTTCATTAATTATCATAATATTAATTATCAGAATTATCATCCTTTTCCGGCCAGTACGTCTAGATTAGGTTGTTCTGGCGTGTATAGTGTAATTGCAGATATCAAAAAAGGTTGTGAACCACTGGTCTATAGAGCACTGGCAGTGTCCGAAATCGAATACTATCATAGCTGATCCACCTGTCTAACAGGGCTGGTGATAGAAAAATATGTGTTAACAGACTAAATAAATAATAGTAAATGTAAAATAATTTTCATGCTTAAATGTTTTTTTGGAATGTAAATTTAACAAAAGATTATGAGTATCCTTAGATTTTTACTCACTAACACCCCAACCCTTTAATCTCGAAAAAATAGTGTGTGAAAAATTCCCAGATGATTATCCATCTACTTCCGCCCAGATTCTAAAGTGCACATACGATAGACCCTTTACAAAATGGCAGCTAGCGGCAATAAAAAAAATCATTGTTCCTTGGGGCCAAATCGCACTCGTTTATGATCATCATCTGTGACATTGTATGTTGTGACAGTATTAACCTGGTGGATGTAGACTGTCCTAATTTCGTTCATATGACCCATAATCATACTGTATTAAACAGACTTTATTAACTGTCGGGAGGTTAGAGTATTAAAATTCGGAAGCAGCAACTGTTCTTTCTGGTCTTTAAGTGTTTACATGTTCCGGACAGGAGCGACAGACCTGAAAAGATGACGTTGCAGTGGACCGCAGTGGCTTTATTCCTCTACGCTGAGATCGGGATTCTTCTCCTGCTCTGCCTGCCCTTCGTCTCGGCTCAAAGGTAAGCCAGATCACTTTACACCAGTGAAAATCTCAAAAGTCCAAATTTTATTGAGACTTTATATAATGGACCAACACAGAGTAGCACATCATTGTGAAGTGGAACAAAAATGATATTATTACAATAATAATAATTTAAGGAAATAAAAATTTGAAAAGTGTGGTGTGCATTTGTATTCAGCCCCCTGTACGCTGATACCCCTAAATAAAATCCATTGCAATCGATTGCCTTCAGAAGTCACCTAATTAGTTAAGAGTCCACTTTTGTGTAACTTGGTCTCAGTATTAATACACCTGTTCTGTGAAGGCCTCAGTGGTTTGTTAGAGAACACTAGTGAATAGTGAGTAAATAGCATCATAAAGACCAAGAATCTAACCAGACAGGTCAGGAATAAAAGTTGTGGAGAAGTTTAAAGCAGGGTTAGGTTATAAAAATATTCCAAACTGTGAACAAAGAGCACTGTTCAATTTATCAACCTATGGAAAAAGCATGCCACAACTGCAAACCCATTAAGACATGACCGTCCACCTTAATGGACAGGCTGAGCAAGGAAAGCACTGGTCAGAGAAGCAGCCAAGATACCCATGGTTACTCTGGAGGAGCTGCAGAAATCCACAGCTCAAATAGAATCTGTCCAAAGGACAACTATAAGTTGTGTGCTCCACAAATTTGGTCTTTATGGAGGAGTGACAAGAAGAAAGCTATTAAAGAAAAGATGTAAGAAGTCCAGTTTGAGGTTTGCCACAAGCCATGTAGGGGACACGGCATACATGTGGAAGAAGTTGAACTTTTTGGCCAAAGTGCTATGTGTGGCGAAAAAGTAACACTGCTCATCACCCTGAACACACCATCCCCACTGTAAAACATGATGGTGAAAGACTCATGCTGTGGAGATGCTTTTCTTCAGCAGGGAAAGGGAAGCTGGTCAGAGTTGAAGGGCAATCCTGGAGGAAAACCTCTTGGAGGTTGCTAAAGACTTGAGATTTCGAAGGAGATTCACCTTCCAGCGAGACAATGACCCTAAACATACAGCCAGAGCTACAATGGACTGCTTTGGATCAAAGAATATTCTTGTGTTAGAATGTCCCAGTTAAAGTCCAGACCTAAATCCCACTGAGCATCTGTGGCAAGACTTGAAAATTGCTGTTCACAAAGACTTGCAGCTGTAGTTGCAGTGAAAAGTGGCTCCACAAAGTATTGACGCAGGGGGGACTAAATACAAATGCACACCACACTTAAGATTTTTATTGCTTAAAAGTTTAAAAACCATGTATCATTTTCACTTTCTTTTTACTTATTCATCAGTCCGTCCAAGCGGCCACTTTTCCACCCCTTTATTCAATTCAATTCCATTCAGTTTTATTTGTATAGCGCTTTTTACAATGGTGATTGTCACAAAACAGCTTTACAATTGAAGAAATTATGAGACAGAATGAAACAGAAATCAGTTTGTCCCTGATGAGCAAGCCGGGGGCGACGGTAACAAGGAAAAACTCCCTGAGATGAGATAGGAAGGAACCTTGAGAGGAACCAGACTCAACAGAGAACCCATCCTCATTTGGGTGAAAAACAAGTAGCAGGGATTATGAGATTACATTGTGTGTGTGTGTGAACAACTTAAATCATTAGTCCTTAGAGAGCAGCTGGAACGTGTTTATGGCGAAGTGGGTCGTCCTAGATTGCCCTGGTGATGCATCATCCGCTGGGCAGGTCACAGGGAAGGGACCCACAGGACTGGGTTGGAGGTGGGGTCTGGATCACCGGCAGCTCAGTTGTGGCGTATGTAACTCAACAGTGAGAGAGAGAGAGAGAGAGGGAAAGGAAGACAAAAAGAAGGAAAACAGTTAAGTGAAAAGGTAATCACACGGTTGGGATTGATTAAGTGAATAATGTAGAGTGCAAGCATGGACTCCGGCAAGACTAACTAGGTCAGCATAACTAAAAGGAGAACCAGAGGGAAACACAGACATGAGGGCTCCCTGATATGTTAAGCAACCAGCCGCTCTCATCATCAACACCGTGATCAATAAGAGACGGGAAGACATCTAACATCCCATAATACTCAACATCCATCAGTCCCCCAGATCTGCTCCTTTATGTAAGGGAAATCAATACAAAATGCTTGATTAAATAAATAAGTTTTTAGCCTGGACTTAAACACTGAGACTGTGTCTGATTCCCGAACATACATAGGGAGGCTATTCCATAGCTTTGGGGCTCTGTAAGAAAAGGCTCTGCCCCCTGCTGTAGTTTTTATAATGCGCTGTACTGACAGGCAGCCTTGCATCCTTTGATCGAAGTAGGCCTGGCTGAATGTAAGACACTAGAAGTTCGCTCAAGTACTGCGGTGCGAGACCATTTAGAGCTTTATAAGTTAACAGTAGTATTTTAAAATCAATGCGGTGTCTCACTGGGAGCCAATGCAGTGCGGATAGGACCGGCGTGATGTGCTCATATCTTTTAGTTTTAGTAAGGACTCTCCCTGCTGCGTTCTGGACTAGCTGAAGTTTATTAATGCACCTAGTTGAACATCCAGACAGTAAAGCGTTACAGTAATCCAGCCTGGATGTGATAAACTCATGAACTAATTTTTCAGCATCAGTAAGCGACAAGATATTTCTTATTTTAGCGATATTTTTGAGATGATAGAACGCTATCCTTGTCGACATGGGCCTTAAATGAGAGATTGGAGTTTAAAAACACACCCAGATCTTTTACTGTTGCACTTGGTGAAACAGAAAGACTGTCTAGGGTTAAGGTGTGATCAGGAAGCTTACTTTTAGCTACCTGTGGTCCTAGAACCAGAACCTTTTTTGTTAGCGTTAAGCAAGGGGAAATTGCATAACATCCAATCTCTTACTTCCTTCACACATTGCTCAATTTTATTAAACTGGCCTTTCGCGTCAGGCCTTGATGAGACGTATAACTGTGTGTCATCAGCGTAACAGTGGAAACTGATATCACGCTTACGAATTATGTTTCCCAGAGGCAGCATGAAAAGAGAGAAAAGAAGTGGGCCTAAAACCGAGCCCTGTGGAACACTATACTTTACAAGGGAGCACGCAGAATAATCACCATTTAAATCTACAAACTGGTAGCGATCGGTTAAATAGGACCTGAGCCACGCAAGAGCTGTTCCTTTAATTCCTACTAATTTTTCTAATCTGTGAAGAAGAATATCGTGATCTATGGTGTCGAAAGCCGCACTAAGGTCAAGTAATATAAGCAACTAGACACAGCCTTGGTCGGATGCCAGTAAGAGGTCATTAGCTACTTTGACCAGTGCTGTCTCTGTGCTGTGGTGAGGCCTGAATCTTGATTGATAAAGTTTGTGTATGTTATTTCTTTGTAAATATGAACATAGTTGTTGCGCTAATACCTTCTCTAGGATTTTAGAGATAAACGGAAGGTTAGATATCGGCCTGTAGTTTGACAGCTCATTTTGGTCAAGGTCAGGTTTCTTAATTAAAGGTTTAATAACTGCTAATTTAAAAGATTTGGGAACATACCCACTGCTGAGAGAAGAGTTAACTATTTTCAACACGGGTTCTGATACTGCCGGAACAATTTGCTTAAGAACGTGTGTTGGTATAGGATCTAACACACAAGTTGATGGTTTTGTGGAAGACATGAGTGCGATTAGGTTTTTTCTCTTCCAGAGGAGTGAAATTTTCTAAGTTTCTGATCTGATGCGGTTAGTTGTTCATCAAAATCATTCGAAAGGTCCGGTTTTAGAGCGTGAATTTTCTGCCTTATGTTTGCAATTTTATTATCAAAAAAGTTGATGAAATCCTCACTGCTGCACGCAGTTATGGTGCAGGTTTCTGAGGTCGTCTTATTCCTAGTTAATATTGCAACGGTGTCAAATAGAAATCTAGGATTATTTTTATTATTTTCAATAAGGTTAGAAAGATACGTTGATCTAGTTACACTAAGAGCTTTTTTATAAGCTAGAATTTCCTCTTTCCATGCTGCCTGGAAAACCAGCAATCTAGTTTGGCGCCATTTACGTTCTAGTTTACGGGCGCTCTGTTTTAAAGAGCGTGTGTTCATTATACCATGGAACGAGTTTCTTATCTTCAATTATTTTTCTTTTAACTGGAGCCACGTTATCTAATGTAGAGCGGAAAGCGGCATGTATGTATTCAGTCGCCTGTTCGAGTTCTGTTGGATCAGACGGCGATCCAATGACAGAAGACAATTCTGGAAGATAATTAATAAAGCTCTGAGCAGAAGTTAATGTAAGTGTACATTGTGGGACCCTTCCCTGTGACCTGCCCAGCGGATGATGCATCACCAGGGTGATCTAGGCTGACCCACTTGGCCATAAGACATTCCGGCTGCTCGCTAAGGACTAATGATTATAGTTGTTTACACACACACACGCGATGTAACCTCATAATCCCTGCTACCTGTTTTCACCCAAATGAGGATGGGTTCCCTGTTGAGTCTGGTTCCTCTCAAGGTTTCTTCCTATCTCATCTCAGGGAGTTTTTCCTTGCCACCGTCGCCCCTGGCTTGCTCATCAGGGACAAACTGATTTATGTTTCATAATTTCTTCAATTGTAAAGCTGCTTTGTGACAATCACCATTGTAAAAAGCGCTATACAAATAAAACTGAATTGAATTGAATTGAATTTAAAGCGGTAGCGCAGCGCTACATGTGCACTATTAGTATGACGCATTTTAAACGATATAAGATGGTGATCAGAAATAATTTCGCACTGATGAGATGTTACTATATTACTTATACTTATTCCGAGAGATAATATTAAATCTAATGTGTGACCTGCTTTATGAGTGGGTCCTATTACACACTGATTTACTCCCACTGAGTCGAGTAAAGACATAAATGCTGTTCTCAGAGTTTTCAAAATGAATATTAATGTCTCCAGCAATTAACGCTTTATCGACGGAGACAACCAGGTTAGACAGAAAATCTGCAAATTCACTAAGAAATTCGGAGTACGGTCCTGGGCGTCTGTAAATAAGAACTAGAGAAATCGACTGACTCTGCTTATTATTTGTCTCTGCAGATTTTAGGTTACTGTAGAGAGCTTCGAATGAATTACAATTTCGTCCATGTTTCTGTACGATAGTTAGATTATTATTATAGATAACTGCGACGCCTCCACCTCTACCATTAGGGCGAGGCTGATGTATGTAGCTGAAAGCTGGAGGGCTAGCTTCATTTAATGCTACATACTCATTCGGTTTAGTCCAGGTTTCTGTTAAACATAAAATGTCAAAATCCAGATCTGAGATCATTTCATTAACCATAAGTGCTTTAGAAGTAAGCGACCTAATGTTTAACAACCCTAGCTTCAGATCAGAGGTGCAGGCTGTGTGTTCAGTATTCTCTGAATTACGAATATCTATATTAATTAAATTACTAAAGCAAACTTTTGGGGTTTTCCTATATTTATATTGTTTAGCCCGGGAAATAGACACAGTCTCAATATTATGGACCCTGAGTGACGACTCTGTGCAGCTAGCAGACGGTCGGATTAGCCTGTTGGTCTGCTGCTTGGTCTGGGCTCTAGGTAGTCAACAATTAACCAGTCCTATTCTAAGACTATGAGCTATGTTACAAGAAAGGAGAGCGGCTCCTTCCCGGGTGGGATGGTCACCGTCCTGTCCTAACAGGCCAGCTTTGCCAAATTGTCAATGTAGCCCACACTGTTTTCGGAGCACCACCTGGACATCCAGCGGTTCAGTGACCATAACCTGCTGTAAGCTATGTCAACACGTTGCATTGGTATGGGGCCAGAGCATACTACGACATCGGACATCGCCTTCGCTAATTTAAACACCTCTATGAAGTGAGCCTTACTAGTTTCCGTCTGTCGAAGGCGTATATCGTTAGCACCAGCATGAACCACTATCTTTGAAAATCTATGCTGGCCTACAGCCCTAAGATTATCTGCTATGTCCGGTGCTCTGGCTCCTGGCAAACATCTAACTACTGCCGCTGGCGCCCCTAAAGGCCTAGCTAAATCTTGTCTATTGATTCTCATTACCAAACAGTTGGCACTGCTGGACACCTGAGGAAGGTCCTTAACCTTTTAACCTCCTTAGAATTCTGCTTTAAGCATCTCAGGACAGAAATGCTGTACAAGTTCTTAATAAACCACTGACACAAACAGGTGTTGTAACCAAAAAAGTGGTGGTGGTGTTTTGTGTAGATGGCAGACCATTTTCAATCTGGGTGTATGGAATCATGTTGCATGGATCTGGAAAAAAGGATTTCTGGCGATGATCATCATCCTGATTGTTCTCTTTCTAGGTATGTCACTGACATGACATCTTTCTCGCTCTCTTTCTTTCTCTCTCTGTCTGTCTCTCACTCTCAAAACAACAGGTTATAACAGTTTTAACACACTAATCAGTTGTGTGATGATGTATTTGCTGTTGGTTCAACAAAAAGTTTTATTTACTCTTATAGATGCAGTGAGGGAGGTGAGGAAATACTCTGGAACTGCTATCAGTAAAGACTCCAAAATGTACCAGAACCAGTTTGACCATGTGCACATGAAGCTGTTCAGATCTCAGAGGAACCTATACATCTCAGGCTTTGCTCTCCTCCTGTGGCTGTAATATTCTTAGCACAGTCATCATATATATATACTAATCACTACACCATATGAATCCCCATTCTGTGTGTGTGAACGGCAGGGTCATGCGGCGGGTCATCACGATGATCAATCAACTCGCAGTGGCTGCAAACACCAACTCAGCTCTTCAGCTACAGCTAGAGGACGCTAATCAAGCTGCAAAAAAGTACACGAAGGAATCCGAGCGACTTAAGCAGGTGTTTTTCTTTTTTTATTCGTCAAACCAATATTTTCGTCAAATTACCGCAAATGACCCAATGACTGTTTACTATCATAACAGTGCCAGAGAGAATTGAGGTAGCGGGTTGAACTACAGGTGGCTGCAGTGAATAAAAGAAAGATTAATAAGAAATAAATTGATAATGATGAATTCTCGTGATGGTTAAAGCCGGTGACTGAAAATCGGAGCCGGTTCTTGCCAATCATAGAAAGGTGGCAGGAAAATATCCCAGGTGGCCAATTTTTAGGGTTGGTGTTGAAGAGAGAGATACTCTGTAAAATTCAACTAAAAAAATTAAATAATAGAATATCAAAAATATTGTTGTACTAATATTCTTGCTTGGGTTTGGTTAAAAAGACATATTAAGTTGATATAAGCATAAATATGTTTTTAAGATATTAAATGAAGGGTTATTTTTACTGTTTACAATGACTAATGACTGCATTCAGGTTATATTATAATCATTAAATATTAAATATTCATGTAGTAGTTTGAAGAGAGAAATTGTTTGAACATTAAAAAAAATGTTTATAAACTAGTTGATAAATGGATGGATGGATAGATAGTTTGATAGTTTAATAGATGGATGGATGGATGGATGGATGATTGGATGGATAGATAGACAGATGGATAAATAGATAACGTCAAAGTGGTGAAAGAGGGCGGGAAGCACTGAGTATGAGAGCCCATAAGAAGAAAAGAGAAACATCATCTGTGTGTGTTTTCATTGCAGGTTTGGTGGTCTAAAAATTCATATAAGTTGGTGTCAAAAACATCATAAATGTAACTTTATTGTATTGTAAGAGTGCACTGAGAGTTTCAGGTCCGATCCCAGAGTGTGTGTGTTCTTGTCTTCTGCAGGCTTTAAACGATTCTTCAGGAGATAAACGAACAGCACAGGAAAATAAAGATCTCAGAAAGGAGGTGTGTAAGCTGAAACAGGAGCTGGAGACATCTGCTAAAGGTCAGTCAACAGGAAGATTTCGATCAAATACGATCAGCGCTTTTATGGAGATGATGTCATAGAAGCAGAAAGCAGATTGTATATGAACAAATAATGTTGGTTTTTTTTTTAATGCAATAAGTTTAACACGTCCATCTAGTTCATATTTTACATAAAAGATTCTGAAAATAAATGACTAAACAGCACAGAAATCATCGAGTTGTAAGCAAAGCTTAGTAAATAAACAATAAATATAATTAAAATCAACATGTAAAGAGTTGAAAACCAAAATCACCTTTAAATGTTTTCTAGATGAACTTTGTCACAAAACTTTTTTTTTTTTTAAATAATCTGGTTAAAGCAGAATATCTATTTTTATCTTACTGCAGCTGTAAAAAACATCCAGATCACGTTATTAATCTACAGTCAACTGCACTCTTTATTCCCGGCTGAGGAATTATTTTGAAATTAAATTATAGTTTGTATGTATGTTTTTAAGTTAAAGTTAAATTATTAATTTATTAAATTAAATTATTAAAGTATTGATATACAGAAATGATAAAATTGAACTCTTTTTTTTTTCTTGTTGACTATAGCCATTGCTGCTGACGTGGCGTTAAATCGGTTTAGGAACCGTTGTAGTTCACTTAACTGCACTTGACTTAGGAATTACCCCGGCACAGTGGGGAAGAGGGTTTAACTCTTTGCTCTTGTCCCTACAGCTCTGATCAGCTCTAAGTCAGAGGCAGAATCCATTAAAAAACAAACTGAGGCTCTGGCCAAAAACTACGATCATTTACTCCAAAGACAAAATGAACTGCAGGTAATTATTTCCAAACCAGTTTACACACATGAAATTTGTCCTCATCCCACTGTGGATGATCAGGCTCATGCTTCCAAGTTCTAACCCGAGTGTTTTGATTCTAGATAAGGACAGAGAGCGAAGATAAGAAAGATGTTTGAGCACTGTAAGTGTCAGAATCATTCAGTGCTGCAGCGTTGTCTTCAGTACAGAGCGACGCCACGGCACCAGAGTCCCTCACGGCTGTGAAGCATGATGGCCGTGTTTCTGTGTCTCTACATGTCGCAGCCTTCATGATGATAATGAAAGACACAATTTTAATGGATCTGCACTTTTCTGTACAGGGATTTTATTTTCTTTTTGACTTAAATATACACTGCTGTTCTTTTAGGATATCAAAATAATGCTTTTAAAAAAAGGTAAGAAGAGCAATCAACAGAAATAAAGTCTGTGTTTGGTTTAAAATGTATAGAAATGCAGCAGTCTTGGGTACACTTTATTTAGGCTTATAAATAAAAAGTACACTTAAGATTACAGTTAAAGTTGAATATGGACCACATGATGGCCCCTTAACATACTGCATATTTAAGTAGTCACTGATAATCAATGATGCACTCTATGGTCAAATGACACCTAAACACCACATCCATATGGGTTTTTATTTAAATATTCTATTCCAGTTGTTAGTCTCGCTCTTCTTCCTTTAATACCCTCTAGGTGTCTGTGCAGGTTTTCCACTTAATTGCTAAGCATGACTGTAGGGGGTTGGATCATTCAGTCACAATAGTATTAGTGAGATCAGGCAATGATGATGTAATAGTGAGAAGGTCTGGGGTTTAGTCGGGGTTCCAGTTCATCCCAAAGGTGTTCAGTTTAAAGGGGTTGAGTCAGGATCAGGAATGCTGGAACGGAGTTTGTGTCTCTTGGTTTAAGTGGGGAAATAATGAAATAATATACAAAGACACTCTAGACAGCCGTGAGACCGTGTGAATATGCTGGTAAGATGTCCAAATACTTTAGGTCATATTGTGCATATCGGCTGTTTATTGTTTTTTTGCAATTTTTTTTCTTCTACTTTTATATAAACAGAGGGTTTATATCTATCTAAATAAGCAGTAATATGTTTGTTTTGTTTAAAAGGTAAGGGGTCACGCCATCATTTTGGTGCACTGTGATAGTAACTGTAACATGCTTTCTGTTAGAACTGACCCGATCAGCTGACAGGCTATTGTTCTGACTGGTGATCACTAGGGAAATGTAGCAGTTCTACTGGCTATAATTTTGAAAATGATAGTCTGTAGTAGTCTGAGGGTTTAAAGGATTTTGAAGGAATGTCATGTTCATATCATCCCGTCTTTAGTTTCGCCTGAATCCTTTACAGCTGTTAAGATAAAATTTGATCAGCCGTTCATCACTTTAGAACTTTTTGTGCTTGTTCTTCCAAGTCAACATGCAGAATTTATTTACATGGTCTTAGTTGTGAATGTTATTAAAATATTGTGTATTTAAATAATGTTCTGATGTGTGTTACCTTTATTTAAACAAAGCCACACAGCCTTAAATGGTTAAGGTCCCAAGTTGTTGACTGGAAGACCAGGCAGACCTGGGCTCAACCCCCACCGCCACCAGTCTGCCACTGTTGGGTCCTCGAGCAAGACCCTTATTCCCTCCTATTTCAGGGGTGCTTTATTACAGCCAACACTGTTTTCTAACCCCAACTTTCTAAGGTGGGATATTCAAAGAAACAAATTTCAATGTGTTGTAGAGGACTGTTTATAAGGGATTAGAGTACATGCTCACTGACCTTTTGAGATTTTTTGGAGTTAAACTGACCCAGTGAACTTGTACAATTTCAGCTCCCAAATCCTTACCCCTCACTAGTGGTAGTGCAGTGGTTAAGGTGTTGGACTGCTAATTGGAAAAAAGGGGTTCGATTCCCAGCGAACTGCCACTGCTGGACCAATGCGGAAGGCTCTTAACCCCTAATTGCTCAATTGTATAAAAGAGATACATGTAAGTCGTTCTTGATAAAGACGGCTGCCAAATGCAGTAAATGTATTTCCAGTGGTAGTTTCTGTTTTCACTTACCGGAAGTGCCCCACTCTGCCCACTTCTCACACACACAATAAAATGCACAGAAGTTCCTGTTAGAGGCCCATTATTATTATTACATAACACCATAACACCTGAGAATCCTGGATGCCTGTTCAAATTGATTAATGGAAAATCGCTATAGTATAAAAGGAGTAACTCAGGTTTGCACCCCTGTCTGTCACGCCCATGTATCTTGATTTACCTCCCTTTTTTTGCTGTTATAATTATCTCTATTTTTTATGTTGAACTGTAGCTGTTGAAATCAATGTTTAGTGTCACTGAGATTACAAATAAAGTTGAGCCACGAGACTCAACATCCTACAGCGTCCTCAACTATCGCCATGATGTTCTTGAAGCCACCAGTACAGATGAAAACTTTGAACGTGGTTTATTCAGACTTTCCTCACTCTACATGGAAGAAATCCTTTTAGAGGTCTGGGAGTAGACCTTTTGCCTGACACGTCTGAGCCTCCAAGATTTCTTGATTTACATGGGAGATCCACCCAGTGACCTCTGTTAGGAATCCAACCTTGTGTTGATAAGAGGACAGAATCATACCTTATAATTGATAACTGAATCAAGAAAACTGCGGGTTTACCCAAAGTTTTTTAAGTGCAACGTACAACAACGAGTAAACCTGTGCTTAAATCAAGTGCTTGTTATTGACAAGTCTGATAACGTTTTACTGCATGGAACCTCTTCAAAAGGCTCTTCTTATCAACTGTGGAACCGCACAGACTGCTGATGAAAAGGTAATTTCTGATTGGCTAGGTAAGGATTGGACAGACAGATATTCTGGCATAAACTGCAGGATATCCCAGAATATTAAAAAAAGCACAAATGATACACAAATAATACAACAGATATTTGTGATCACAGTGTCTCCATTTTCTTAAGGTGAGATCAGCCTTTCAGTGTTGCTGAGTTTTAAAACTGTCGGTTGTAATGACTCAAAATACACAAGTAACTACCGCATACACTCAACATCCAGTAACAGTGCTCCAAAAATCAAAGAAGCCATCGCTGGTGTTTTATTTCCCCAATCCAGCAGTACAGTCAAACGGCAGCATGTTCAATTCAGTATTTAGAAAAATACAATCAAAAATAAGACTTTTGTTTGTAATGTAAGCTTTTCCACAATTATCAGCAAAGAGAATTTGAAAGAGTTAATTATTTTTTATATCTACAAACATGTACATTCCAATGCCAAAGTACCAAAGTTCTGTCCGATAAATTGTTCAGCAGGTTTTTTCAGTGCTCTATAAATAACAGTATTGTCACAAGCGTGTCTCTCTCTCAGGGTCGTGCTCGCAGGTCTCTGCCGCCTGATCCGAGTGGCCCGTCTCCTCCTTTCTAAGCGCTTGCAATTCGGTGACAGCGTTTCCGTTAGATAAAATTCTGTTTTTCTGCTTCTTCACATGCCACTGTAACACCAGCAAACCCAGTGCACAGAGGAAGAACGAAGCTGTCCTGATGCCCAGCGTCAGACCGAGATAAGCTATCCTAAAGAAACATCAATCATAAATCCTCAAACTGTTCCGCATTTGTAGCGGAGATTATTTCTCATGACCTTTACACAAACTCTACGTCATATGGCTAAAAGCTGTTTGGGACACCGCTAATCAGATCCATGTGTTTTTTTACATCCTATTCCAGATGTTAGTCTTACTCTCCCACTTATAATAATGGGTTTTTTCAGTGGGGTTGAGTCTGAATCAGAGCTCTGTGCAGGACAGTCCGGTTCTCCCACTGAACACAGCATGTCTTCACTAGGCTGAGGGGCTTTGTGTATAGGGGTATTGTCAGGCAGAACAGAACGAGACAACATACAGAGATGCTCTAGATAACTATAGAAAATACACTGATGTGCGTACGTTGGTAAGGTGTCCATAAACTTTTGCCCATACAGCATAATAGTGTGAAGGTCTGAGGTCTATATCAAGCAATAGTACAGAATTTGGGCTATGTGAAAAACAGGGCCTGTATTCACAAAACATTGTATCTTATCATTAAGAGTCGTCCTAAATGACAGAAAAATTTTTAGCTAAAAGTTTTCTATTAAAATCTATTCAAAAAGCTGCTGAGACAAACTGTTACTAAGGAACAAAGAGAAGTCCTAAGCTAAGAGTAAGGACAGGATTGACCTTGTTGCTGTGGATGATGTTAGCATGTTTTCTAACTATGCCCAAATTGATTGGCCGATAGGGGAGGAGTCTCTGTCAGAGATTTATTTAAAAAAGGATTACAGAGCGCAATATTATGTTGCCAAATTTAAATAAAAATGTTAAAATTCAGGTCACTTATTAAAGTAGTATATATGTAGTTAATTGTTGGACTCCTACACATTTGCTTCTCTTTAGCAATTAACAAAGTGAAATAATTCAGATGCTCTGATCTCCAGCAGCCAGGGACTACTAAATATCAACAAAATAACATCTATCCATCCATTGTCTGTACCCGCTTATTCCTAATCAGGGTCACAGGGATCTGCTGGAGTCAGATCCCTGTGGCAGAGGTCATTCTGGACAGAATACCAGTCTATCGCAGGGGCGCATACAGACAACCAACCACACACACTAACACACACTTCTATGGGCAATTTAGAATTACCAATCAATCTAACATCCATGTTTTTGGACTTTGGGAGGACACCGGAGTACTGGGAATAAACCGACGCAAGCACAAGGAGAACATGCAAACTCCACACATGTCTAAAGATTTGGCAAAACTGAACAGGTTCATTCGTTCATTCATTTTCTATACCTGCTTATTCCCTAATTCGGGGTCACAGGGATCTGCTGGAGTCTATCCCAGCCGCCTCTGCAAGGGCAAAAGGCAGGAGGGGTACACCCTGGACAGGTCGCCAGTCCATCACAGGGCCACACATACACACACTCACTCACTCCTATGGGCAATTTAGAATCACCAATCAACCTAACACACATGTTTATGGACCGTGGGAGGAAACCCGAGTACCCGGAGTAAACCCACGCAAGCACAGGAAGAACATGCAAACACACACATGTCTAAAGATTTGGCAAAACTGAACAGGTTCACTTAGGCCCAATTCCTTCCCTGTGAGGCAATAGTACTAACCACTAAGCCATCGTGCCTCCAAAATAAACCATAGTTTGTAAATTGTGTGCTGTGCGCATATGTGCATGCAGGAGTGTTTAAATTCTACAACACTACAACACCCTCATGATGAAAACAATACCTTTTTGAAAGCTCATTATGTTTCTAAAATGTTTAAGTTCTGGTGCAGATTGCCGGCAACAGTTACTTTAGAATAGTTCTTAACTTGGTGTTAATGACATAGATGTTCTTTTCATTAATTAATTTTACACAGATTTACGAGCTAATTTCAGTGCTAAAACACTAAAATAGATTTTCTCCTAAAGATTCTCTTCTAAGATGTTTTGTGATGACAGGCCCAGGACTTTTAAAACTAAGATGATAATTGGACATACTGGTGGAAGCAATAAGAATTCTAGGGTTTCTAACTTTCCTCATTTTCTGCTGATTGGTTCTTGTTTAAATGGTTAAAACTTTGAAAGCTGTGAGAAAACAAAGTACTGTTTCCTTGTAATCTGACAGAATTTTATTTTTCATGAGTTATAGTCAGAAACATGAGGCTCCCCATGAAATAATTGAGTGAATTCAGTGTACTGTCAGTGTACTCATTTAAAATTACAAAGATAATAAGTATCTTTATATAGTTTACTTTTTATAAACTGAAAAAAATAAACTAATAAAATGATAAATGTTAAATAATCCTGTTTTATACTGACAAATTACAGGTGTGTTTAATTCTATCTTAATTAAGTATTATACCTAACAAAACATTCTTAATGTTTACTCATTTTACATGTAAACAATACTAAGACCATTATTACCTAAACTAGTAAAACATTAACATTACCTGTTTCAGTTTACTTTAAAGTAGTCTTTTAGGATAATAATTATTCCAAAAGAATCAAACTCAGAGGTCGTAAATGAATTTCTCGTTCTGGTTTGTTTTGGGTGTCAATATTTTTTCCTAATGTTAAAAGCCACCGTGGGGCAGATTGGCGTAAACCTTTACCTGTAGGCTGTATTGTTGTAGATCCTGCATGCCCCTTTTCCTCCACACTTCTTATAGCCCCATTTCAGACACGTGGTGTCAATAATTGCGCCGTAGTATATCGGAGCTGGGATACCGGCTGTCAAATGAAGTGGCACGGTTTTAACACCAGGGTGCGTACACCAGAATAGAGGTATACTGACAGTGTAGTAAAGCAGTTGGGAAAAACAGTACCTAGAGTGCGTGTCGTCAAGGTGTGAAATCCTAACGCGAAAGACTTCAACTGTGGCTTAATGCATCTGTGGTGTAGAGAAATACAGCATATTAATAGGGTGCACACTCGCCAGCCTCTCTCTTCTCTCAGATGAGTTACTGGTTAGGAACATAGTTTACCTGATGAGAATCATGTATCCTGGCGTTCCACCCAGAGAGATGATAAAAGATGTGATGACGGACAAAGCCAGGAAGTAGGGGAACACACGCTGGCAACTCTCTTGGTGTCTACACTGCCCCATGTACGCAGTAAGATTTCCTCCTGACACACAGCTGCACTGTTCAAACATCTGGACACAAAATGTCACATACATACCAAACTGACTTTAACCATTGCTGGGAAAACATTTGGTCATTTGGTCTATGTAACAGGCATCTTTACATTATGCGGTAATGGTTGTCTTTTATCCCCTGATGTAGTTGTGACTTATACTAGTGTAGTGCAGTGACTCAGTTTAAGAATAAGGGACTAATATGGGACTAACATGCTAGTCTCATAGAACAACCCTTCTGAACAAATGCTTTTGAATGTGATATGAATGAATTACATATTTAGAATTATAAACTTCCTTAACAAAGTTTGTTTTAATATATTTAAATTTGCAAATGAACTTACATATGAGCAGATTTAAGTTTTTGTGTGTAAAAACAGATGGTTCCCGAGTGCAAATCTCACTCACCATGTCCACTCCGGAGCCTCGAGACGTCTGGCATCCAGCTAGACAGGCAGAGACGTACGTGAGACCGTTCTCACCACACACTGGGTCCCACTCTGTCTCTGTGCACCGACAGTCTGCATTACAGCTCATGAAGAGAGAGCTCTCCCCGACCGAGATGTTCTCTGTCCTGTTCCACACACGCAGTAGTTTACTATTATAAATATACTGCGATAGGATGCACTGCGTACAACCTTTTATCAGTGTATTAACACACAGTAGTCATTGGGTATAAAGTTACAACTGACGGGAACCTGAAAAAGCCCAGCAATTCAGTACTTGGAGTGTTTAAAATTAAATTCGAAAGCATTACACGATTGTCAACCACATCTGTAAAGTAAATCATAACAATAGTTTTTATTAATAAAATAAAAAACAAGATTTAAATCAAGTAAGAGCTGATATGTGATAATACGACTGAGCTACATAAAGTTACAACACATAAAGATCCAGAATGGTTTAATTACATACCCATCATATGACACAGTGATACCTGCCACTTTGGCATTCTCACAGCCCAGGGCAAAGAAGAGGAGTGAGAGGAAGTAGCCTAACAGTGATGTTCCCAGTGCAAACTTGGCAGCTCCCATGATGCCCAACTTGAACTTTTTCATAAAGACACCCCCTGAGAACATCCCTAAGGCAACAGCTGGGATGTTGATCATTCCTGAAAGGAAGATCAGCCTTTTTATTCTTAATTTATGTTTGAGATTAACAATAAAGATTTTTAATCTTTCTCATTGTCTGACATGTCTTTAAACAAGAAGCAGCCTAAACAGACACAAGCTAACAATTATACCTCGAAATGGAAAAAGAATTAGCCAGTATATGTGCTGCCCATTTTTAATGCCGTTAGTTATTATGGCCTGTCCTATAAGTCTTTTTTTTCCTCATTTTTAAGTCCAGATTAATGGAAATGTATTTAATCTTTGTGCCAGTCTACAGCTGACAATGTAGATAGAGAGCATGACCATATGCACAACTCTAAAACCTTTTATTAAAGTGATTTTTCTTTTAGCCACAATGCTATCTGATTAGCTGGGATCAGTGAGATTAATAAAAAAAAATTGACATTAATAACGTCATTACTGATTAAAACCGTCATGACTGTCATTGTAAATAACTAGCTCAGTAATGATGCTGCATTAAACCCTGTATCGACACAGCATTCCAGACCCTTTGCTATCTAATTTAATCCACTTACTTTCGGGTTATTTTGTCTTTTATGGGATATGACATTGGGAAAATACACTAGAATCGCAAATACTTTAACAGTTCGGTTTCAATTGTTTTGTTTTTTTAAAACAAAAATCATGTACTATTCATCAGTAATACTGTCTTATTACAAACAGAAGAAAAAGGAAAAAGTCTTGTATAGGTCTTAGATATAATTAGCTGTGGCTCAGCTAATCAAAAGGTTTTTTTTTCTTAAATTTGTAAGTGTTTCAAAGCAGCATTCTCACCTTTGTTCTTTGAGTGTTTGTCTGACTGTTTTTGACTGTAAATTTAGATTGTTTTACTTAAAGGCATACACAACACTATGACACCAAAACCCATGCAACAAACCAGAACTCTGCAAACAGTGCTGGAACCAGAAGGCATGCATGAAGGTTTGCATTGAGTTCACAACAAAGGAGGGGAGGTATGAGAGATTTCATAAAGAGCTCGACTCTAGTCAGTTGTCCACATATGGGCCAATATCAAACCTTTATCTTCCTTTTTTAATCTCCAAATTCTAGAAAAGGCTCATCAGATGTTTTTAGACCTAAATAAGATTAACATTCATAAAATGTATCAGTCCAGATTTCCGCTGCAACATAGCACAGAGAAAGCGCTGGTTAAAGTGGTAAAAGAGCTGCTACTGGCCAGTGATCAGGGTTGTGTCTTTTTGATAGTGTTATTTGACATTATTGCAGCATTTTTCATACAATTATCCAGGATAGGCAACATTTTTTGGAGTTCAGGGAACAGCGCTGTAGAAGGACATATATAAGGAGTAAAGCAGAGCTTTACTTCTCTGCTTTAGTCCTTATATATGAAAGCTTTTGGTACAATTATTAATAAACGTGTCATTAACTTCCACAAATGACACCCAGTTATATGTTTTAGTGTAACTCCATCTTAATAAGATTAAAGATTGTGTAAAGAATATTAGATGGAGGGGGGGTGGGTGCTTACTAATTTCTAAGACAACAAGCAGGCAGAAATAAGCTCACTGTTTTTATAGGTAGCAGTGAGCCTGTCAATGTAGAAAATATCTTTAGAAATTTAAAACAGGTGTTAAACATTTATGGAGTCTACAATAGAAATGTTTGTTGTAAAACCACAGTATGTGACTAGCATTAATTACATTAAGAAAAACAGACTGATTACATTGGCTGTATGTGTACATTATTAGATTTACAGAGGAGCCTGAGGTAATTCTGTCATTCGCACTCTGTGATTTTATTTCCATCTGGACCCTGTCTGTTTTTCCCTCTTATTTCCTTACAGACCTAATTACCTACCGCATGTTTGACCCACCAAGTAGCTTAATTAATTTATTACCATCAGGATCAACATGTTATTTTGCAAGCAGATCCCATCCTGGTAAAAAATTATTCTGGCCAAATTATATTTAAAATATATATAAAAGATGTGTTGAATCTGTGATGTTCAATAAAATATATAAAAAAAGATATTTTAGGGTCAAGAAAATACATTTCTAACATTACTGTAACGTTCATGGTTTTTGGTTTCCTGCTTTCATGTTGTTCTGTTATTGTTCATGTTTTATGTTGATTTTGTTTCCTGTTTATTGTTTTGTTATGTCTAGGCTAAGCTATGCTGGCTAGCTAAGCTATGCTATGCAAGCTAGATAAGATAGCTTAGGCAGTTCATGTCTTTGTTTACTTCCTGTTTTCTGTCATGTGACATCCCCTTTTCCTTGTGGCTTGTTTTCATTGGTTGGTTGATTATTGTATTGTGTATTAATAGCCCTTGTGGTTTGCCTTGTCTTTTGTGGATGATTATTTTTGTACCTCTGTGGTAAGTCTATTTTAATGTTAATGTTAATGTTAATGTTAATGTTAATGTTAATGTTAATGTTAATGTTAACATCAAGCATTGTCTAGGGTTTGTTAGTGCAGTTTGGTGATCACTCTGTAAATAAACTGCACTTGGGTTCAAAATATGTCTTGCCTCAGTGGAAGAACGTTACAATTACAGAATCACTTTATATGATAAACAGATTAAATTTAAACAGCTTCTATCTACATGTGAACATAAAGATGTTTAAGAACAAACTTCACTGGTTTTTACAGAAGCTTAATAATGATTTGTAATAGTAAAGAATGAACACTGGTCCTCATACATTAAAATACAGCTGTGATTTTTGTTTGTTACAGTGACGGTGAAGAAAAGATTCCCAATGTGTCCAGAGGAGCTATATAATTTTGACATAATATAAAGATGTTCTTAGGGTGACAAAGCAACGAATATTTTTAAAAGAATACAGAAATGGCCAAAGAAATATATTTGTTAAAATTATATATGCATAAATGTAGTTTGAAATGTAATTTTTTTATGGATTTATATTTGCAGATAAATATTTCAGTGTAAAGGGACACCTGAAAACAATAAGAAACAATATTTTTTTTGGGGGGGGGGTGTCCATAAATATTGCAATGCACAAGGCTCTCTGATTTATCACATGATTTACATCTGTGAAGTGTATTGAGCAAAAAACACATCCTTAAACTTTACACAATCTGCTTAAGGTCATTCTATTTTATCTTCCTTCATAATACTACGTTTTAATTTCTGCCATATTATCAACCACGCTTGACAATAAAAGACTCCCTGAGATCATAATAGGAAGGAACCAGACGCAATTGGGAACTCATCATGAGCTGGGTGACAGCAGTGTGTGTAATTATAGACACTTCCCTGTAAAGGGTTTGATAACTATAAGGGGTTTGATATTTGTATATACAGTTATTAACCCTCTTAAAAACTAACCTTGACTGTCCACATATTTTAATCCCCCTTATCTTCTTAGCTTTAGCTTTAAATGGATATTCTATTGTTTAGTTTGTATATCAGCTCATTAACAAGATTAACGTTAACGATATGTTTCAGTCCAGATTTAGACCTCATGATAGCAGAGACAGCGCTGGTTAAAGTTGTTAATGACCCATTATTGACTTATTATCGGATCAGGGTTGTGTCTCAATGATGGTGTTGCTTGAAGTTAGTGCAACTTTTGACAACATTTATTATAATTTCATAGAAAAAATATTCCTAGAAAAAAATCTGATTTATACCGACCCTCATTTATAAAGCAGTCTGGTAAGAAATTATTTATGCAAACACAAATGCATTTAGGCAACATTCTACTCCATTCACATCTCACCCGAGCCAGGGTTGCCAGATTGGATTGAAAATCTCCAGACTACAAAGTAAAACTCGCCCAATAACAAAACCCACCAGCCCAAATATGTGTGGTTAAACAGGAAAAAATTACATATATAAACTTCCACCCGTTGTATGAAATTTCAGTCCAAATTTTATCAACAAGCCTGATGCATTTTTTTCGGTCTGAGATTCAAAAAAAAAAAAGCCTAAATAGATGGAAACCTGCCCATTCTGCCAATGCTGCTCGGGTGGGGTCTTTGCGAAAATGGTAAAGTCAATCAACAATATAGATATCATTTTAACCAATTCAGATGTATTCTTCCCTGTGGTAAATACCAAGCTCTAGCATACACTTCCCTGCATAACCACATGGATAAAACAGCAGGTGATTCGGATCAGCCTAATTGAGGAACATTACAAAAGTAGAGAAACACTATAAAGTTTGATCCTAGAGCGGCTAGGTATATAACAAATGTTTTTTATCTAACATTTATTTATTGTAAAATTGCAACTTAAAAATGTTTACCTTGAAGGGTTTACCTTGAAATGATTTTTTTTTAGCTCTAAGCACTGTATTGGATTCCAGTTTAGACTCACCCATCAGAAAGTTGGCTTTGGATGCTGACTGCCTGTAGTGTTGCTCTATGTATTTTGGTTTATATGTGACCATGCCTATCAAAGAATTAAACTGGAGGATCGTTACACACAGGTACAGAATGTAGACAGGGTTCCCCAGAAGTGATCTCAGTGTAGGCAAAAAATCTACAAAACACAGTAAAATCTTTTAGTTGCAAATTGTTTGGAATTAACATAGGGTAATTTCAATGACTGAGTACCTTTAGCCAGTTCCACAAAGCTGGTAGCCTCATTCGCCTGGCATTTTTGGTGTATGACATGTGAATCTTTAATGAAGTTGGTCTGCTCAGCAGAGCAATTTGACAGCTGACCCTCTGAAATAGGGAGGGACTTGGGCATGAACCACAAAGGCACAGCAGACAGCAGTGTGATGAGCCCTGCTATAAGGTAGCCTAGCCACCATGCCCCCACCCAGCGGGAATCTGCTGGTGTAATTGTTATTCCCTCTATAAATAGAGAACACTGCTGTTAATAAGACAGTAATAAAATTTACACAGTTCTTATCAATCTTCATGCTGAGAACTCACCTGTGTTGACAAATCCAATGTCCACATATAACTTAGCACACAGAGATCCAAGAAGGTAGCCAAACACTGGCCCAATTACTGATACTGTCTGAACAAACCCTGAATCCCAGACAAGAAAATGCTTTTATGACTAAAAAGTAGTACAATTTATATTTGTTTTTATAAATTCATTCAGTGAAACACTTACTTTTTTTAGTTAACCCTGGCGCTTCTAACCTATTTAAGAGAATGAAGCAGCAACACACAACTAGCTGCTATATTTTTTACTGGTCTGAGCTGTGGGTTATCTGAAGCCATGTGAAGTAATTTATCAGCGTGGAGTAATTCTATCGACTCAAGAGTCCAATGCTGAACATTTAACATAGCCTTAACAAACTGAGCCATCTGCCCCACTTTCTGTCTAAACACCCACCTGAACACGATCCCAGTGTAGACTCTCATTCCATATATCAGCATAACTTATACACTCTGTTGTTTGTAAAGGGCCCCAAATCTAACTACTGATTTAGCACTAAACTTTGTTCGGATTAAAGTACAAAAGCCATACCGATGTAGACTGCAGCGTTGTCCTCCAGAGCATGATCATCTATATAGGAAATTCCCAAAGGCTGTACCGGAGTTTCACCAATTCCACGCAAGATGTTGCCCAGTAATACATAAATCCACATAGATAATCTGGACTCATTCTCACAACCTGCTGTAAGAAATGGACAACCTCATAAACAGTGAAATTTATACACACATTTAGGTCTGATTTTGAGTAAAGTGCACCTGTGTTCAACACTGCAGAGGGGTGGGAACCCACAGACAACATTCTGGCTGGACACGGCGTGACATTATGTGTTGCGTTCACAGAAGATTGAAGCAGGGTTTCAAACTTATATCTAAATACAAACAATGATTGCTAATAATAAGTAGGCAAAATGAATTAGAGACAACACAATGTGATTATTCAGCAGGACTAGCACAATAAATATCAATAATTTAGATGGATCATTTTTTTGTTCTTTTAAATCACCATCCCATACAGTTGTTAACTATGCACAGCTTTTGTCATGTTTGTGTGGTTCACGTTTGTTCTGTTTTTAGAGACTGTTGTGTATAACCCCGCATTGACTGTCAACCTCACCCTGGCTTTCCTAAACAGTTACTATACAATGATAATGTCAATCCATTGTTTACGCTGTCAGGTCACATCATCCATATATCTATTCATCTCTTGGCTACTGTCCATCTCCACTGACGTTGAGTTTATGGGGATCATTAAATTGGTTTCCCACCTTAATAATATATAATTTCAGTAGCTTTCAATAGTTTTTTAATCATACTGCTTCAATAACCAATGACTGAAGCAGGTCTCCTCTGTGGGTCCGGTTAGGGGTTTTTTGATTTGCTTCTTCTTTGGCCACCTCCTGATTTTCCAGTGACTGCTAACTTTGAGCTTTATCTAACTTTGAGTAGGATTTGAGCTTTATCTTTATTTTAGATCGTTATAATTTGAGTGACTGTTTTATCCTTCTAAAGTGTTTTTTGGTGAATACTCCTGCCTGTTTATAAAACTCTACTCAGTCTTTCTAAATATTCTTTGGATTCTGTTTTGGATAAGGTGCCGATTTTTAATATTAATATTAGACTCTTATTTGTCTGTTGTTTAAACATGGAAACATGAATGCTTATTCTGTCCAAGGCTGATTAGTTTTTTTTGTAAACAATAGGATCAACCACTCACCTTTGTTTCAGATATTTTTTTATTTTGTGTTAAAATTGCTGATCCTAAAAATACTAACAAAAGTGCAAAAATGTTCATACGTGATTTTTTTGTTGTTTTGCAAATTTATTTGCAAATTTTAAAAAGTTATAAATTGACTGTCATTTTAATGACTAAAATAAGTATTTGATTCGCTATCAATCAGCAAGATTTTTGGCTCCAGGGTGCCTTTTATACAAGCTGAGATAAGTAGTACTCTCTTAAAGGGGCGTGTTCCTTATCTCAACATACTACCTGTATAAAATACTTGTCCACACAGAATCAGTCATCAAATCAGTCAATCAATCAATCAATCAATCAATCAGATTGATTGAATTGAACTTTTCCCCATGGCCAAGACCAAAGAGCTGTCCAAGGATGTCAGGGACAAGATTGTGGACCTACACAAGGCTGGAATGGGCTACAAGCAGCTTGGTGAAAAGGTGAAAACAGTTGGTGCGTTTTTTGCAAAAGAATGAAAAACACAAAATAACTGTCACTCTTCCTTGGTCTGGGGCTCCATGCCTTACCTTGTGAAGTTTCAATTATCATAAGAATGGTGAGAAAATGGCCCAGAACAAAATGGAAAGATATTGTCAATAATCTCAAGGCAGCTGGAACTAAAGTCACCAGGAAAACAATTAGTAACAGACTACACCGTGAAGGATTGAAATCCTGCATCGTCCCCATAGTCTGACCTGTCTGATGTTTGCCAACAAACATCTGAAAGTATTGTGGTCAGATGCGACCAGGAGGAGAAGGAATGCTGCTAAGGGGACTTGACAAATTCAGCATTTTACTTATTAAAATGCAAATCAATTTATAACTTTTTTTGAAATGCATTGTTATGATTGAGTTTGTTGTTAATATTGTCTCTTACTGTTAGATTAAACCTACCATTAAAATTATAGGCTAATCATTTCTTTGTCAGTGGGCAAACATACAAAAACAGTCAAAGTAATTAAACCCGCATGGGCATAATCTAATGTAGCACAGGTGATTTCATACCCAGGGACCCAATGCATTCCACACATTCTACATAACTAACAGATTTTAAGGATCCAGATAATTTTCATCATCAGGTCCAGATACACTCCCATACACCCCATACATCCCGTCAGTTTGGGCTAAATTAACATGATCCACAAGGATTAATACAGTACATGTAAATTAATACAGTACATGTAAATCTACAGGGTTAACATGGAAAAATAACAGTTTCTGGCCTGACAAAACCGTAGCACTACAGTTGTTCGGAATTAGACAGAATACCTTCCTGTTTATTAAAAAAATGAACGAAGCCGAAATGTTAGTCAACATGAGGATAAATAGCATAAGCCCCGGCCCTGTAAAGGCTGTAGCTTATAATAATCTATTTCATTGTTTAACTTTGTGATAAAAGTCTAATGCACATGCAAAATGTTAAACACTGCTCCTGGTGGTGGGAAGAAGTCAAATGCAGCTTAACTCTTTGGTTCTAACAACCACAATATTATTATTGTTATTATTGATTTTATATTATCACATGAAAAACTAAAAACAGCCTTAACAACAACAAAACGTACAAGCATTGGAACTCACTAAAACTAGCTAAAAGAAGCCCTTCAGCTTACCGCCCAATAATAAAATGAGGGAGGGCAATTAGGAACGTCCCCAGTGACATCAAAAGACATCCAGTGGCAATGATTTTTGGTCGGTGAAGCTTGGCACCAAAGTAACTGACAAAGGCAATGACCAGCAGGTTACCTGTCAGTGAAAGCAAGAAGCAGGAAAATAAGGTATTATTTAACTATGCACTGTTCATGTAAAACATAAAAATTTAAAACATAAATTTCAGTTTGATATTTGGTGTTAAACCCATTTTACATACAAGGGCCATAATCAGAGTGGAAAACGTGAGTCAGAAATGTAAATCCAGACATTACATCATTTACACCTACAGTCAGGATTATATGATTATGGGTAAAAAAAAGAATCAAATTTCACATTGTCATGTGACACAAAATTTAAAGTTGTATGATGTTAAACAAGCGCATGAAAACAAGGACAAATGTTTTAATCATGAAGTATTTAAAGCCGCTTTCCGCCATTTTGGAACATGGCAAGTTGTCTTTCTCACAAGATTATTATATGTGTACTTCAGAATCAGGGTGGAAGTATTACCATTCAGGAACTTTTTTGCTTTTTTTGTATATTGAGGATTAGGACATGCTAGTTGCCTGACATATTTTTCATATTATACAATATGAAATTATGTGATTTGGACAGAGCCAATGACTTCCCTTGATACTTTGCGCCATTGGCACATAAACTCATTTCCATCGCTATATGCCATTTATGCAAGTTTTAGTATACAGTATATGTTTTGTTCTAGTAAAAGTATTACTAAAATTGAATTTGCTGGAACACTGTGGTTACTTTAGATGTGCAAGCAGCGTGTTCTAGATGCATGAGATTAGATTATATTGTTATATTGGTACATCTGAATCGCATTATGCAATTCATGAAAAGCATCAATAGCAAAAAAGCATTACAGCTAACGCTGAATAATTTCCCTGAAGCTATTAGGGCACAACAAATAAAAATAAATACATGTAAGCATGTTCAATAAAATTCTTCTTGAAGTCCACAAGCATGATCTGGTGTAGTCTGCTAAGGCATGAGGACATAAGTCTTACCTATTTCAAAGCTGCCATCAATGATGCCTATTAAGTAACTGGGGATGTCGAAACGCCGCTCCAGCTGAGTTATTGTGCTCTTCATATAGCTCCCAGATAAAGCCTTAGCAAAATATGCAAAGGACAATGCTACAAGGAACATCTGGAATGAAAGAGACATTGGTTTATATTTTAAATTACTTTTAATGATATATATTACAGTTTTACTCTGGAATGTAAAATATAGTTCTTATTCATTTAGAATAAATGAAAGTTGGGCTACTGTTGGTCAAAGAAGGAAAGGAGGAGGATGCGTGAATAGACAGAAAGAGAGGAGGAAAGGCAAGAGTGTAGGACTGAAAATAGAACCGTTGAATGTTGGGACAATGACAGGGAAAGGTAGAGAGCTGGTTGATATGATGGAGAGAAGGAAGGCAGATATATTGTGTGTACAGGAGACCAGGTGGAAGGGTAGCAAGGCCTGTAGTATTGGATTGGGATTCGAGTTGTTTTATCAAGGTGTGGATAGGAAGACAAATAGGGTGGGGGTGATCCTGAAAGAGGAGTTTGCGAAGAATGTTCTGGAGGTGAAAGTAGTGTCAGACAGGGTGATGGGTCTAAGGTTAGAAATTGAAGGGTTGATTGTAAATGTTGCAAGTGTTTATTCCCACAAGTAGGTTGTAAGATGGAAGAGAAAGAGAGGTTCTGGTGTGAGTTAGATGAGGTTATGGTAGGTATTCCCAGAGAAGAGAGAGTAGTGACAGGCACAGACTTTAATGGACATGTTGGTGAGGGGAACAGAGGTGATAAAGAAGTATTTGGTTTGGAGTAAAACAGTGTAGTAACAAAGTAACAGTGAAGGACAGATGATAGTAGGATGGAGATGGCTGTGGTAAATCCTTTTTTCCAGAAGAGAGAGGAGCATATAGTGACCTATAAGAGCGGAGGAAGGAGCACACAGGTAGATTACATCTTATGTAAACAGAGCGATCTGAAAGAGCTTAGTGACTGTAAAGTTGTGGTGGGGAAAAGTGCAGCTAGACAGCATAGAATGGTGGTGTGTAGAATGAAGATGTTGGTCTGGAAGAAGAAGAGATCAAAGGTAGAAAAAAAACCAAGTGGAAGAAAAGTACTGTGAAGAATTTAGACAGGTTAAAAAGGCTCTGGGTGGTCAGCTAGTGTTTTTTGATGAATGGCAAACTACAGCAAAAGTGATCAGGAAGACAGGAAGAAAGGTGCTAGGTGTGTCATATGGAAGGAGGAAATTAGCTAAGGAGACTTGGTGGTGGAATGAGCAGGTTCAGGATAGTATACAGAGAAAGAGTTTAGCCAAGAAGAAGTGGGACATAAAAAGACTGGGGAAAGTAGAAAGGAATACAAGGATTTGAGGCACAGAGTAAAGAGGGAAGTGGCTAAGGCCAAGCAGGAGGCATATGATGAGTTGTACACTAGGTTAGACACTAGAAATGTCTAGGAGAGGCAGCAGTGGAATGTCTTACTAGATTGTTTACCAGGATTTTAGTGAGTGAGAAAATGCCTGAGGAATGGAGGAGGAGTGTAAGGGTGTCTATCTTTAATAACAAGGGTGATGTGCAGAGTTGCAACAACTACAGAGGCATAAAGACTCACACAATGAAGGTATGGGAAAGAGTAGTGAAGGCTAGGCAGAAGGCAAAGAGGAACACCAAAGAGGAGGTTTATGGATGCGTCAAACGAGGACATAAAGTTAGTGGTTGTGAGTGAAGAGGATGTAGAGAATAGGTGGAGACAGATGATTTCGCTGTGGCGACCCCTAAAAGGGAACATCCGAACTGCTCCAGATGATGTATGTGGTACAGTTGTGGTTGTAGTGTAGAGGTTTGGAGTTGTGTTAACGGGGTTTCTTGCTCAATACGTGAAATGTCTCTCTCTCTCTGTAATGCCATGCCATGTTATATTGTGTTTTTATATAGTATTGATTGTTTCTATAATCGCTTGAAAGTGGTGGTATTAAAAGGTGTATCAGTCGGGTAAGTCCCCACTGAAAGCCAGGTACCAAATGCACCACATGATTCAATGATCTATCAATATCTGCAGAGTATTTCAAAGTATAGTATAGTATAGTATCCCTGAAAGAGGCTTTTAAGACTCATACAAACATCCAGCATGCTGACAAGATGACATTTAACATTTCCGGCAGACGTCCTTGTCCAGCGCAGTTATATTGTTTCTTTCATCCAAGAAGTTAAAGGTTAAGAGCCTTGCTCAGGGGTCTACCGGTAAAAAAACACCTTAAATACCGAGCTTCTGGCTTAACTACTGAGTTATGACCAAGACTTGATGCTTGCAGTGGGAAAACAAGTGTTTCACTAACATTTATATATGGAGACACTGTGAGCTTGATATTCCCTTTTACCTTGCACTCAAGAATTTTCCAATAAATTCGGTATTGAACAATAGAATTGGTTGTGTATATCACAGATCAGATGCCTGGTGCAGTTCATATTTCTGACCATTAAGTGCATAGGGCAGGGAGCAAGCTAACCAGTTAATGCACAAGATCTAGAAAGGAAAGCAAATTACTGGCTTACAGTAAATCAAACAGTTAGCAAAATACCCAATCAGTCTCTATGAAAGGCTGAAAATAAAGAGTTGATCCGGAGCGCATGAAGAAGGTCTCTCTGTCTGATTTGATGCTTTTATTACAGATGGTAATACAGGTAAAGGGAATAAAGCCATACCAAAGATAATCAATGTTATATTAGTTAGCAGGATGATCTGCATGCTAGAGCCAGGCCACAGGGTCTCAATTAAAATGTAAATTATTGGAGAGCAAGCTTTTCAAAAATCATGTGTTAGGACAGAGATGCAAAGGTAAAGGGTGCCAGTAAAGTCACCGGTAAAGTGAGGAACTAAAACTATATTTTTTGCTGAAGAGCTGAATTAGCAATCCTGCTGATTTATTGACACTGCATGCAGAGTGTGATTTTAATCAGTTATCGGCACTGTAAATTGCCCTGGAATTTTCTAGTTCACAGTAGTAACTTCCTCTGATGTTTTGCCTAAATGGACAGTGGTTGTATTCGAGACTTGTGCAATGACATGTTTAAAGTGACAAAACATTGATTGCTTAATAATAGCTAATCGTGGTTCTGCTAGAGGGTCAAGGGTGGGTTTCTCAAAACAATTTTTAGGGAGGCATTTAATGATGATACATGGTCAACAATGCATTTCTGTCAGTCAGTCAAAATTGTTTGTTGGAATGGAGACTGAGGCACCACTATACAGTTTCCCCTCAGAAACTCGAGCTGCGTCTAAATGCTATGCAAGATACCATATGAAGCACACATAGAATCAGTCCAATGATGTCATTGATCTAAGGTAGACTTCTTTTCTTTAGTGCATGCTTTTGTTTGAATGAGTCAAGAGAAAATGTCAAATGTATAGAAAGGTTGTTGGCCAAGAAGATCTTTAGGCAGTGTGCATATCTGTGTGGCAGTTTTATTTTAAACCACAAACATCTGTGGCCCAATACACCTGAAAGACTGTCTCCGGGCCACAGATTTTTCTCCCTTCCTGCTACTAAAGAGACAGCAAAGGCAGTAGCCCACTCAAAAGAGGCCCTGGTAGAGACCATGAACAGGTGAACGGTCGGATAACAATCCTCTGGCCTCCCGGCCCCGAAGAGGCTCAGCATTTACGACAAGGAGTATAGCCAACTTGAGCAACATTTTTTATGCAGCAGGCTGGCCTTTTAAGCACACATTTTTCTGCTTTTATAACTTACACCTGGCAAATACACCAGGATCTGTCAGCACACACCTGCCCTAAACACGATGGACATGGAGTTCTAGGCCCCTCCTGTCCAGTACGTGCTATAACACAGGGGACAGTGATAAGTGCTATGGCGGCGTAGGCATCTCGCTTTGTCAATTAGTCATACTGCCGCCACCCTGTGCTATCCCTTCCCCAATAGACTGATTTCACATGTACTTAGATCGCATCTCGTAAAAAGCTTTTTCATAGCATTTTAATACAGCACACTAGGCCTTTGTGCTGCATTATACCATGAGTTTACAGTACAACTGAAAAAAATGAAATATGGTCAAAAAAATTGCAACCATAATATTAAGTTACTATAACACACAACGTACCTTCCTCGATCTTGTTCTCCAACAACAGTGTGGCTTAGTCCAGGGCCCATTTGGTTAAACTACGTTTACAATTTTTTTTTATGGTCCTTTAATTGTTTTCGTAGTTACCTTTTTCTGTTTTTTTAAATTTGTCCCTACACTGTTTAAAGGTCCAATGGTAGCTGTGTGCGGCCAAGAGCTGAGCGGCCTCCTGAAAAACACTTTCATTCCGCGTCACCACATAAAGCTCTCGCTGGATCGGTTTTCTTAGCTGTCAACAAGAGGACTGTCTGTACTTCTTCAACAGACCACAAAACAGCAATTTTTGAGTGGTTAAATATAAAGGTGAGCTCATTTATAACAGATGCATTTCTTCTTCGCAGGCTGTGCTGATTTAAACCTAGTGATGCTGTTGTGTCCCATGTTTTTCTCTGGCAGTTCGTCAACTACGTAACTGAGCAGCAAATTATTGGCTAGCATGTGGAGCAAAAACAAATGAACATTCTGCCTTCACATATTAAACAATAAATATTTTGCGTGATAAAGGCCTAGATTTTAGTTTTTAAGCTTTTAATAGATAAAATGCATTTGTTGGTAAGTAATTTTGGCTGTTTTTTTGAACATTTATAAATAACTATATAGTTATAAAATTTTTTGTTTGAACACACCCATTTTATTGTTCCTAGTTGCCTGCCGGACGTATTATAAGATTGTGGGGACACTCGGGTGCCTTTTCAGGACTGTTTTTGTTGAAAAATAATGATGTGGTCATTAGCTATTCAGCCAAATATTTGCGAGTACAGGACATTAGCATTAAGTTATAAATAAATAAGTGTAAATAAAAATTTACTTGAAATTCGATTCTTTCTCATTCTCTTAAACTTTCCTTTTCATGACTTCCTGTAGTGCAAGTTTACTGACAGGCACTTGAAAGTGTTTTAGTGATGTCACAATGAACTCATTTTTCATTAATCTGTTTTTAGAAGATTTTACTAACTACCAGGATGTTTTATCTCCTGCAGGAAGTTAAACCTCACAGTTAGATCATTTAATGGTTATTTGTGTGTAAGCCCAGCTCTTAAAAATGTGTTTACTAGGGGTGTGACGAGTTCTTATGACAAAAAATCTAATGTGTCTCGCGAAATCGGACTGGTCTCATAAGAATGTAACGATAGAAGATGCCACGCCACATTTAAATCGTTTGTGTGGCAAGGTTTTGCTTTGCCCTGTGGAAATAACAAACAGCGAAAGAATGATGAACAAGGAAACGCTGCATTTACACCGCAGGTCTTAATTCTCAGTTCTGATTTGGTGACTATGTGATCTGATTTTTTGTTGACTTGCTTACATTAGCTCTTGAAACTGACCTGTATCCGATATCCGCTTTTATACTATACATGGCAAAACATCCCAAGGTGGAAAAGGAGGTAAAAAAGGTGCAATAATTTATTTCCCCATCATATTTGAACTGCAGCAAAACAAAACTTTCTTTAGGTGAAGAAGCGCTGAGAGAGAGAGAGCTGTGTGTGTGTGTGTGTGTGTGTGTATGTGTGTGTGTGCAGCGTGCAGTACAGAAAAAAACTCTGCCTCTGATGTGGGTTTCGAACATTTGTTACAGTGAAAATTAATAAATATCAAAATACATATTTGCGCTAAGTTTTTATATCACTGTTGGTGTCCATCTGAGTTCATCTCAGGCGGCATCTTCGCTCATTCATTGACGTTCGTATCCAATTCATATCCGATTTATTACCACATACGAATGGGGCCTGAATCCGATTTGAAAATATTGCATATTATTAATTAAAATAGAAGTTTCATTTTATAATATACAAGTTGATTTAAACTGCATTTTGTGCATTTGCATTTTGTGTTTTGTTTTCAGTTGAATAAAAGACTATTTTCCCTGTATTTTATCATTGAGGATTTCTTAAAAAAAAAAAGTCTAAAATTCCTGTCTTGCATCGTCTCTTTCTCGTGAACCCAGTCTCGTGTTTCGTCTCGTCTCATGGGATGAGTGTCTCATCATATCCCTAGTGTTTACCAGAAGTAGGTTTACTGATTGGACTAAAGAAGCATGACTGTTTCCTTGTTTAAATCATTAGTGCCCATATGGTCAGCAGCACAGTCTGAAACCCTCCTTTGTTCACCAGATTAGGCACTTTGAGGATGGATTCTTTCACAAACCTCGGCTCAAAGTTGTTTTGAATTAGTGACGTCAGTAGCTAATCGTGCAAAATTTAATACCTCCACCGCCCAATACACTGAATAATTTGTTGTAGAATTTATTGTTCTAGGAAAAGCTCTCTCTCTAGGAACACCTTACCTTCAGGCCGGTACAGCGTGAGTGCTGCCTTTTTAATGTAATCCTGTTGTCTGATGACCAAGTGGCTTTTCTTCTCTCCATCCTGCTCGAAAAATTCAATTTTTCCTAATAAAATTACATGCCACTGATGCAGATACCCCTGCAGGAAAACAACAAAAACATTGTTTTCTCTTATAGTTGTTTTTAACAGAAATGCTGAGGAAAAGTATTTACAATTTGGCTATAAAGATATTCTAGTATGACTCAAAATAAAATTTTGTTATTATGGAAAATAAATAAATAAATAATAAATATATATATATATATATATATATATATATATATATATATATATATATATATATATATATATATATGTATATATATATATATACACTGCTCAAAAAATAAAGAGAACACTTAAACACCACAATGTCAGTCACACTTCTGTGAAATCAAACTGCCCACTTAGGAAGCAACACTGATTGACAATCAATTTCACATGCTGTTGTGCAAATGGAATAGACAACAGGTGGAAATTATAGGCAATTGGCAAGACACCCCCAATAAAGGAGTGGTTCTGCAGGTGGTGACCACAGACCACTTCTCAGTTCCTCTTCTTTCTGGCTGATGTTTTGGTCACTTTTGAATGCTGGTGAATGCTTGAATGGTGCTTTTACTCTAGTGGTAGCATGAGACGGAGTCTACAACCCACACAAGTGGCTCAGGTAGTGCAGCTTATCCAGGATGGCACATCAATGCGAGCTGTGGCAAGAAGGTTTGCTGTGTCTGTCAGCGTAGTGTCCAGAGCAAGGAGGCGCTACCAGGAGACAGGCCAGTACATCAGGAGACGTGGAGGAGGCCGTAGGAGGGCAACAACCCAGCAGCAGGACCGCTACCTCCACCTTTGTGCAAGGAGGAACAGGAGGAGCACTGCCAGAGCCCTGCAAAATGACCTCCAGCAGGCCACAAATGTGCATGTGTCTGCTCAAACGGTCAGAAACAGACTCATACCAGAGGGTGGTATGAGGGCCCGACGTCCACAGGTGGGGGTTGTGCTTACAGCCCAACACCGTGCAGGACGTTTGGCATTTGCCAGAAAACACCAAGATTGGCAAATTCGCCACTGGCGCCCTGTGCTCTTCACAGATGAAAGCAGGTTCACAATGAGCATGTGACAGACGTGACAGAGTCTGGAGTTCTGCTGCCTGCAACATCCTCCAGCATGACCGGTTTGGCAGTGGGTCAGTAATGGTGTGGGGTGGCATTTCTTTGGAGGGCGATACAGCCCTCCATGTGTTCGTCAGAGGTAGCCTGACTGCCATTAGGTACCGAGATGAGATCCTCAGACCCCTTGTGAGACCATATGCCGGTGCGGTTGCCCCTGGGTTCCTCCTATAGCAAGACAATGCTAGACCTCATGTGGCTGGAGTGTGTCAGTAGTTCCTGCAAGACGAAGGCATTGATGCTATGGTCTGGCCCGCTCGTTCCCCAGACCTGAATCCAATTGAGCACATCTGGGACATCATGTCTCGCTCCATCCACCAACGCCACGCTGCACCACAGACTGTCCAGGAGTTTGGCGGATGCTTTAGTCCAGGTCTGAGAGGAGATCCCTCGGGAGACCATGCGCTACCTCAACAGGAGCATGCCCAGGCATTGTAGGGAGGTCATACAGGCACGTGGAGGCCACACACACTACTGAGCCTCATTTGGACTTGTTTTAAGGACATTACATCAAAGTTGGATCAGCCTGTAGTGTGTTTTTCCACTTCAATTTTGAGTGTGACTCCAAATCCAGACCTCCAGGGGTTAATAAATTTGATTTTCATTGATAATTTTTGTGTGATTTTGTTGTCAGCACATTCAACTATGTAAAGAACGAAGTATTTAATAAGAATATTTCATTCATTCAGATCTAGGATGTGTTATTTTAGTGTTTCCCTTTATTTTTTTGAGCAGTGTGCATATATATATATATATATATATATATATATATATATATATATATATATATATATATATATATATATATATATATATACTCATAGATTATTCATTTGGTGTAAATAACTTAACCAAGCAATACAACACTTGTTAATATGAAAATAAACTCCGGGTAGGCAAAAGCTTTAAAAGATAAACTGTGTGTATTAACCAAAATTGTTTTTAATAAAAGCTAAAAACAATCAAACATTATAATTATCTCCTTTAAATCTTTTTCTTTTTTATCTTTTTGAGAACAGCAAACACAAAAAAACAATAAAAAAATATTTTTATTAGGGTGTGTTCACACTTTAAATGTTTGGTTTGATTAAAATGAACTGCAATTGCTCGGTTAACACAGCAACGAATGAATGCTGACATTCGAACCCTGGTGTGCAGCAAACAAAGTACTGAGACCGCTGAAAAAGATGGTGCGGTTTGATTGTTACATAAACACAACGCAGACCAAATATTTCCAATTGTACCAAAAAACAGGATGTGATGCCCTTTTCAGATGCCTGTTTTTGTGACATCACACAGACCAAGGCCGCTCCCATGGTTATTGATTGACACTGCTGTTTCAGCACAGACCCGCACAAGCCGTGTTCCCACATTGGACAGGTTTCTGCCAATTTAGCCTTTTTTGATCACATCAGACTAAAAAAATGCATTGGGCTGGTTGATAAAATTTGTGCTGCTATTTAATTATAATTTGAATATAATATTTGAATATCACCCTTAATCTATCATGTTTACACTGATTATTTCTTACCAGACTTCTTCATAAATAAGGGTCAGTTTAAAACATTTCTGAAAAATGGATGGTACATTCAGCTTTCTGCTTCCTGCTTCACCTTTAGAAAAAGTGTAATTTTTTTTCTATGAATCTTTGCAAATGTGCTAGTTAGCAAATTTTATGAAAAATGCAACCAAACTGTAAAATCCCAAAGAATATTATTTTGTCTTTTCTATGTACAACCTTAATGTAATTATCACGGAGGAACCAGACTGAAGCCATAGATCCAGTGGACCACTTTATTTACTAGTGCAGAAGACAGACAGGAGGCAGAGAAAAGAGTAAGCTTTGGTGCTAGGAGGATCTGGGCCCGGGTTCTGAAGCTTCCACAGAGAGAATCAGGTGAGCCGGTCAGTAGCAGGGTGCTAATGATTAGCGAGCAAAGAAGCAAGTCTAATTGTACATGAAAGACAAACATGAAACGTATGTGACCAGACAGAGATCGAGTGAAGGGATTGTGTATAAATAGGGTAAGTGATTGTGATGAACTGAGGAGGTGCAGGTGTATCTGGTGAATACTCAGGCAAGGTTGTGCCCTGTTTGGGTGTGGAACCTGCCGTGGCAGTGTATGTTGCAGATGAAGATAACACAGTAACACTATATTAAGCTTACCTTCGTAGGTTTATAACAGTACCTTATAATCTGTTATTTTACAATTACTTTCAATGGTTTTGGATCAGTGTAAATGCCACACAGAACAGAGGGGTGGAGGGAACAGAGCTCATTAGTATTTAAAGCAACATGCACTGAAATGGGTCACTGTGAACAAAACTGATTTTAACAATGTATAATGAGTGTTTTTTACATTACTAATAAAAATATTTAATCAAACTATATTATAGATTTTTCATTAAGACCCTAAAGAATCATATCAACCTGTGGGAAAATGGGCATCCGATGACCCCTTTAAACCCAGAGACATAAATACATAAACAATATTTACCAGAAAGCTAAAGCAATATTTATAGTATGAAAAATAAAGGCATAATGTTGCCTCCTGAATTTCATTTTCAGGATGTTTCCAGGTGATGTTGACGCGCGTGTACTTCGTATCTGAACATTTTATGCGCAGTTTCCTGCGCGCGGCACAGCAACTAATTAAATAACCAGCAGTTCGAATCATCCGCACGTCATGATTTTATCATAGGCATTATTATAAATGTACGCAAAAATAAACAATAATAATTACCAAAAAGAAACAGATCCGCGGATGAGCGATGCGGACTCGATTCACTGCGTCTCCGCTGTGTTAAATAAAGATCCGGATTAAATCCCGACTCTCTCCCGGCGCGGATCTTCACTGGAATGGAAAAACTCAGGCTTGAGGAAAACTTCCAATGCGCATGGATGATGAAAGGCTTACGTTTCTCGGAAAAAAGCAGCGGTGCTGTGAGGTAAATAATCGTCTGCGTCAGATCCCCGTAACAACCCGGACCAACCGTTTCCGACAGATTCTCGATGAATTGGCGCGAGCACGTGACAGCGTTTTAGGCTGCAGACAGACAGACAGACAGACAGAGATGCTGGACCATCTGACGTCCTCTGAAAATGTTTCCCAGCTCAGAAACACAAAAAAGATGAGACTATCTTCAACGACTGGATTGTAAAGCTTAAGCAGGGGAGATTGTAAACAACGCAACAAGCAGTAAATCTCACACATCTCCCAATTAAACAAGTTTCAGTGACGTCATTCCGGCGGCACATGATCGATGCCCTCTGCGTTGTTTACACAAGAACACTTGTCTAAAAGTAAATAGTGATATTTTGGTGTTGCCAGAAAGGTTTATTGTCAATCTTATTACTTAATATCATATTTCCCAGTGAACAATGTGGTAAAAACATAACTGTCATGTGTGCCATTCTTTCTCCACCTGGGGATCTTTGCACAGTGGAGGTGGACGTAGTTTTGCCAAGTAGGGTGTGATCCTAGGGTTAAAATCCTGGATCAACATTTCAATTAACCAATTACAACCATCTGATGTCATCAACAAACAATTCCTTTTTTTATATTTTCTTTTGAATAAACCAAATTGTAATATTTTAAATGTATTTATTGAATGAAAACCATGCAAAACATATGTAATTCATCACATTCTGAACAGTTGCATACAACATTTATGTATATGCAGTTTAGTTAGTGTAAGGATTTGTTTCTGGCTTGTTCCTCCGTGACAATTTTTTGAGAAGGTTGTACATAGAAAAAACAAAATAACAAAGTTTTTTGAGACTTTAGCTGCATTTATCGTGATAAATGCTGACTGTAGCACATTCTGAGAAAAGGTGATTTTCAAAGATTCATAAAAAGAAATATACTCACTTCCTGTAGAGGTAAAGCAGGAAGATGACTACTTGGTACCAATCCATTTTTTAGAAGTAAATTTTTTCTGAAGTTGGTGTCAGAGTTTGGAGGCATTAGACCTTTAGAAACAAACAGAAAAAACAGAATTATAGGCCTTGCCCATACAGTGGCAGCTTGGTGGTGCTAAGGCTGTAACGATTCCTCCCTCCCACCACCAGACGGCGCCGTCACTAAGCTAGCGTTTAAGCTAGCGTTAGTGTTAGCAGCAAGCAAAGTATTGTTTGTTTCATGTTTTGGATTTATCTGCCTGATTCCTTTGGATTAGTGTGTATCGACTTCTGCCTGTTTCCTGACTCCATTTATGAACTGCCTTTGTGTTTTCAATAAACATATTTACCTGCAAATAGATCCTCCTCTGACAGAATACTTCGTCACCTCCGAATCCAGCGGGTTTAGCACGTTTGCAAGCAACGGTGGATTACCATGCTCGCGCATTACAAGCTTTCCAGGTGCAGCTAGCGGTGTTACAGGAGCACCCTCTGTCGGCTGCGTCATTGTCTCGGGCAGAGTCTTTCAATGTCTCCCTCGCGCTCCCAGACAAGTTTGACGGAACACCAGAGCGCTGCAAAGGCTTCTGATGACAATGCCAGCTCTACTTCCAGAGTCAACCTAGCGCTTTCCCAACAGACAGCTGTCCCCCCCAGAAGTTGCGTCTATCCTCTATCACAACAAGACCAAAGCCATGGAGGACTATATTGATGAGGCACTAGCCCAGGGGTTCATTCGTCCCTCCACTTCTCCAGTGGCATCAGGTTTCTTCTTTGTGGAGAAGAAGGATGGCTCCTTGCGCCCTTGTATAGATTATCACACTTTAAATGAGGTCACGGTAAAGTACTGCTACCCTTTGCCGCTAGTACCTGCGACTCTGGAACAACTCAAGTCTTCACCAAGCTGGACCGCCGCAGCGCGTACAACCTCATTCGTATACGAGAGGAGGATGAGTGGAAAACCGCCTTCATCAAGACTAGGGGGCACTACGAATATCTTGTCATGCCTTACGGGCTATCTAATGCCCCTGCAGTGTTTCAGATGTTTGTCATCAACATTTTTCGGGATCTCCTTTACATCTGTGTCACCCAATCTCTCTCAGCATGTCACCAAGGTCTGCACAGTGCTACAGCATCTACTTAAGCGCAATCTGTTCGTAAAAGCTGAGAAATGCAAGTTTTAACCAGGACCAAATTTCGTTCTTGGGCTATCAGATTAGTTCCCGAGGCGTGGCTATGGATTATGCGAAGGTGGAACCTGTAACGAAATGGCTGCTCCCTAAAACTGTCAAGAAGTTGCAGAGACTTCTGGGGTTTGCGAACTTTTACCACCGCTTTATCAGAAATTACAGTCTCAATGCTGCTCCCATCATGTCTATGCTTAAGGATAAGCTCACTTGGCTTCAGTGGACCGCAGTGGCCATGTCAGCATTTGAACAACTCACGGGGAAGTTCATGACAGCTCCCATCCTTCAGCACTCAGATCCCATGATCCCTTTTGTGGTAGAGGTAGACGCCTCCGATTGTGGGGTAGGGGCCGAACTGTCGCAGAGAAGTGGTCACCCCCCTGATTACACCCTTGTGCCTTCTTTTCCACAAAGCTCATGAAAGAAAGAAATTACGATGTCGGGATTAAGGAGCTGCTTGCTATCAAGGAGGCGCTGTCAGAGTGGAGGCACTGGCTAGAAGGGAGTACCCATCCGTTCCAGGTAATAACAGATCATAAAAATCATAAAAGATCATAAAAGTCAGCCCGTTGGCTAAATTCTCGACAGGCCTCTTTTCTTCACCAGGTTTAGGTTCACAGTAACGTATCAGCCTGGAAGCAAGAACACATTTCGATGCATGTCCTCCACTGTCGAAGAACACATATAAGAAAGGCTGGAGAAATCAAGTAGGGTAAGATCTGAGGATCTGAGAAAATGGTTTTGATCTGAGAAAATGGTTTTGATTAAAAAAAATGTTTATTTTTCCTTTATACTGTATAAAAACTAATGGAACACCCTGTACAGATCTCTGGGGGGCCCTAAAGTGTGGCTCTTACTGTTGTCCTAACTCAACCCCTCATTAGCAGTATCCCTGCTTTACTGTCAAAGTAAAATCTGCTGAACTTTAACACATTCTTCGGATCTCTTTACTTTACCCATTAAATTATTGGGACTGAGATTCAATTTTACTGGTTTGGAATACAAGCCAAGGCTAAAGATATTGTACATCAAAAAATAGAGCTTTCTTTCTTTCTTTCTTCTACCGAGTATGCTGAGAGTAGTTAAGCTAACTCTGTGACTCATGACTCTGATATAATTTAGCATGACGGGGGCTTTCTTATTTTAAAGCTCATGTGACTGTCATCTCACATCTTTTCTCCACTACTCTACTTCTCTCCCATCGTTTTCTCACTAACCTTTTGATGTTTGGATGACCTAATTTCTCTATAGATGTCAGCCACTGAAGCCGACCACCGCCATTGGTGTACCACTTACACACAGACTACAAACTGTGATGTGTGACGTAGCACAGATAATTTTTCTGCTCATTTCTTATACTGTTTGTTGCTGGATGCACGAGAAAGACCATGTTTTAAGAGGGATAATACTGAATAATGTGACAAACCAAGCCTGCTTTTTTTATATCACAAGCTTTCAGTTATTTTTATTGATTGTGGAAATGCTTATCTGATGCATGAAACAGTATGTTGCTTGATAAGAAGTTATTTGTAAAAAGCACACAGGCTATCTGATAATACCTAGAATATCAAAATCAACTGCAGGTGGCAGATCCTTTTCACCCAAACTCTGGAACAATTTACCCAACTCTGTTTGGGAAGCAGAGATTAAAAACCCACCTCTCTAACCAGGCCTACACATAACACACCCAAATCTGTTAAAGGATTGTTTGGCTGCAATAATCAGGTCAACCGGGAGCGGGAACACTTTCAGTGACACAAATTGTATTAGTATATTGTAAGTCAAATAGCAGCTAGGCCAAAATAAATCTGTTTCTTTTTTATTTCGGGCTACATCGTCGCCACCAGATCCAGTCTATATCCAGCCCAGTTAGCGGCAAAAAAAAAACAAGCCATACTGATATCAAATGTTATTTAGATTATTAAGACTGCCTACGAGTTTGAAATAACTCACATATTACCTTCCACAGAAATAATATTTAATTTCAGTAATTATTATTATTATATTCATAATTATGTTTTAGTTTATAGTATAAGTTTACAAAGTCTGGATTTGTGAGTGCTTTTATTTTATGTCAATGACAAAACAATGCGTTATGAATTATTGTGAACAATCTTTTTCCTAGAATTATATATGAGTGTAGTGTTTATTATACAGTATGTACATAAAGATTGATATAAAAATTTTTTATTCATTCTACTCTACTCTCATCTAGGAATTAAACGTTTTGTACTGAATTCTCTCCTACCATCAGCTTAAATAACTCTTTTGTACTTCCTTATTTTCTGTCTCATAAGCTTGAATGTGAAAAAAAATCCTCATTCTTTATCTGTTTCGAACAGAAAATGCCATTACGCCTTCTACAGACATACATGTGAGAAATAGTGCACTGCATAGTGACAGGCCTTGATCAGATACACTATATAGCTAAAACTTTGTGGACACCTTATCAACACACCCACACCCAAGCACAGAGCCCTGATTCTGACTCATCCTCACTGAACACCTTTGGATTGAACTGAAACCCCAATTGAACCCCAGACCTCCTCACCCAACATTTGTATCTGATCTCATTACATTTACATTTATAGTATTTGCCAGATGCCCTTATCCAGAGCGACCTATACAACTGAACAGTTGGGGATTGAGGGCCTTACTTGGGGGCCCAGCAGTGAAAGCTCTGTTGTGATGGAATCGAACCCTGATCTTCTAATTACTGTAGCAATCTAACACCTTAACCACTGCGCCACCACTTCCCCCATCAAAACTGGGCTGAATATTGTAACTGAATGATCCAATTCACACAGTCACATGAAACTAATCTAATGGAAAACCTGCACAAAAGAACAGACAGGATTATGGGAGAAAGAGTGAGACTAACATCTAAAATAAGATTAATTAAAAACATAGAATATGATGGGCAGGTGTCCTAATACTTTTGACTATATAGTATAAATGTAACTAAATACAGAATAATAAAAAACAGACACTTGGTATCCCAACATTTAATACTACTAAATAGCATTAATAGCAAATTATTCACATAAACATTAACAAATGTTCAGACTGTGACAAAGTCTAATAATATCAGTATATATTTCTTGTATAATACATTTTTTAAAACCAAGAGGCACTTCCAGCATTTTCTGGCTGTAAAGGAGCTACAAGAATAAATGAGTAACTTAGAAAACAATAAAAATAAATAATGTTTATTCCAAAGAGAAACTGATTATTTTGTCTTCTCTGTAAACTCTCCGAAACGTTATCGTGTTGTGTACAAAATGAAACATAGAGAAACTGAATCGTTTAATTCACAAATACTAGTGAATTCTACAGTTCCCTTTTATATAGGTATTGCTACATGTCTTAAGTGCAACAGACTAGTGGAAAAGTTTGTGGTTACTTATTCATTCGGGGCCAATAAGTTGCTAATTACATATAAAACTGTGTCTTATTGATGAAGTAGAGAATGGGAATCGTCAGATGACAAAAGAGAACACAATGACCACCACCACTATCAGATGCATACAGCTTTAAGATAAACACTTACAGACTGACAAAAGAAAGAAAACAGCAAAAGCAAATTATCAGATATGATCTAGAACATGCCACCTTACTGAAAAAAAGTTCAACATGCTGTATTTAGCCTGATAGCAGAAACACTTTGTGTATTGTAGATTCATTACCAGAAAATAAAACCTGTCCTTTATTTATTCTTTGGTGGAACTCAATGGAAGTAAGAAATAACTTTTTGAAATGCAGGTGATCAAAAAATAAAAGGATCTGCAGCATCAAAAAGGCACATGCAGGATGGCAGAAGACTGGAAACACAAACACAGCACAAAGTCCCTGTCTACAAAAACGTGTGGATCAAATCACAAGCATGAGCCGCTTTATACCAAACGCCGAAGGTTTCTGTAGTTTAATGCACAGTTATACGCCACCACAGAACCCATGCTTTTGCCTCGACGTATAGACTTTCATGAGTACGAAGAAGGAGTGCAAAACGAGCTGCAAATATAGGTTTTTAACTTTGCTTAGTCTTTACTTAAACAGAAAAAAAATTCCCACTTTAAAATAGCAAGAGCTCAGATGAAAAATGGCCAACCATATAAAATATTGCGTAGCTGGTAGAATACAAAGGCGCAGTATTTACAATGCTGCTGGATTTAGATGCAACCTAAAAAAGACCTTATGATCTCAGAAACGACTGAAGAAGTCTTCATATATATATATATGGCAGAATAATGGCAGGTGAGAAGTCCTTGTGGTTGCAGTACCATGCGATGAAGCTAGACTGGGACTAAAGTAAAAAGGAAGATTTTGGAGAATATTGCACTAATTTTAGTTTTTACTGTTACACATTTATGTCAGTACACAAAGTTTTTAGAACATATGCTATAGATCCAAAAGTTTGTGCCCCCCAACCATCACATTTAAAATTCTGTTATAATAATCCATGGGATGTTTTGGGATGTTGAGCAAGACACGTGGTTGGTCAGGAGTCAACAAACACTTGGTCAGAGGAAGATGAAATATATTAGATTTGATGTGACCTTTTCTTTCTTTTTCATAGTTGGAAAAAGCTAATGCCCCAGCATGAGCAGCAAAAGCATGCAGTGTAATATTAAAACTAAACTGCTTTCCTATTGGGCCTTCGGCATTATCTCCTCATTTATGTTTGTATGACCTAATTCCTTTTTTTTTTGTAAGGCAGTAAGGCCTCTCTTATATAGTCATCCACAAACAGTTACACACACACACACACACACACACACACAAGAGAGAAAGAGAATCACAAAATGCGCACCTGACATTCCTTATTATGCATAAAAAAGACTTGGAGAAAGTTTTTTTTCTTTTGTTAAAATAATGTTAAGCACAAACAGCTGCACTGTTTTATGCTCATGTTATGCACAAGTTTATTATAACAATAATAATAATATGATGGAAGTCGTAAGGCTGCCATTGCTCTACAGTTAGGTGTCAGTATTGCTTGAAGTGCTGGCTGCTAATAAGAAAGCAAATCGAAGCGAGGGACCTCCGAACTAAACTGACGTTCCGCACAATTTCTTCATGCACCGCTTTTAAAACCTGATGATCACATGATCTATCCCTGAACTGTGGTGCCAAGCATCTACTGTGGACACCAAAGGCAGTTTGTAGTCAACTGCTGGTCTCCTGTGTGCATGACTACCGAGCCTCAGGATACAGCAGCTACCCGGACTATAAGCGGCCTTTTGTTATTTAGCGAGTGCATGACTTTAACCAATGTTCAAGCTCGTCATTTCAGGATAAATCAGTGAAATCGGCAGAAAAACAACCAGATCTTAGGGTGCATTTTCATTTGCATTTTGTCATGTATATAAACTAGTCATGCATAACATAATAAACGTGTTGTACACAGAGGGCTAAAAGATGGGGTGGGGGAATCTAGATTATGATTGTAGGATTTCTGGCAGCTTTAAAACGCATTGCATACTTCATTTTGAAAAAAACTCTTCAGTGTAAAGTGGAACAGAGCTAAAACTTTACTATGTATGTATCACTATTTTAACTAACCGTATAAAAGGTCTTTTTCCTATAATTAAAATGCAAAAGAAATAAATGCTACACAGTATTTACAGTGCTGTTGGATGTTCACAGACTACATTTACTGTAACCTGGAAAAAAGTTAAAAAAGGGAAGAAAAACACTTGAACATTCACTAGTGTACCTGCGAAGTCATGCAGGCAGGTGTGGAGGCATGAAACTTCCACAGGAAGTCAAGCGGCAAGCTAAAAAAAAGAGTTTCAGGACTTCAACTGAAACAGAAGGTTTGATAAGTAGTGCTACAGCTGTGGTCTTTCAGGTGCATGCTGTTTCCTGGAGCTTCCTTCATCCCTAGGAATGAGTGTAAACTTTCCCAAGTATCTGCTCAGAAAGGTCTTCATTCTTCACTGAATCAGTCTAACACTCATTTTAAAAGGAATAGACAAGAAAAGTGCAGATCATCGAGACCCTGGTCATGTAAGCTGTTTTAGAGCCTGTCATGTTAGTGACTCCAGCAATTAAACCCACCCTGTTTCCCACACAAATGTGTTCAGCTAAAGAATCTACAGTGTTGTGTCTTAGTGATGTGCTGGCAATCTTTTATCAAGAGTCTTGTTTGGAAATAAAGGCTTTGTGACAAAAGTCTGAACCAATCGCTGCTTCTCTCCATAGCTCCAGATCCTCTAGAGTCTAATCCCATTACTGCATTAGTTTTTGCTACACCTCGGGTCTTGATTTTCAGTTCTCCTGATATTTTCTATAAACCTGCTTTTTTTCTTTATTCAGTCTGTCCATCATCTAGTGTTGCCTCATACTCCTCCTCCACCTCTGCTGGCAATATCTGGTTTCCTTCAGTTTTTTTGTCCTTGCTGATTGTCTCCTCCTCCTCCTCCCGGATGGCCAGGATTGGCTCTGAGGCTTTGTTTGGCATGATTTGGCTTTGGGCCTCCTCAGCAATGACCTTCTTCCACATTTCATAATTCTCCAGAAGGTGCTGCGTGATCTGACAGAAGACTTTCTGTCGCATTTTAAGCATCAGTTTCTCTGCAACAGATAATTACATTTTTAGCCCGACTGCTAGACATTCCAACGATCCAATAAGAAGATTTCTGCAGCTACACACTAATCAGCTGGATTTTCTTGTCTATACACTATCAGACATTTGGTTTTAATGTTGAAGCTGATAAATGGTCAGAAATGTACTGATTGATTGATACTAAGTTCATTTAAAAATGCTAACAACACAAGTATAAAATATAGACGTACGAGAATGATCTGAAGTTGTGGAGGCATCTTCCTCAGTTGTGTCTTCCTCTTCTTCATCATCTACTTCTTCATCTGTCTCCTCGGCACCAGATCCATCTTTAGCCTCACTAAACTGAGGTTCTACCCACCGGCCCGGCATGAGGGCGGCCGCATCGTACGAGCTGCAGAGTGGCCCCACGATGTGCGTGATGAAAGACTCCTGCAGCTTGGCTAACTGGGGGGCTGAGCGATCCATGAACGGGCTGATGGGTAACTCGAGGCTGGCCTCTTCATCACCCTGATACACAGTGCAAACAGAGCAATGTTTCAAGTCAATGGAGGCTTTTTTTTATTTTTTATTTTGGCTGAAAATATGTGCACCCCTGACCATCACACCCATGTGATTCTACATGAGAACCCAAACCCTGTTACAGCATGACAATTCCTCTCTGTACAAAGGTTCTAAGACATGCTGTGTTCTGGTTGGGGTGATAGAACTGGAGTGTTGTGCACAGAGCGCCGACTGTGACTCAGGCCCACTGAACACCTTTGTGATAAACTGGAACACCGACTGGAACACACGCAATCACCTGTCACTTCCATTGATCAAAATCCGTTTAAACTCACTGTACCTTTAAATAGCCAGAGGTCTTATTTTGTGACTTGTTTGTATTCTTATATTGATGTTTAATACATGTGTTTATCTCCTCATCCCACTCTGTTCTTTGGTTACAACTTATTATCCTAATTGCATGAAGCCTAAGAAGCGTTTGCTGAGACCCCCTTCAGCTTCTGCAACAAAATGATCAATGCTGATACTGTACTGTCTTTCCAAATAACATATAATTCAAGTTTTAATGTTTTTAATCTAAAGGGTTATTGTACCATAAAGACAGTAAAGTTTAATGCATCCTTACATACAATGCAGTATATCAAAAAATATCCATTTATTAGAATATCGAGCTGACATGACCAATGAACCCCAGCTGCTAAGGCCTTCTGTCACTATGGCAATGTGGCTATGCATTGCCATCATATATGTTGTTTTTTATGTCATGTGGTCAAAATAAATTATTTAAGAACCAGATAGATGAAGTAAAGGGGTGGAAAGGGAGAGAGCAACAGAAAGCAACAGAGAGCAACAGAGACTGCAAGTAACAGTGCACGAGAAAGAGAGAAAGAGAGAGACAGTGAAAAAAGAGAGACACACATGCACAGACAGCGAGAGAGATGTTATGCTGTAAATGGCGTCCTGAAAAAGTTATCTTCTCTGTTCTGTACACAACTGCAGCACTTTTCCTAGCATGAACTCTGTATTATTCACGGTAACTAGGCTGTGCCCTATTTTCTGTTTAAGAGATGTTAAACACACACACACACAAACAGAAGTCTATTAAGTGCATTAATAGGTGTCTATTACTGCCACCAGTTCAGTTGTAAAGCAGTTATCTTCGGCTCTGCTGAAAAGGACCAGGCTGGTTGCCAGGTAACACCATGTCCCTGTTTTTCCTGAGTGACTGTGGGTCAGAATTATTGATGCACCAACTAAGGTCGCTAAGGAAATCTGTACTATTACTCCAATTAAGCTGTCACTCTGTGTAGACAGGATCACTGGATCTCTCAGAATTTCCAAGAATCAAGAGAAATGAGCCATGCACATCATGAATGTGCTGTGTACCTGTTCATAAAACTCGTTTACGATGCCCTCTGTCCACTGAAGATGAAGATCTTTGTGCTTCAGTGGGCCATTAACATCTGCTAGCTTGATACACATCTGGCAGACAAGAAGCCTGTCGTTCTCATTGGTCCAGTCAATACCTGAGCAGCCTTCATGCCCCACCTGCACAGAGGGACAACTAAAAAAATGTAGCATTTTGTTAAGAATGAACCTGCATCATGGAAGCATATTAAGATCTCACCTTAGCATTGAACTCGGCCAAAAAGTCAAAGTGCTTTTTTAGGTCAGTGGCCAGAATGGCCTCAATAACCAAAAAGCGGAAGCGCTTGAAATCCACATGGTCGAGACTGGCCAAAAAGTTGTACTCAGGCTGGGACATGAACAGATTCCAGGCGGAGGCAGCGTGGTGATTTTCTAGAACTGAGCGGTCGTTGTAGAGCACTGCCTGCATGAGCATAACAAAGTCATGCAAGTGTTTAAATGCATATATACAATACATGTTTGTTTGGGTTAATTCCTCTGACAGTTCAAAACATGTATTTTAGGCTAATTTTTAATTTTAATTGCCCATAGGAGTGAATGTGTGTGCGGTTGTTTGTCTGTATGTGGTCCTGTGTTTGACTGGTGACCTGACAGCTGACTCCAGAAGATCCCCATGACCCTGATTAGGAATAAGAGGATGGCTCGATGGATAGATAGATGGACGGATGGATGGATGAAAAATTTTACTATATTTATTTATTCATGCACTTTGTTAAATATCTGCACTTCTTTATCATTGTGGCAGAACAGGCTGAATGCTTGATGTCCCAGTCTGCTCTTATTATATTATCCTCCTACTAACTAAGCCCCACTGGAGTCCCCACTTGCACTCTGATCACAGTGTCTCTGTGCTAAGTGTTGAGTTGTACGTTATCTACCGCTGCCTGATCATGACACACTTTTACAGCTTTGAATTCTCTTCTCTGGACCTGCAGATTCACCCACATGCTTTACTGTCTCATGCTGTATCTTTTTACTACATTCCTTTTTAAGTCAAATTCTGACCATTCTCCTTTCCCCTGCCTCTAATAAGCACAAGGATGCTACTACCACCACTATGCTTTACCATAGAGATGATATTAACAGTTTATTAACTGTTTAGGTTTTACGTGATTAGACCAGAGGATAACCATCTTTATTTTCTTAGAGTGCTTCATTCAGGAAAGTTTTTTGTTTGTCACTCAGTATTAGTATAATTCACACAAATAGACAGAAACAGACAGACCTGTGGAGCACTGGTGGCCACCAGGAAAGCGTTGGTTCTACCAGGATGGTCATAGTCATGCATGGCAGCTGCCACATACAGTGCCATCAATTCCAGGGCAGGAATAAGCCCTGAAAGACAGCCATACCCATCCTCCATTTTCAGGTAAGTTTCAGAAAACAAATAATCCATATTTCCATGACGGATCCCACTGACAGTATCTACACAAACAAGGAAAAAGAGTTGTAAAAAAAGCTAACTAGCAAGTAATGTATTTTTATATATAAAAAATATAGACTTCTAGTAAAAATTGTAAAAGGAATCCTAGTGTTTCCAAACATTAGACTTTTTAAAATGATTCTGCAGAGAAAACTCACAAGTCACAATGTGCTAATTATTCTTACCGGAGTCACTAGAGGATACAGAGTTGTGAGCCAACAATGATAAGCCTGGCACAGGTTGTGTGGTAAGATACCAGACCGCATGGAGGACGTCTGTGGCATGGATCCTGTTGTGATCTGAAGAGAAAAAGAAACAAGCTATCGATCCAAGGTAGGGTTAGACAATAAAAACTTCTGGTACTCTACAGTGAGCATCAAGGATGTGCGTTCTCTTACTTACATGGGATGTCCCTGTAACCATTCTCTAAGGCATGGAAGTAATTCATGAATTCCTTCACGGGAAGGTTGAAGATTTTAAAGAGACCAGTATCTTCAAACAACCGGTAAGACATCTACAACACACACGTGCAGATTAGAGACAAACTATAACTTGCATGCCCTAACTTTTTGTTTATCTGAAAAGAATAAGATACAATGTGCCTGAAGTTTTACAGTGCATCTCAACCCACCGTGCAGTACAAAAGTACCACCACTTGCCTGGCTGGTCATCTATTTTCAGCACATGTGTAGAGTGTCCTGCTGGTGTGTGTATGAGAAACATCACCTTTGTTGCTTTTTTTTACACTTTGTGTCAACTACAAACTAGTTTCTTAGTGGCCACTATAAGTATACGGTAATAATAGCAGCTTTCCATCAGATGGCACAGCATGGTGTGAGAGAACTATTAATCCCCATGGCTGCAAGTTTATGAAGTGGAGTAAGGACAGATATTAGGAGCTCATGCTCGGCAACATATTTCTTTCATCATAAAAGGACTCATTTTGGTATCTGGGGAGGGAGTCCCAGTCAAGTCTGCTTCAGACATATTTATAAATAGCACAGTAGGAAATGGGTTTCCTTACAGAGCTTAAGACTGGTAAATGCTTACATCACACTCAATGTAAATAATGTTCAATAATGTTTTTAATCATCATACTGAGGTTTTTGCCTTGACCAGAATCTTCACCTATTCAGAATGGCTGCTGTAGTGCAAGTTATATTTTTTACAATCTGGATCAGACAGTTGATCCAATGCTTTGCCTCTTTGCTCCATTATGAATTGTCCAATTTACTTTCCAATAATTTATGGCTCTACAGAGGGTTACATTTCCCCCATCTGTGTCATTAGCACTGATTTAGCAACCTAAAATAACATAGCTACTAATAATAGTGGCAAAATATTTCCTTTTTTTTAAAGACTTTTCTGCTTTCACTTATCACTTTAAAGAAACAGGTTGCTGGAGGTAGCCCCGAATTAGGGTGTTGGACTGCTGATCAGAAGATACCCTTAACCTCTCAGTTGATAAAACAATGAGATAAACTACGTCACACTGGATAAGGGTATCATAAAATGTGAGTAAAATGACAGATTACAGTTATATTCCACCCCCTAGTGGAATTAATTAATCTACATATTAAGCAGTCAAAAGAAAATGCATGGATTTCTCCAACAGTGTTTATTTTAATATTTTAGACTAACCTATTCTACAGCTCTACAGAGTGCTGGAGAAGAAACTTTTATTTTGTTTTGGAAAGTCTCAAATATACATTACTGCACAGTGAAATTGTTTATCCTTACATATTTCAGCGTAGGTGGTTAGTCTAAAATATTAAAATGTAATCGCTGAAGTAATCCTATGCATTTTTTCTCAGAATACTACAGGATTACTTGGGAGACCAACGCTGGTTCTCGGATCAATAACAAAGCATTAACTACCGAGCTACCATATATCACAATGCAGGACCAGCCATGTTACAACGCCCCCAGAGCAAAGACCTGCAGGACCCAACAGTGTTGGGGGTTAAACACAGACTTTACAATCAAAAACTCAGGGTCATCATAACCATCCAATCCTTCACTGCCCCTAGAGCAGGTCCATGCAATCTGTATAGTCTGGTAGACAGCAGTTACAAAAAATCTGGTTATTGACAATTTATCTACTTTTGATGATAAACGGTGTGTTATGTTTTTTGTAGTTTATTATTCATGCAATGGCAGAGACAACCATTTTAATCCTCACCTGACTTAGGATGCGACCACACTTTCCATTGGTTTTCTCCACCAGGCTAAATATGGGAAAGTTCCAGTTGTTGATCTGACTCATTAAAGGTTCCAGGCCCTCTATCACCAGCGGTTCAGGTGCTAGAATCGGTTTGTTCTTAAAAGAAAGAGAGGTTATATATTTAATGTTTCATAACTGATTAAAGAACAGCAATAAATATATTTATATAATTTATATATAAATACCCACTCAATCAGGAACACCTGACCACCTGTTCCTAAATAAGTGGACAGTGATTTTTTTTATAAACAATTTAGCTTTTTTAGAAGTCACCTCTGATGGTAGTAAGGTATGCAATGTCCTGCAAATATCCTGCATGTTGTAGGGCTGACTCCAAGTCTCCACATCCTCCTTGTTCTGTTTTAAATCTCTGTGGAAGCTTTCGCAGGTACTGTCACAGTCAGAAGACACCATTGGTGGATCATCTGGGTGATATTAATGACATGACTCAGAGAATATATTTGAGGTCCAACCGCATATAATGAGAATAAAAATGCCCAGACATTATAAGAATTGTTGAAGGACCAAATACAAAAGTTGTTGAAACTGTCAAAAACAAGCTGACATATCAGCATACAGGAACTCCAGCTCCAACCTGAGAAAACGTTGTCGTTTAATTTAGGAGGGTTTCCTTTTTGAGATTCACTCGACATTGTGGAACATCTGATTTGGGAATTCCCCTCATTAAAAGTCTCTCTGTAATTTATAGGTTAACACCTGTTCAACTGTCTGGCAAATTGTCACGACTTATGCAAATTCCATATATATATATAATGCAATGTGTGCAACAATTTCCTCAGTGCTGCCAGGTTCAGCTACCATTACCAGACCAATAAATTCATGCAGACCTCAATAAATAATTCACCTCAAAAATTGCTACTACCCGATGTATGAAAATGTTCACTTTCTTTCCATAAGAGGGCACACTCTACCCTGTTATTTCTTTTTTTTGGTTACATCTTTTTATATGTCCACTTGAGTAAATTCTTAGCTGAATTGGATTTGTGTATTTATATGATCCATGAATTCTTGAAAAATATATATGATGCAATCTGGGAAAACCCATCACATGGTGAATTTTTACCAATTCCAAATATGTTTTTTTATTCTTTTCATACCTTTAACAAAAGTCATGTTTATTTGAAATCAGATAATTGCTATGTTTTTTAGAAATTAAATTTTGAGAAAGAAAGGTACAGAAAATAAAGCATGTTTGTTAAGATATTTTTAGAGATGATAGACAAGATATTATAGAATAAAAACGTAATGAAATCCTAATTTTAACAAAAAAACCTGCCATTTAAACTTTTTTTTGTAGATTATCAGAAACGTCCCAACCCATTCAGCTATCTGACTTTAGCAGCTAAAACTTAAGTGAACTCCATATGAATAAACAAAATGTCAAATATAATGCAAATACCTTACAAGAGATGCAGTTATACATTAAAGGTTTAATATTGTTGTCAGTAGAGGTAGGTAATTCTAACACAGTGGTTCCCAGACTTCTTCTGCAGGCCCCCTTTTGCAGAATTAAAACATTTTAAGCCCCTTTTTTGTTAATTAAAAAAATAAATAGCCAAATAATGTGTAGTCCTACAAAGCTATTACAGCATGTGAGCAAAACAGAGCATGACGGGAGGGTAGCCATTTTAGGGTAGGGAGGGTGGTCATTTTACCAGAGTTGACACTATGTTGCAGCACAGTAGCGCTATTATAAACAGGAACAAATATTCTAGAAATTTCCTGTGGCCGTGTTATTTGAACTGACTTTTCTTTTCTGTTGAACATGTGCGGTACTCAAGTAAAATGTTTCTATGGGCCATAAGCAACTCAACGGAGCCCATGGAGCGGATTATACTGAGAGTTATGCTAAATTGGAAGATGAAAATGAAAACAACAGTAAAATTGCTTGAAATATTAGGTTTTCCTAAACTGATCCGAGTTGGTTTGATCAACTAACAATTTAAAATCTCTATTTTCTAATGATTCGAAATCAGCTTCTGGTGCAAGAAAATGACTACAATAACAATAACTTTATTGCCAGTTTAATTTCTCCTTAATGCCCACAAAATGTAAAGAATTATAAAAAGTGCTTGATGTTTCTTCGATGTTTTTGGACCTCTAGAATGCTCTATTTCCGCATTCAATGCTTTTACCGCTATGTATTTAAAAGCCGTGCCATATGGTTATAGTGTGGCTAGATTAACCAAGCGCGGCTGGCTTAACCACCGTGAATAGTGAGTAAGCAGCATGACATATATTTTCGGGCTCAGATTTCAGTCGTTTTTCTCTTTCAAAATTTCTAGGCATCCATATAAAAATCTGCTGACTTCACACTAACATTTCCATGCCCCATTTTTATTACTCTGTGTCCTCCATAGTGGTCACACCCCCCAGATTGGGAAACACTGTACTCATAAGAAAGTACTTACCCACTAGCTGTGTCTTGTCAGCTTTGTTCAGGGAATCCTGTCCATGCCACACTTTGTTATATGGTCTTCCACAACTGTAGGACAGCAGAAAAGATTGTACAGTGGATGGTACAAATACAAAGGTATTACATCCATGGTTGTCAATCTACATTTGGCAATCTATTAATAAATCCATGCTAAGTAATATTTGACTGTTAAAAATTAGCTCTGATTGTATTCTGTTCTCCATATGCTTTACTTCTCTTATTATTGGGAGGCTGCTATGTAAATCAGCAGTGCTGACAGAATTGTTTCTTGATTCATTATAGGTCAAGGACACCTTTGCAACAATGCAGGCACTATACACAAAATGTACACATATTTATGGTGTTAACAATGTTAAATATTTACTCATTGGGCATTTTGTTACATTTAAGGGAAAATCTTTAGTAGGTTCCATAGACAGTTTTTGTCTTACCTGCTACAGAGTAATGGGAGAGTCCAATGTGGCTGGGAGTTTCTGAGACTGGGGGAGTTGCAGGTTAAGGCTCGGTGGGAGGTCTCTGGTAAGTGGTAATTGCCATGAAGGGCCCCAGATTCAGGCAGGTCTGTGGAGGGCACCTTAATTGTGGGACTGTTCACTAAGGAACCCTGGACTGGAGGCGAGTGGCAAGGTGAAGCCATGGGTGAGTTGCTAAAGTGATGGTAACCTACTGATCAAATGAACACACTGTCTTAAATATAACACACATAAACGAACACATTCGCAATCACACTGTGGTTACCTTGCCTGACTTTGTTGTAGAGGTAGTTGGGGGCTGAGGTGATATGGGCAGACACAGGCCTGCAATCAGAGACAGTTAGCAACACACGCCTTTCACATAAATAATCGTTTGCTATATGACTAACCAAAGAAAACAAAGTCACAAACACACCTTTTACCAGACTTCCAAGCAGCAACGTATGTCCCATCAACCCCAAATCTATGTTTGGCCTTAATTGGCATGATTGCGGTTAAGTGATTACTGTAATTTTTTAATTTATAATTAAAAATTGAAGAAAGCTCATATAGCACATACAAAGTAGAAATAAAAATATGACCCTGCTTAGGTGTAACTTGTGGCAGAATATTTCTGATTTGCTTGAGTGAAAAGAGTGTTCCTGTTATTGTGGTTAAAATGAATGTGTTTGTGTGGAACAGCATAACACAGGGTTGCCAGCACAAGATTTAAGTTCTGAAATTGCCCTTATTTTGGTGGCTCATTTAGCATATATATGCAAGTACTTTCCGACCTCACATGACCCATTTCATTTAATCCACTTTTGTGGCTGTATTGTCACAAATTTCAGTATAAATATACCACCTCATACAACTACAACCATATTTCATCCAGAACAAATGGAAAGAAAGCCAGTAGTGTCTGCTGAAATGAGAAGTGCAGATACTTCTGGCTAACCTAAACTCTTTTGACAATAATTCTGTTCTTGTCAGGTTACCACCAGCATCAATGGCCAGGAAACCGGATATAAATATCAGCCCTTTTATAGATTAAAAGATACACTGTGGATTAGAGAAATCGGCTTCTACCTAGTGTCTGGAGTTTGACTTTGGCACGTCTAATTTAAACTCATAGCCATTTCCTGGATTTTAATTCTCATCAGGACTGTTTATGAATGCTTCCTTAACAAATCATGGAAGAGAATATAACCTTGCAGATTTCCTTATTTATAAATCAGCCATTCAAAATAACACTTTGGTGAATGAGTCTTTTCTGGCAGATTATTTGGTGGACGTGCTTATTTAAAACGCTGAAAATATTTATTCTGCCTAGTAGACTTTGGCGCTTTCTCTGGTTATATCCATTGGTGGTTGAAATCTTCTATTATAGTAACAAACCCCACAGAAAAATATGTTTTTTGTAATTTTTTAATAAAAATGACCCAGTTAGGTTAAGTGTCTTTGCTCATTGGACCAGCAAATGTGGCTCGATGGTCCTGGGATTTGAACTGGGATTTGAATTGGATCTTCCACTCAGTAATCCAATGCATTTCCACAAACTTTCAAAATGGAGCCATCTTCTAATCTTACCTATTTCCATAATGCACCAATAAAAAAAGTGAGGCTCCTGACTTAGATTCATAGAATAACATTGACTTTTATAGACATCTCCGGGAATCAATTTAACCACCTGGAAAAAACAAAATGCCAGAATTTGCACAGTACCTAGAAAAGCAAGTGGTAGCTCAGTGGTTTAGGTGCTGGTCTAGTAATTAGTGGATCGTGTGTTCAGTTCTTAGTACCACCAGGTTAAGGTGTTGGACTGCTAATTGGAAGCTCAGGGTTCAATTTGCAGCACCACCAACTGCCACTTCTGAGCCCCTGAGCAAGGCCCTTCACCCCCAATTGCTCAGTTGTAAAAATTAACTAAACGTAAGTCGCTTTGGATAAGGGGCGTCTGCCAAATGCATGTAAATGTACCACCAAGCTGCCTCTGCTGTGCACCTGAGCAAAGCCCCTAACCCTTTACTGCTTAGCTGTTCACATGATATAGACGTTTCTCTGGATAAGAACATCTGCCAAATGCATCACAAGGTAATAGGTAAAGAGCATAAAATCAAAACCACCACAGAAGCTGTCTGATAGAAGGTGACGCTATAAGTTTCTGTCCCAGCAAAGGGAGAGTAGAAGAGTGATCCATATTCAGTTAAATAACCTGAATATTACATAGTGTAGTACCTGCTGGAGGGAGTATCATGAACAAGTTTGATGGTGGAACTGTGGTCTCGCCTGACAAGGCTTGGCTCAATGGTGGGAAGCCCTGTGGCGGATGTGGTAGTTGTCCAGGAAGAGGAAACACGCCGAAGAGGCCCAGAAGGAAGACTCCGTCTCGAACGCTGCTGGAGGAAAATTCACACTTAGCTGAGCTGCTTCGTACATATGTCAGTTTTTTTTAACTTTTTATCATAATAAGGTTTATTAAACCCAAATTTATCAGTTATAAATTAATTGTAAAAATTATAAAATAACATAGAACACTTAGAAGTGTATGTAAAACATGAATTGCTTCACAGTCTGGTGTCGTCAATGAATGAGTTAAAACTACATGGTAAAAAGTTGGCACCTCTTATTCTAACTGCATGGTCAGCAGGTCCTTTTGAACCTACATGGCTTTGTGTTTAGCTAGTCATATTTCTGAAAATGCTTTCCAATATATGTTGAAATGATTGCTGTAAGGAGTTCATGCAAGAACATAGGTAGGATCATACCCTGATCTTGGGATGATGAGGAGACTCCAGTTTCAGTTCCCAAAAATGTTATCAAAGGTGTTCATTGAGCTTAAGGTCAGAGTCAGGGCTCTGCCTAATCCACCCTGATGCACCACTTCTGCTACCACATCCCAGAGTTTGCAGAGAAAACATTTAGCACTGCATTACAACATTTTCATGCTGTTGGTGCCAATTTCTGGCCCTACCATCTGTTTGCCATGGCAGAACTCTAGATTCTTTAGGACAAACAAAAAAAGAGTAAAGATTTTTTTCAGTGTTCTCACCGCAACTTTATGCTGTAGAACCTGAAATAGCCTTTTACACTCAAAGATCTTTGGACCTGTGCTTGGTGGATACTAACAACTGCACACCATGAAACCCCCAGATACCTGCTGTTTTTAGTCATTGTCCAATCATTACATTTTGGCACTTGTCAAAGTCATTCAGATTCTTAGACTAGCCCAGTTTTCCTGTGTTCAACATAAATTGACACTATTATATCACACCTCATTACAGGTGCCCTTTTTATAAGCTAATCAAAGCTATTTACTTCATGTCAATGTTTTGGCTAAGACTTTTAGAGTATAATTTTTTGTCTCTACACTGGGTACATTTCCAGATTAAAAGCCATGGGTTTCTATGTCATTTTTTAGATGCATGTCTGTCCAAGACCAAATGTAGCCGATAAAAGACGAGCCTTGAGATCAGATTGTATGTTTAATATGAATTGTAGACAGTGTAACAACACAACGTACCATAGTTTAATTTAATGTTTATTATTAAACAAGTTAATTATTGGAAATTGTTTCAGCTAAATAAAGAAATGCACTCAGTAACTCAACAAACACTGCTTTTGTATTGCTACCTACATCTCACATTTCACTGGAATATAAAAACATCTTCTGTTCTTTGCATCTTTTTGTCAATTGTGTGAAATGACTGTAGTTCTAAAGTACATTCATTCCAAATTTTTAGCCTGTCTCATTGATGTCTATGTTGACACAGCTGTAGAGATGACAGATAAAACAGTTCTTAGGGAACCAGGCTTGTTCATGTTTTTCTTCACTCCAACTGCCAAAACATCATCTTAAATTCATCCTAGATTTAAAAGCTCAAACGTCGAAGGACTCTGAGAAGCCGGATGACTAGCAGTGGTCTGTTTAAGATCAGTGTTCAGTGCTGTGTGACATACATAAAAGCCTAGTTTAATAAAAAAGGTTTAATAAACATCTTTGTTAGTTGAATTTACTGTAGCATGTGAACTGAAGCCAAGGTTATGTTTTATCATACTTTATTATGCATGTTTACACCTGCAAAATCTTTTTTGTTTGAATTCTACACACCAGTGCTAAGATCTGCAAAAACGTATGTCACTACCTGTTGCCATGAAGATTGCACTTTATCTCTGATATAAAGAACAGTGGTGTAAGTAAGCAGGGGCTGTTTTTTGCTTATGTCCTGCTCCCAATTCTGTTATTTTCAAATATTCTCTACCACCAGACAAGGAAAACTGATCCATGTAAAGCTGGCCGACAACTTTATTTTAAACGGCAGCTTGGAGTAAAGCACCAACGCCTTTTTTGCCACACCACACCTTGATTGGCCAATTTGGCTGTGACATCAGCAAAATTCCAATGCATGATCTTCCAATGATAGAGCAATCACTGTTCATTTCCAGTCAGTCAAGGGCTCCCAGCTGTAAACATTTAAATGCAGAAGAGTCTCTGTTTCTTCGTATAAATGGAACACTATTTCCCCCAAGGTGGGCACTATCACTTACAAAACAGGGTTTAATCTTTTAATTTCAGCTTTTCATACACAAACTTCACTCTCAAGATTCTGCATGACGTCCTACCTTAGGAATCGCCTTCTCAAGAACTTCTTCGAAATCAGTGCAGGGGTATCCATCGGTAGAAACCAGCAGAGGGTTGATGCGTGAGCGGTGGTGCAGCGGCTGAAAGGTGAGCTGCGTATTGAGCAGTTTACTTACAGCTCTTAATGAACTGCAGGTGTTTGGAGGCAGTGATGGGTCAGCCAAAAGGTCTGAGATCAGTCCATGGGCTTCACCCATCACTGCAATATCTACCATCACACTGGTGCCTGAGGACTGCAGAAAGAGACATAAAGAGAGAAAGACAGACAGAGAGAAAGAGAGGTGTCACAGTGTTAGACCCATTTGTCAATTGTTTAACAGTTATTAAAAATAAGATAGGGAAACACAGAAAGGAACCCCAGTGCTAAGGTAACTATCTGCCATGTTTACTAACACAGTATCAACACTTCCCTCCAGTGATAAATCACCTGAGTCTCTCTCTGTCTCTGTCTGTCTCTCTCTCTCTCTCTCTTTCTATCTCTAGTAGATGCAAACTTTACAACTGACAAACTGCATTTGTCCCAACTGTCAGACACATGCATCACAGTCCAGATCCACAGTTTTCTGTCAACACAAAGACCCCGTACAGTAACTTCCTTTAAGTGCTTCACTGACACTATAAGAATATTACAATTAAGATCTAATATGTGGATCATGTGTGACACCAGCTAAAAGCAGTACCTTCTCCATCCACATGTTTTACCTCCTTCTGCTTAAAATCACTGGCCAAATGCACTGGATTGCATATTGCAGGATTTGGGGATCAGTATCTGATCCGAGACCAGACTTAATCCTACTGACATCGAAATACTGCAGGTGGGCCATTTTAAAGGGTTGTCTTTGTCAAAGCTAAACGTCACATATCTTTCAAAAGCTTGGATTCTTTTTATTTAAATAATTTTAGCCATTTAAAAATACAATCAGCACAGCAGGAACAATCAGCATTTTTGCCAGACCGACATAAACTGAGAAAGGCTAACTTTTAAGGCTACTGATCTATAAACAATAACAAAGCTGACGTTTTTATATTCAGGCAATCCAAACAGCAAAATATGGAATCCATAACACATTTATATGTGGATAAACAATAACAAAATAAAATATACGACAAAAACAGGTTGCCTAAGATGCAATTAAACAATTACATTTTTAGATTTTTTAAAAATAATAATGGTAAAAAGTGCAAACTTCTGCACTTATTACCCAACACTTCTTTTGGAACAATAGCCCCCAATTAGCACCTAGCAGAATAGCAGTATTATCCCACTCACCGTGAGACTGCGGTAAAAGCTATCCAATTGCCTCAGAGTATGTAAATGTCTGAACTTATTTCTGCCTGAATTTATTTTTGTAAGGAATTTCTCTCATATGTTTGGATTATTATCTTGCTGTAAGATAAATTCCTGCCCAATCAGATAGTACTGCATGGTGCTGAAGATTGCTGTGGCAGCCGTTTTAGTTCAGGGTGCCTCTTGTGTTGTACAACCGACCCTGAATTCAGCAAAACAGCCCCATACTATCACGCTTCCTCGGCTATATTTAACAGTTAATTTTTGACATTTTTTCCATTTTTCCGTAGTTCATCAGTGGTGTTTCACGGCTAAGGCAAGCCTCTTTTTTAGTCTGATTTATTAGCAATTGCTTTCTGGCTGCAACTTGACCTGTCAAACCTTCAAATCAAAGTATTCACAGTTGAAACTGAGCCTTGCTTATTTTACATGCTATTAGGCTGCTATCCTGTGAACCACCTAACTATCAAGCTGTTGTCTTCTGATTCTAATGGTTGCGACTGCCAGACCTCTTCCTTCCTGTTTAACCCAGTTTCTGGGTGCATTTTAATGGTAAAGGAAACTGTACTTACTGGCACCTTGACTTTCTTTACAATTTGTAAAAAAAAGACCTACTAATTGCCTCTTTCTTTCCCTTTTTTTAAACAACACTTTATTTTCTGCACTACTGAAACATCAAGTGATCTGGTACTTGTACTGGTGCAAAATGGCTGCAATTAACATATGAACCTGTGCTTCAATGTGTTGCTAGAGCACAAAACACACACATACACATACACCAGAATATCAGATCTAAATAACATGTTATTAGCAGCTACGCCAAAAAGTAAACAACTTGAGCCCTGACAGTATAACAATATTCCTGCAGGGATTTCAATTTGGCGTTCTACACAAAAATGGAATTAATAGCTAAAAAATTTAACATTCCTTTTTACAACACTCAACACATTCTTCTTTTCAGCTGGAATGCTAACAATGGACTTATAAGTTTACCTAAGCAACATTCCCATTAGCTGTTCTCCATGTTATTTTGTATGAGTAATAATCTTAATTATTAATGCATTTTATCTTCTTCTCCAGATAGCTGTATCACAATAAATTTAATTCATAAAATCTTAATTTAATAAAAATCAATCAGGAATATATTCCAAAATAGAAATAATAAAATAGAAAAAGAAACAAGACCATTTAGAAAGACTGATTTTCATAGTAAAGTTGTTGAGTAAAGTTGTAAGAAAAAAGTTTATATATTTTATATCTGTAGTTAAATGGAATTTACCATCTTGCACCAGCAGAGGCCAGGAAGAGGGGCAGATTAATACAGCTGCTCTAGATGATAGGCATGTGTCCTATAGCCAGAACTGTTGGTAATTGCTTAAATCATGTTTATGGTTTCTTTTTTTTTTGCCAGGCTTGTCTCAGAAATGTTAGGAAGTGGGCTGGTGTCCGAAAGAGCTCTACTGGGAATAAGCAATACATAGCTTATGTGCACAACCTTAGGCTTAGATGATCTAGTGTTTTACCAAGCCCGACCAGTGCAACATATACCATCTGGTGTACATATGGAAGTATACCAAAGAGAATACCTACTTTTGTAACCTGGTGGTCATTATGAATATTCAGGAATTTTTGGCTTGTCCAGATACCCAGTTTTTCACTGCTTGGGTGTCATGGGAGAGATGTCTTCCCATAAAACCCTCCTCATAAAAACAGGGTGATGCAGGTAACAGGGGACTATGTGGGTACATCAAGTTGCTACTTTAAGAATAGACATAATCAATGATCACAAGAACCTTCAAAATCTCAGGAAGACACAGCAAGGCTACACGCTGTCAGAAGACTGTTTGTTTGCCTCATTGATCAGATGCAGCGTAATCTTAAACATGTAGTTTTACACCTTTGAAAATTCATTTTTTACCTTATAGATGCTGCCCTCACAGACCAATAAAGAAATTTCCAAATGCCAGAAATGTACATGCAATGCAATTTTGCAATCATTTTCTGCCCTCACCATAAACATTCTATTACTTATATTTTTACTTGTATTACTTTACACTTATATGACTACCACTGTAAAGGCAGCAAACGTGCACAAGCCAGTACTTATTAAAAGAACCGAAAATTTGTGCAGGTGAAATCAGTGGCAAAAACTAAGCATACGCATGGAGCTCTTGACTTCCATACAGCTGTCTTTTCTCACTCCTTTGCAAAGTCCTAGGTGAACATATGGTCATAAACATTCTTTTACACCGCTGGCTCTTTCGAACCCATGCCGGACCACCCAGAATTGTATATCGACATTACTACGATCTCAGGCCATAAATATGGTAGGCTACATTGACAAGTTTTCCTCATGCTCATGAAAAGGTGAATTGTTGGAGCTTTGGCTTTTGTGTTTCTATGTGTGCCCATTTAAAAGTCTTTAATCTAAACAACTCTAACACCTCCCTCTACTTGGCTGACTAGCTGTTAAAACAACAAGAAAAACCTGGCAGTTTCTTTAAGCCAGACCAGACTAGAGCAGAAAACCTTTATTTTTGTCCTAACAACATGGCTTTCAAACAAATGAAAATATGACAACATGCTTATCAAACAGCTTTAAGACTGTTTTTCCTTCACTTTCACTCTGCTCTTCACTAGTCCCTCTCTTCCTCCGCCCTCCCCTGCCCTCATTTCTCTTTATGTTACTTCGAGTGAAAGGGGGCGTGAACAACAGCATCAACTCATGCTGTGTTTGTGCTCCTGCGGCCGGGCCTTGTAAGGAATAAAAGCCTTGGACAGCCTGGATGAGAATGGACTGCCTGTCACATTAGAGTCATGTTTGATATCTAAGTGGCTGCAGGCCAGTTTTTTTAACTGCCACAATGGATCTTAAGAGGGTCCTGACCTTATGGGTGTAATCACAACAACATACAGTGTTTTAATCAAGCTAAAACCTAACAAGAAGGCAGCATACTGCAGATTTCATACAACCAGTTCAGCCCACTGTTACCTTTCCTTGATCAACATATTCCTGAAACATCTGTGCCATTTTAGTTCTCAGGCTGGACAAAGACATATTTTGGACCTAAATATAATCGAGCTACTGTTGATCTAAGAAGCAACACAAAAAAAATTCTTAAAAGTCATTCATAATAAATATTTTGTAAAAGTATTTTCAACAGGTCATTTAGCATTGTTTTTATCTTGCAATTAAGTGAAAACGGTAAATTTGCATTTTTGTTCAAAACATAATTTTTGGTCAAAACATAGTTGAAATGTTGCAGTTTTTTATGTTGTCACATTCAGTTTTAAGTGCTACTAAGTACATACAGTCTACACAGGGATTATAAGTGAAACCAGGTTTAGAAATTTTTCACAGATATGCAAGGAATAAAACAGAATTGAGATTGCTCCAATGTGTAAAGTTGGGCAGCCTGGTTTAAGATGGATAATTAACACTAAGTGTTCTTGTAGAAACAGCAACAATGTAAGCTTGACAGCTCCGTCCACCCATCCTTTTACTGTTATCATGACCATAGAAAATGAGCTGTAACTAAAAGCTAAAGTTTTTACTGTTTTAAAAACTATTGGAAATTGGTAGATCAGGGTTCGATTCCCAGCACCACCAAGTTACCACTGCTGGGCTCTTGAGCCCAACTGCTCAGTTGTATAACTGAAATAAATGTAAGTCGCTCTGGATAAGGGCATCTGCCAAATGCTGGAAATGTAAATGTAACTGTAACACCTCTAAGGTTTGTCTTAATGTTTCCCAACAAGACTACACTCTCAGGGTTCATTATGACGCTACTAAGTATAGACTGGCAGCCAATCAGAGCAGCGCACACAACTCACCATCAGTGAGCAGAGGACAGGAGAACATGAGGCCCAACAGAGGGCACAGTCCAAAACTTGGTCTGCTAATTCAATTTTTGTAGTTCTGCTATTTATTTTGCAGCACTACTGAAAAGGTGATATGACCTTAACATACAGATTTAAGGCTTAAAAAAGTATTGGAAAAACAAAGGAGTGTTTTTCTGCAAGACCAGCCTGTGGAACTGTTGGTGTTTTAGGTTACGGTTTATTACAATATAGAATACTCTGTGCAAGACCAGGATTACCACCTTATAACTAAGTTTTCAATCTTTATCTCTGGTTCATATGTACTTATAAAGCTTTTTTGTCATGCTTTAGAGTTAACAATTATAGCCAGCTGTTTGCAGGAACACTAACTACTAATTAGTATGTAACTGCTTACCTGCATTTATTGTTCTCTTAATTTTAAAGATCTCTTTTTCCTCTTTCTTTAAAACAGTAGTTTCCAATCTGGGTTGGGGGCGTGGCACCCTTGAGTGGTCACAGAGTTATAATAAGGCGGGTACGAAAAGACTAGTGTAAAAACAGAAGATTTTTATATCCTATCTATGAATCTACGGTCCATTTAGATGCTTATGGCGCATACAACTGTGTTACCTGGGTACAGTGTATGTAATTATTAAACTAAAATGAACAAAATGTACAAAATTTCAACAAAAACTTATTTCATAATAATACTAATAAAAAGTTAGTACAATGCATTTTTCATCCCTTCATCTCCGTCACTGTCTTTCTTCTCTTCATCACTCCGCATAATTCCGCAAGCCTCTTTGCAAATATGATCTTTTGTTCACTCTTTCCATTATCTCCACATCCTTCCAGAAATAAGGGTGATCCATATTAACCTATGTATCCAATTCGACATTCAGTTTGCAGCAGCATAAAATTCAGAGATTTTTAAGAAATGGTTGAAACATTAATGTGATTATTCTCCTATTAGTGTTGTATAAACCATGCTAGCATACTAAGCTGACACACACATTTTTTCTTTCTATGGGGCAATGATGACTTAGTAACTGAAGCTGTATGTTACAGATTGTAGGTCAGGGGTTTTTACGCTCCAGCACTATCAGACTTCTACTGTTGGCCCCTCAACCAAGACCCCTGACCTTTTCTGCTCCATTGGGGTGCTGTAGCTGTATCATGGCTGACCCTGTGCTCTCTCCCAATCTTAGCTATATGTGAATCATTTTTGTGTGTGTGTGTGTGTGTGACAAATAAAAACTTTCTCCTGAGTTCTGTAGCCACAACAAATGGAGCTAAATGTCTTAACATGGATTAACTTATTGTTGTATTGCAGTCTTTTGTTTCGTTGACTGACTAAGCTGAATGGATCTTACATCGAGTCTGAGCACAGAGAGAGAGAGAGAGAGAGAGAGAGAGAGAGAGAGAGAGAGAAAGACAGACAGAAAGTCAGTACTTCTAGAGCAGAGATGGTTGAGGACCTTTATAAACGGCACAACAGAGGTAGTGGTGGGGTTAAACCATGATCCTTTTAAAGGACATTTCTGCAAAGCCAGTGACCAATTTAAATCATATACTGTGCCTGGACTGCAAAAGCACACATTGTAATTCAACATAAAAGAAAACAAATAAACGACTGTTTGGCCAGCCGTGCAGTTTCCATTATATTTTACAAGCATATTTGAGCGTAATTTGCATAATAGCCTGTAAAAGATGCTGCTAAACACCAAAATAAGAGCTGTTAACTTAACGAATAATCAAGATTTGGCATGAGTCATAGCACACAGCCAATGATTCGATGTAACAGTGTACATCAACCCATAAATCAGGGATAATAATGGCTGCATACTTTTTCCAGGGCCACACAGAGTTCTGCCAGTGAGGTGAATGAGTGGTGTTTTTTCCACTTGTCTTAGTGAGGGTGACATCAGTGCCAGGCTAAGTGGGAGCTCTGGCCAGGATGTGATTGGGTTATAGGGCTTTAATGGCCTGGCCTGTGGTGAGGCTACATTAACCCCACATGCTGCAATCCACACAGCCACTTATTATATCCTTTGTACTAACAAGTGAGTCTGGTCTCCCAACGTGGTATCAGAAGGAAAACCAGAAAGCAAATCACAGATGATTTATACAAAGCTATAAAAATTAATGCAGGTTAAATTTGGTTATACATATTATACAACACAACACAGTAAGGGTAGCTAATGGAAATTCTTAAAACAAGACCAATGAACCAGCCAGTCAGCCAAAAGGAAGACACATGGAAAAAAAACCTCACTTATAAATATTTTTCTGATAATGTGAATTTGACAGATAAAGACTTCCTGTTTTACAGTACCTGTAACAGTTTAATTTCAAAAGTATGACATGATAAAAAGTGTTCTAGTAGAATGGATCTCATCTCCATAAGGCGACTTACAGTATAGTTCTCCGTCGAGTTACAGTACTAATGGAGTCATCTTCAAAGTTTGATGTTATAAACTAAAAAATTCACTGAGAATTCACTTTTCTCATTTACTGAGAAAGTGTTAAAAAAGTTCATTTATACTTACAACACTCGTATATTGATCTTAGTTACTCATCACAGAAGGGTACTCTTGAAGGGTGACTCAGTAAAGTGTCCATACCCCTTGAAGTTTTCACATTTTGTCATTTTACAACTTAAATAAGATTTACTGAGATTTTTTGTGAAAGACCAACACAAAGTAGCACATAATTGTGAAGTAAAATGAAGAACAAATGCACACCACACTTTTTAGATTTTTATTTGCTGAAAATTTTAAAAACTGTGTATTATTTTTGTTCCATTTCACTTTGTGTTGGTCTATTACATACAATCTCAATAAAATACATTTAAGTTTGTGGTTGTAAGGTGACACAGTTCGGCTCGCACTTGGCGCGTGGATTACTTTTTTATTTTTTTTAACTTGTGGATTTCAATTTTTAAGTAATTGTGTAACTACACAAAGAAGTCCATTTCACATGACCAGGGCATGTTAATCAATTAGGAATTTGATTCGTTGCACCACTAATATATATATATATATATATATATATAAATGGATTTTGAAATATTTCTGAGACATACTTAAAAATTAATTAGATTTCAACTTTATTAATGTCTGCAGATCGCTACCTGACCTTACTGTGGGCCAGCTAGCTGGGCCTGTGAGGGTGCATTTAAAATCTGAATGGTTAAAAAAACAGTCTTAGTCCTAATATAGTTTAGGTTACATGGGCAGCATTACTGACTCTGAAGACTCTGGCCAGATTAGATTAACAGGGAAGATTGTTGGGAATAAATTAATATTAATATAATTACATTAATACATTAATAATTAATTTAATACAAAAACAATTAATTAATTTTATAATATACAAACTATATAATTATACAAACTTAAATGTAGTACATATATATATCGATAATATATATATATATATATATAGATCTATATATATATATATATATATATATAATAATGCATCCCAGTTTTTTTAGACATATTTGAAGGAATATTTTGTTCTTATCTGAATGAGCAGAGAGAACAGATTACAGAGTATTTATGAGCCTGGTGTTGCAGGTCAGTTGAATTAGCCCGATACTATAAGAGCCAAAAGCAACACGAGAAAATTTAGCAAAAAGGAGGTTTGTGAACAGGCACAAAGCCATGGAATGTGGAGCTACATATCCACAGAAATGCGTACTCAAGCCTGGTCAACCAAAAAAAAAAAAAACACATTATTTCACTTTCCGGCGCCACAAAAGCCGTTCAAACTAGTGTTGTTCTGCTCAGAATTCTGTCATTACGGTACAGTCTGCATTACGGTACATTTATCATGCTTTTTATTGTCTCCAGCTATTTATTTATTTATTTATTTATGTAGCCATGTCACATATAATTAACGTTAACTACCTACTGTTGAGTGCTAAAATATTTTCATGTTAGTAAAATCTTTGTAAAATGATGGATTAAAATTATTTTTATATATTTATACCTAGGAATAATATATATATACTAATTACCAGGAAAAAGTGTCAGATATCATCACTTTAAATGTTCAGATGTCCCATATAAATAATTTGGTTCAATATATATTCAAATAAATTTGGATGTCCCCAATACTAAATAGGTTCAAATTAATAAAATGGACACAACATTGAATAGGTTCAATGAATGAAATGGACAATAAACATCTTTATTATAAAACATTGGACACTAATATACACTGTTTTAATGTTGTGACGTTATGTGACGATATGAGGTGATTTGTTAGATTTAATAAATTAAGAATTACTTGAACCGGCATGGAGACTTTTTCTTCCTGCTCATAAGTTACATAAACACTCCTGTATTTTACCTCAACAAGGGAGAGTAGTGTTTATACTTCCAGTTTGTGAAAGCTCCCTTTAAACTGGTCTTGCCATCACTCTGAATCCTGTAGTACATTTAAAACTCATTCATACGACCTGTAAAAGTACTATATAGAACATATATTTTTAATGGTCGGAAAGTATGTACGAACTTAAATGTAGTACATACTTAAGTAACCTGCGATTTTACATGGATCCGTTGTGTGACTGCGAATGCTTGTGTGTGAACCTGCACTACTCTGCCTTTGGTTAGCAAACGATGGAACTTATTTCTACCTAAGCCAATCAGCATCAGTTATGTGGTTGTTAACATACACTAATCATTATCCTTTATTTGTCCTGTCCCACCTCACATACACCAGAGAAAAAACTTTGTAGGCCATATGAGTAAGAGGGTCTACTCGGATTGAAACTGTTTTAGTGAGCTCAATTATAGCAACATTGCATATCATTGTCAGTAACGGTAATGGCGTTGTTATGAGGGAAACAGTAATTTGTTTGATTACTTGCTAATGAAAAAAGTAGTGCTGTTTATTTATAATATCCCATCACTGATTGGAATAAACATTGCGGACAAAAAAACCTTCAGATTTAAGCTATTTACATACACATTAAAGCAAGAGGGTAAGTGTGTTAAGTGTGTTGTGGATGTACAGTATAAATAAAGTATAATGAAGTCGATCATGATCTCACCTGATCTTTTCACTGTTACATAAACACTATGCTGGGAACTGAATCATTTCATGTTCATTAGTGCTTTTCCCAAGGTTCTTTCCAAGGATAGACAGGGTCTATAGCAGCGCTTAAGCTACAAATGAAAGTGGACTCGAGTCTAAATGTTATGTAACTATTTATGCAGGAAAAATTCTGACTTGGGCTACGCACTGGATTGCAGCCTTTTTTTCCCTTCTTATAGGTAATAAGATGTAAACTCCAAGAAAAAAGCCCAGATAGCAAGATCAGATTTCAGGATATCAGGCCACCACTTCAGACTCACTGTCAGACAATCATGTCTTAAACTTGCCTGCAGCCTGATTATTAATAGGGTTTCTGCCATGTCAATAGCGCACCTGATCACAAATACTACCCATCTTCACACACCTTTTCAGCATCTGTCTGATTGGTCTGTTTGTTTTTTGGCACAATGTCGTTGCGCTTCTCTTGTGTTTCTTTTCCGTCTCTCTGACTATTTTGACAGATACAAATGGAACTTGTTTAAAGATGTGATTGGGTCAGCCTAATGCGATGATTATATGTCTCATGGGCCGGTCTGTGTCGAAAAAAAAATCCTACACTGACTTTTTTTTAAAAATACATTACCCCAGCGCCATGAACTAATTAAGGCAGGAACAAAAGAATCGGCTGATAAGAGTTTTATGGGTCGAATAAGATAAAAACAGTATGAAATGTATTTGCCCAAAAAGTACGTGTCCCGTCTGCCAGATGCTCAGTCAGGGTTGGTATTAATTAGAACAGGCATTAATTAGTTGGGGTGTTTGCCTGATAATTCGATGTGCTCTCCGGGTTTAAAAAACATGTAAATAATCTGAACAAGCTCTCATTTACTACACTGATTCCATGTCCACTTCCAACTTTCAGCTTACTCTCGGCTTTACCAAGCAATTAAAAATAAATAGCACAGGGTCCAGCTTGGCCGAGAGGGGAGTTGAATCCCAAATTTAATTACCAAACCAGCACATAACCAAATGTGTGAACATCATTTAAGCTACTTCTATTACCTGTTACTGTCGGTATGCATGTTCTCGTTTACGTTTTAGTTAATCAAAGTCTACTTAAAATATTCTATAGTGTTAAAAGTAGTAAATGTTTAAGAAGTCACCTAATTCTACATAGATATTTTGTTAATATAATTTGAGTTACATAACTATCAGGATATCTTTAATTAGTCTATTGAATATAAACTATAAGCATATTTATTATTTCTTTACTAAAAACGTTAACTAACAGTAGGCCTATGCTTAAATGGACTTTTAATGTAAGGGTAGTGCACACACACACACACTCGCACATTCTTTTACTCATGTCTAATTCAACAACATGTAATCAAAAACATACGACTACAGGATCAAGTCTATCACCGTAAAATCTGTGTTTTTATAATGATTTTAAAATACAGTTCATTACAGAAAGTTTTGGAATGGCTAAGCCAAGTCAACAGTCCTGCCATTAAAAGTCTCATGTCTTCTACAATGTCAAATGCATATAGGGAATAAAAAAGGATCAAAGTATCGAAGTAGTGATGGTATACAAACACTTTAAGAGGAAGACTGTACAGCATGTATAGTCTATTACATTTTTTTTTACAAGTTCAAGCTTTCTTTATAAATACACAAAACCCATTGTGTTCTGTACGTCCTGTCCCCCTGCTTAATAAACACAGATCTGACTCACTTTGCGCAACCCTGATGTTCTCACAAAGCCCACTGCAGCCTTCGTGTTCTTCACTTTTATAAAGATGTATGAAACACCGGGGACCGGTTCAAGCCAAAACCCCGGACGCCTCTGTCACATTTGGCTTTGGAGGATTTTAAACAAATATGTGCAGGAAACTCAGCTAAATCAGGGCCACCTCAGCTTTAAGATTTATATAAAACAGAGAAGATGGTTCACACACAGTGAAAAAAAGTACCAAAAGGAGGTCAAAACTGAAATTTTCTGGGGTTTTTTCAACAATCTTTAAAAAATGATTGGCCAAATATTCTTTTGAAAAAAATATTGTGTTTAAATCTCAAACAGTAAAACATTTTTATCAAAGAAACAGAAGTTTCCCTGATGGAGTTACTTCATTTTCGATCATGTGTTGGTGAGGTTTCGTGTTTTTTGCCTCATGCTGTGGAAAACGTCTCTGGTGGACATGAAAAGGTAACCCGAGAATTTTTATGTAGTGAAATTCTCATCTCTATGCTAACCGCTGAGGCAGTTTGTGTTCTGGATGTTCCAGTAGAAATGCACCAGCACGCCGGTTTCTCTGCAGCCTGCTAGCTTTTCCGCCCCTCAATCTCTCTCTCTTTTTCTTCCTCTCTCTCGCTCTCTCTTTTCTCTCTCTTTCTCTCTTTCTATATATATATATATATATATATATATATATATATATATATATATATATATATATATATATATATATATATGTGTCTTTTTCTCTCTTCATCTCCCTGTCTATCTCTCTCTCTCTCTCTTTCTCTGTCTCCTCTCATCTCTCTGTCTCCCTTTACCTTCTCTCTCTCTCTCTCTCTCTCTCTCTCTCTCTCTCTCTCTCTCTCTCTCTCTTTCTCCTTTCCAGCTCAGCCCATATTTTCCAAGAGTTGACGGAGGTTCTGAGTGAAACTCTGTTCACTTGTTATTGTTCTGGTCATCTTGGCTTCCTTGCACAAATAGTTTATAGAAAGTTTGAGCAGTTTGGCTGTGAGCTCCCCTCACCATCCCCTCGCTGCTTCTCTTCCTCCTTCATGAAAGTTATTTTATAGCAAAAGAACACAGCAGGGCCACATTATCTTATTTATTCAAAACTGTAATTGATTTATATATTATTTTTAGCTCTTTATCTGTGATTAGTGCTAACAGGAAAAAAACACTGATAAGTTTCTTTTTTTGTTCTTCAGGAGATTTTCTGGTTTTATCACTCTATCTTTAGCGCCTGATGATTGGAGGCTTATTTTTTCAGTGTTTTCTTTATTTCTGCTTTTGACATTTCTGCTAAACAATAAAATCTTCAGCCGAGCGAATGTCAGTTGGTAAACCTTACCAAGCATTTTGAAGGTGAGGAAAGAATTTATTTTTGTGTTCACACAGAAAGCCACACATTAACAAATTTTCGTTTGTGAATGATAATAAATTTATTAAGCTCAAATTGTGTAGCTTACAGTTTAATTTACTACTTTTCTAAAATGAGCAACACATTAAAATGAGTGCATTGTAATAATTTTTGCAGGCAGCGCTACTGAAAAATGAAGGAGGTGGAAATAGATGAGGAGGAGAAGAGTGCAGAGAGAATAAAAAGATGATTTAACAGTGACAAGTTTCCCGGAATGAGTGGAAAGCCTAGTTATTCTGTTCTCCTAAACAAAATCACATCTTCTCAGGGCTGAATGATGGCAGTTGCAACCTGACGTTATGAGAATCCGAGCTCTGCTCTTAATGCACCAAATTTAGTGGCACAACTGTATGTATGGGATGTTTTTTTGTTACTGTATGATTGATGTTCTTTTTTCATGATCAGACTGAAGCTAATTAAATGGCTGATGTGGAGCAGCAGAACAGATAACCGGATTAAAATCGGCAGCAGGGGCAGTTTTAAACAGCACAACAAAAAACTCATGTTAAACAAAACAAGACTAAACCACACTTTACACACTGAAACTAAATAAAATCAACTTAGTCAAACAAAAGCAACACAAATAAACAAGTCAAACAAGACAAAACCAAAATTAAAATAACAACAAAACTGTTAAAAGTGAATAGTAGGACAGTAGAGTAATTTAACCCCTCACTAGAAAACAAAAACAAGAACAAATTAAATAAAAGTCAGTCACACAAATAAAACTCCCTCCAACCCTCTACACCAAACCGAACCAAAACAATCAAATTAACATCTGCTAAAAGTGAATCAGACAGTAGAGTGAATTAAATTGCCAACGTAGCGGTTAACGTGTTGGACTGCTAAGATTGTGGGTGCAATCCTCAGTACAACTAAGTTACCACCGCTGGGCCTCTAAGCAAGGCCCATAATTCCTCAATAGTTTAAAAAAATCAATGTAAGTCGCTCAGGATAAAGGTGTCTGCCAAATGCTGTAAATGTAAATAATTCAACAAGTCAAAGTAAATTATTACAAACAAAACCATCAATCCATTACCATCTGTATGTAAAATCCAGTTTTAAAAGATAATTTTTTTTGTGTTTGAAGGTCGTGTGCTGTTTAGCCTAATCACATTCAGGAGGTTTGAGACTAATTACCAAAATGAATAAGTGTGTTTATTTTCACCAGCTGATCACAATAGCCAATCAAGTTTGTGCTTTAATTAAGCTATAATAACCGACTAAGGAAAACACACATTCTGCATTTTAATCACACTTTTCTGTCTGCAACTTTGGACACCATGCTTGAACACACACACACACACACACACATCAGTGTGATCATGTTTTAACCTTACTGACTTTGTGTATGTCCATTTGTTAGTGGAGTGTTAATCACAGTGTTAATGTAAAAGGATGATCTGCTATGCAAACTGTCTCACGTCTGAGTGAAAAGTCAGTTCATTTACAGATCCAGGGAAATGGAGGTGGGGCAAGCGGTGGGGGATGGGTCAGCCCCTGGCATATTTTTAAACGGAAAACAAAGCCCACAGCTGGACAGACTGCTGGATTTCTCATGAATCTCATACAGTGGTTGCAGCACAGCTTTAGTTACAAACATGACGTCAGCAGCTTAACTTCCAAACCTTTCGCTAATTTACACCAGAAACAAAACCACAAGACTTATAAAGCAGAAGACAGACTTAGGAGAATGCAAATAAAGTTCTGTTTTTGTTATTAGCAGACTGTGTGCCAAAACTTAATGTTAGAGAGATGAATATGGAAATGAAGCATGAAAAACAAAACACCTCACTGAGATACCTGACTACTATTCGAGCATTAGTCTAGTTCAGGGGTAGGGAACCTTTAACACTTAAAGAGTCAGCTTGAAGCAGTTTCCTACAGAAAAAAAACATTGTCAGCCACAAAGACTTTTTGACATCTAAAATTAACAGATTATGGCATATATCGTTTTTTTTACCTTTATGCTATTTATAAAAACTATATTACTTTTGTATTTATAAAATTTACGAACTATTACAGCCAACATTTTGTCTGTGTGCAACAAAAGATATTTGAAAATGCTGGGATGGAGTTTACTGTCTCATATAATTGTCAATGTTTATTTTAGTCATCCTCATATTTATTTAATATAAAGTCGAAATGATTTAATTCACCTACAGCAAACCAAAATTGCAAACCGAAAATTAGTCCGCTTCTGTGTGTCGTCACCAGAGCGAGCAGTCAGATGTCAACCTAAATATAAAAAGGACTATTCCAGTGAACGATGTAAAATATTTATTTGCAAAATAATAGCCAATTAAAATATTTTGTGATTGTGATTTTGGCTCCTAAACCGCATCTCTACATCAGGGCTATAAGCAACACCTTCATTTCACACAGGATTGTAAACTATTGTCTGTGGGTGTGAGCAATGTTTGTTTTTTATATAGTTGATATTGAAGAAGACCTGCTCACATACGTATGTGGATTCGAAGATCGACAGGACTCACAAATGTTTTTTTTTGTGTCGGGGATAGCATGCCATGTCTCATATTGGAGGTTGTGACGCATATTTTAAGCAACAAATAAGTAAAGACATTTTATTTTAGAAGATCGTCTTCTAATAGTCTTCAAATTCAGTATTATTTAAAAAAAATCAAACTAATGTATAATAAATATGAATTAAATACTCATTATTTATTCTTATTATTTTTTCAGAAGCCACAGGGAGCCAGAGCTGAGGAGTAAAAGAGCCACTTTCAACTTCTGCCAACAAGCATAAAGAAAGGTATAAAAAAAGGTATAGCCCATAATAAACTGTCGTATTTGTGTAAAACAGTTCATTGTATATTTATTGCAGCTTATCTCAAAAAGTTGAAATGATTTTCTGGTCATTGATAGACAGATTAAATAAAGTACAGTGCTATGTTATCATTAAAGTGTCAGCTACTAAACTGTCTAAGTGATACAGTGTTGTACAATGATGACACAGGTTAATTTGTATTTATAAACTTGCATTTAAAAAAAAGTGCTACATGAACTTCCATATGACTTTGTTAATTCTAACTGAGGTAATAATGAAATAAAATAAAAATATTAAAAAGCAAATTATAGTAGATACATTTATTGGACCGCCATACCTGCTCAGCAGAGCCACCGCTTTAAACCATCAGTTTGTTAAATATTAATTAAATATCAAAGTTTAAATTCATTTTTGAAAAGTTAATTGCATTTTTTTCCAATGTAATTTACGTTCTGGACTCAACTTAGACTTTGGTAGGTCGACTCTCATTTTGAGACCATACAATTTAAAGACAAAAAGTGACAATGCAAGATACGATACAAGATATGATAATGCAACATGGCTAAGATCATTAAAACAATTTAAAGGATTGTAAGAAATGTTTTGCTAAAAATTTGGAAATCTTTTTAAACACTGGTGGTGATGGTTCTGTAGTATATAAATCTGTATCAACATGTTAGAAAACACATATTGAAACAGCTCTGTTCCTCTTCCTTAATTAGTCTCGTTTCTGTTAAATTTAAACATAAAACGAAATTTAGTTTACACCTCACTTACTAAGTAGATAAAAAAATGCTGTACTCTTGTTGGAGTGGAAAAACGTTTATGTCCTGTACAGAGTTCAGTTAAAACCCCTTTAAACTAAACACTTTTGGGATGAAGTAAAACCCCAGACCTCCTCACCTCAACATAAGTGTTTGATCTCACTAATATTATTGTGACTGAATGATCAAATCCCCCCAGTCATGTGACACAATTTACATGAAAAATTTCCATTTCTTTCTTAATGACAACAAGCTCAGCAGATTGATGGATACGTCTGTGCAAAATGACATCTGACATTTTACAGCTAGGCTTATCTTCATAAACCATTTCTACACATCCTGACTAATGGCAGCGTTAAACATAGCAAAGATAAAAAAAAAAAAAAAAGATTTACGCAAGACGCTGTGCATACATAGTTTAGGTGATGGTATCAGCACACAGAATGGCTCAAAGCACACTATTTATAATGAAGTATGAAATGGTTTTCAGTGTGGAGGTGAGTTGCAGTGGGAATAGTTGAACTCACAGAGAGCCACTACTTATTCATAAATTAGACTGAATTTGAGTGTAAGCACTTTGTGTGTGTTTCGCCAAGTGTTGTACTTTGTATTTATCCTCCATGTATGTAAAGGCATACATAGTAAAAATTGAAGGTCCAGCGTACACACTGAATTTTCATGAAGTTAGCAGGATGCTGAAAATGTGACCAGGCTAATGACTGCACCGTCCGGAATACACACCGCGACATGGCTTTATCTATAACATCTATAGTTGGGAAACACAGAAACCATTTAGGGGATAGGAAGAGGATACTATTCTGGTTCTGTTTATCTGAAACAGCCTCATTTAATGTTTTTAGAGGAAATATTATTGGGGTTGAGCTGCCATTTTTTGAGATCAAAAGAGCTGCATGCGAGGGTCACATCCAGGGCAAACTCCCTCCCTAGTGAATAATTTACACCCAGAGTCAGAAAGCTGTTTGTTAACAAAACAGAGGGAAGGACATTTTTATTTCTAGTGGAATTTAAAGAGCTGGTATAAGAAGATAAACTGCCAGCCACCACCAACACTATAAGATCAGTGCTGATGGTGTCTTAATGATTAACATGTTTGTGTCCTACTTCTATTACAGCAGAGCACATCACACATTAGCTCTTTACTTATTTACTATATTTCCTCATCCTGTCCTTTTCATTGCTACTCTACTAATTAAAAAAATTAAGACAGTGCTGGTGCTGGTTATGATGCCAGTGGTGGTGTTGGTGGGGATTGAGGTGGTGGTTGTGGCGATAATGCTGGTTATTATGGTGTTGGTGGTAAAAGTGATGGTACTGGTTATCATAGTGCTGAATATGATGGCTGTGATGGTGGTGATTGTGGTGTTGGTGGTGATGGTAATGGTAATCATGGTGCTAGATATGATTGCTGTGATGGTGGTGACTGTGGTGGTGATGTTGCTGCTTATTATGTTAGTGGTAATACTGATGGTGCTAATGATGGTTGTCATGATGCTGGTGATGATAGTGATGATGATGGTGGTGTTGGTGATTGTTGTGGTGTTAGTGATGGTGCTGATTATGATGGTGGCAGTGACAGTGATGGATATGTTGGTGGTGGTAATTGTGCTGTTTGTGATGATGGTGCTGGTCATGATGGTGATGGTGGTTTGATATTGGTGGTGATAGCAATGGTAATAGATATGTTGGAATTGTTGATGATAGTGGTAATATTGATGGTGCTGGTTATAATGATGGTGGTGGTGCTGATGGTTGTTGTAATAGTGATGGTGCTGGTTATGATGGGAATGGTGGTGGTGATAATGATAGTATTACAAGATAGTGTAATAGTGCTGGTTATGATGATAGTTCTGGTGGTGGTGATGGAGATGGTGGTGATTATGGTGATGGGGTAGTGAAAGCTCAGTAGTTAAGTTATTAGTCTGTGCTAACCAGACCAAGCACCACCAAGCAGCCACTGCTGGTTCTCATTATGTAGTGTTTTAAGGAAAGGTGAACTATGTATTCGACTAAGAAAAAAATGTACAACTTTTGTATAAACACATGAATTCCAGTCCAGTAAAACATCATAAAAAGTGATATAAAAAAATCTATAATTAAACAATTTTATGTTAAAAAGTCTAAATTCTCCACTGACATACAGTCAGCCAAGTTAAAATAGGCAGATGGAATTTACCACACTTGCTTGTGTGGTTCAGTAAGTTTGCTTTTTGCTACGATTCTGATTTTACAGTATATTTTCAGAAATCCCTCAGATAAAAGCAAACTGCACATTCTTTTTTTTACAAAGACTTTTTCTTAATTTTTAAAATTAAAAACACTTTTTCCTCCTGTGAAATCAGAGAAACAAAAATAAACTGACCGTCAGCCGACATTTTAAAACAGTGAAGTCGGGAGTCACTTATAGACAAAATTTACAGAGCTACTTTCCGCTTTTGGCTAGCTCTAGACCTCGAACCCGCTCCCTGGCCCCCTCTTCATCTGCCTTATATATTCTTGAAAGTAAAACACACCATTGAGCGCGTAACAAGACGGGCCTTGTCTGGGGAACCAAGCTCATATAGACAGCTAGCAGGGGACCTATGAGAGAAAGGCATGCTGGGCTAAAGCCAGTCTAGGTTAAAATAACAAGCTCCCTCTCAGCAGCCATAGGCCATAGAGCTCACATGTGGCCAACACTCACACATACACACGTATTCCAGCTGAGCATGCAACATGCGCATGCAAACATGAATAGCAACACAGTTAAGTTGTGTTAATGATTAACTTGTGTTCAACCTACTGGAAAAACTGTGCATCCTGCTTGTTTCTTTAAGACACTGAAATGCCTGAAGCTGTTGATGAGGAGAAACAGGTAACTGGAACATTAGCTGTAAAAACCTCTTTGTGCATTTGGACAGAGCAGTGCGTTCCAATTTCTTTATCTTATTAAATTAACTCTACTAAGCCTTCTTGTCTTCCTGTGACCAGGGCTACCTGTGAAATGACAATTTTCAGAGGTTCTGGCTGTAGCAGGGTTTTGGCAGAAAACTGGCCTCACACAGCAGACAGCTGAAGCTACACATTCCAAAGCTGGCGAGACGAAGACGCCTTACAGAACACGTTGAGTAAAACACTGAGTCCTGGCTCTGTCTGACACAACAATGTAAATGATGCCAATTAAACAGTAGGGGTGAGAAAACGAGAAAGTGCAAATAAAAAGAGAGAGAGAGAGAAAAATGGGATGAATACATTATTCTTGCCTCTCTTTTTCAAACATTTATAATAGGATGTCACTGAACTATAGCAGGTCTCCACGGATCTCCGTTTGCGTCAATGAGAGAATATTGTTCCTCTTCATTTTTCCTCAAATAGATCCAGGCACACACCCTCACGTCTCCTTCTAACCGGAATTCATTATCTTTTCCAGAGCACAATCTCACAAGAACCTGAAGGTACTGCCAATTCCACAGCAGCTCAGAAGCCCAATTAGCTTGTAATGTCTCCTATCCTATAACATAACTGCCCCCTAAGCATTGGGGCCCCTATAATTATCACACTAGTGACAGAGCTGTCCCCCAGTATAACACTGTTACCGTTACTGACAATAAAATGCTGCGGTGCTATAACCGAGCTCACTAAAGTGGGTTTGATCTGGTGTATGTGGTGTGGGACAGGAGACAGAAATCATCATGATTGGTATGTGTGTTGTGGGTGGGAGACACCCACATAACTGATGATGATTGGCTTTCAGTAAGTAGAGGCAGAGTAGTCTGGGTGCATGCACACACCAACTCCGTCTGAAATCGCAGACTACCTAAGTATGTACTACATTTGAGTAAATACATACATTCCACCAAAAAGTGAAAAAAGATTGTATTTCATAGTATAGTAACAGGTAGTAAAAATAAAATTCAGATTTACTACAGGATTCAGAGTGATGGCAAGACCAACGAGTTTAAAGGGAGCATTCACAAAATGGAAGTATAAACACTACTTTTCCCTCGTTTTGGTGAAAGACAGGAGTGTTTATGTAACATGCAAATTATAACCAGGAAAAAAGTTCATCGGTTATAAGTAATTTAAATCTAATGAATTACTTCAAATCATCACATAACGTCACAACATTAAAATAGTGTAGATTAGTGTTCAATGTTCTCTAATAATCATTTATTCTTTTCAGTGTCCATTTCATTCATTTAACCCTTTGGGTGACATCAACATTATTTGACATACTTAAAATTAACGCAATAATTACATTCCCCGGTAATTAGTTACTTTTATAATGATGTAACTTACTTACGATTACTATATAAGTAATTAGTAACTATAGCTAATTACTGCCTTATCTTGTGCGTTCTGCCAATTTTTTCTGTTGCTCTCTTCTGTCTTCTCATCTGTCCTGTTCTCGGTTGTGTTCTGTGGCTAAAGAGGAATTGACGATATTTATTTTGTCCTTTGCAGCAGATGATTCAGTACAAAAACAAACATTTTTAAATAAAAAATATAAAGTATTTCACAGGGTCTATTAAACTCTTTTAAAAAGTTACACTTATATGCATACATACATACATAAAAACATACAGAATGAAAGAAAGAAAGACTATTTCTTCCGTGGTGTTTTTTGGCACAGGGTTCAGTTAAAGAGGGGCTTATGTAATGCATCACGTGGCTGCAGTGTTCATAACAGAGAAATTTTTATCTGTGTCACTGACAGAGGCATGTGTTGTGCTGAGTGGGTGACAGATGATGTCCCCGTCATTGCAGGAGCTCGATTAATGAGTTCATTTCCTCACAGCTTGAGCTTTAGGTTAATAAAGAACTCAGAAGCTACAAACCAGACCGTAACTTACGCACTACAAGGATAGCCTTCAACATCTGTATTGACCACATACCACAGCATGTACGTGTGTGCGCGCGTGTGTTTGTGTGTGTGTGTGTGTAAAGTGCAGCTTCATTGAGCAGCACAGGATTTTAGAGCTAGAACAGTGACTCATATATGGTTTATATTTTGATGTATTCAAACGGCTGAATTCCCAACCAAAATGTATCATAAGCGATAGGCATATTGTGTGTGTGTGTGTAATATTAACGTTCAAAATATTCAGTCACTAGAGGGCGTTTTTGTTAAGCTAGCACCTTAGAGCACAACAAGCATTGATAAAATAGTCAATTACTACCTACATATTATTCATCAATTAAAATTAAAACACCTTTCTGACACAATCACCTAAAATCAGGTGGTGTGTGTCTTCAACAAAAAACCTAAAAAAAACCTTGCTTCAAACATCTGAAAAAGAAATCAACTCTTCACATCTCAATTTGTCTCAAATTTCAATTTATCTTTTTGTTAGTCTACTAATATCAGTCTTAATTATATTCCAGTAAAATCAAAGCAAAATATGTTTTTTTATTATTCTTTTAAGTCATCTGACTGGAAAGAGAAATAAAAGCTGATTTCCTTCAGCTAGGTGAGCATTTCAGTAAGAAAAAAAGTGCTAGGAGGCAATGTGGAAATAGTGGAACATACTGGAACAATTTCCTAATCATTCACACACACACACACACACACACACACAAAAATATTTCCCTTAATGCCTGTATGAAGACAAAAACACTTTAGTGTCTGCTGTGCAACAGATATTATTATTATTATTATTATTATTGTTGTTGTTGTTGTTAGCATTTTTACTGTATTTGTTAGGTCATGTTATGGCGTTAGGATAGGAGTGAAAGTTTTACCTGGTCTTTGCGGATGCAGGGCAGGGAGGTCCTCCTGCGCGACTTGCTGCTGCTCTCGAAGCCGTGCTGTGCCATGTCCGATACTAGCACAGAGCTGGATCTCCGGCGCCTTTTAAACACCAGCAGCTCTTGTCTCGAACCTGTGACGGAGGCGCAGCCTTCAAGTCGGCTTGGCTGATTTGGGAGCAGCCTGTCGGCATACCTCGCCAGCAGGACGCCCAGAACACCCACCAGGTACGCCAGGTAGGGTCTCCAGCTCGCGCGCACTCTGTGCAGGGAAATGAGCGAGGCAGCTCTGATGATGCTGATAAAGACGATGACGGAGATGCCCTGGCCCAGTCGCATCACCACGAGTGCCCCGCTTGCCAAGCAGCCGAGCACCAGCAAGCTAGCCGTCAGGGAGCTCAGCTGCTCGTCCGAGCCATGCAAGAACGCCTGCGCCGCCGCTTCTCCCAAGTGACACAGCCCGAGCAGGAGGACAAGGGTCCTCTCCAGCACCCCGCAGCGGATCAGGTACAGGCCGGCCCAGAAAAAGGCACTCAGCAGCGTAAAAATGGGCGCGATCAGATGCCACAAGGTCGAGCAGAACTCCAGCACACTTTTGTTCAAGAAAAGAGAGGAAGCTCCGTGGTGGTGCTGGAACGCACTACTGCAGCTGGAGCTGAACTCCACATCCCAGTCCACGAGCTGAAGCAGCAAGGCGAGGCAAAATGACACGGAGCCGACGCACGCTGCAGACGAGACTTTACCACACCTCCAGCTCGCGTTCGGACAAAACCACTGGCAACCGCTGTCTTGATACAGAGGGGACACGCACGCCTTCACATATGCGCTGCGCTCGTCAGCGCGCGGGCTACTCTCGTGCACAGCTCGCGATATTCCTGTACAGATGTCCGACTCGGCTCCCGTGGCCATCAGTCAAGAGAAGATGTGCGGTGGGAAAAAAACAGAAGTTGGCCAGGCTGTGCATTGATGTGGAGGGCGGACACGGGAGGACACGTACAGCGTGATTTACTGCGACGCCGGAATCACATGCTTGAGTAAACAGAAAGAAATTGAAATAATCGAGCGGAGGGGGAGAGCCGTAGATCGCTCGCGCTTTTTTTAGTTCACAAACCCCAGTCAGCTCCATTCTCCTCGCCCCGCCATCCCGTGCAGATTGTGTGTGTGTGTGTGTAAGCAGGCTAACGCGCACTGAGGCAGAAGAAAAGGCTCCTGTCGTTCTTCACAAGACCATTGCTTTCCTTCACTGCGCGAATCCCTTTCTTTTTCTCTTCACCTTCTTCTTCAGTTTTCCCCCTCTGTATTGTTATAACCCCTTGCAGCACTTTTCCTATAGCTGCACCAGACCTCACACACGTCATCCAAGCTCATAAAAAACAGCCATCATTCCTGAGTTGCAGCTACTGACTTCTCTGGCTTTATCCTGATACAGGCCGGTATCTATCCTCTCCTCCTCCTCTCTTCCTCCTCCTCTTCTTTCCTCTCCTCCTTTCCTTTCCTCTGTTCTCGAGGCGGGCGGTAATGTAGGCAGTGACGCTGAAGCCTCATATGTACCCTTTTTTTATCTTCTTACAGTGCATTAGTGCTCATCTGTATCCCTTTGCTTTAGTTTGGGACTTTTGGACTAAAACATTTGGTGTAAAATATATATTAATATTATATTAAAAGGATTCGTAATATTTGGCGTCATTTTTACAATCCTTTTTCTTTGTAGTGTCATATTGAGTAGACCTTTTTTCGGTCGATACCATGAGCGCTGCCTTGTGTACACACAGGCACATTAGTGTTTCTGCATGACACCATAAATCACTTCTCTTACTCTTCACACTGGCAAAAGACTTTCTGATCGACACCTACATCAGTTTCCTTTCTTCAGGCTGAAAACCTACATTTTCTATAATTAATGATTAAACAGAAAGAGTACATCATTTCACACACACATACACACGCACACACACACACACACACACACACACACACATTATACTAAAAAACGATGTAAAACATTTTCTTTCTCTTTAGGTCTGTTACATTATTTTAAATGCTGCTGTCTCAAATCTACTGTTTTTTAATGTGAAAAACTTCATGTGGACAATACACAAACCAAATCCAGATGTTTGTCATGACTCCATTGCTAGTCTTTATTGTTAGATCAGCTTGCACAGCTATTAAGTTAGAAGAATAACCAAATCCAGCCCTTAAGTACAATCCTATCAGGATGAAACGTTTAGAAAAAACACAATCTAACTTAAGGAAATATAATAACAGACGACTCTCATTTTTTGATTTAGCCTCTCAACTCATCTCTCACGGGTTCTGTAGGTTTGTATTTGGAACTCTGCAAAAGGTTTTTTAAAGAACAGTTTAATCCAAACACATGCTAATTAATCATTCTAATATAGCTGTCACACTTCTTCTGGTCCTCTGTTGTATTTAATACCCAGTTTCCAGATGTTCTAGACCAAGGGTCTCAAACTCAGTTCCTTAGTCCTACTGAATTTAGCTTCAACCCTAATGAATTGCACCTGATCCAACTAATCAAGTTTTTTAGGCTCATAAAAAACATGTTTTGTGGTTTGGAATTAGGTTAAAACTAAACTCTGCAGGGCTTTGGCCCTCTAGAAACTGAGTTTGACACCCCTGTTCTAGACTGAGCATGCTATGATCAAACGGCTGATGTGCTGATGGTACATACTGATGGGGTAACTTTGCATAGTAGGATGTAATCCTAGATTAACATCTTTTGTTGATTCTGAATCAACATTTTAATCAACCAATCATTACCATCTGATATCATCAGTGTGTCGACCAAATCCACCTCAATCCATTTTTAAATCTTTTCCTCATTGGTAACCAAAATGTATTATAAATGTATTTATTAAATAAAAAACATGAAATACTTAAATGACATCTATAATACATTACATGTTGTACTGACCAATTTCATACAACATGTATGTGCATCTCAATTAATGCCTTCATGAACAAAAATAGATGTGTGTGTACTGAAAAAGGCAGGTTTAATCTACACACTGATGACATCAGATGGTTATGATGGGTTGACTGAAATGCTAATTTGGAATCAACAAAAGAAGTTAATCCAGGATCACATCCTAATTCATGTTCACTGTACCGATGGATATTTTCTCTCCCTCTGTTTATCTTCATGCTCTATATAAAGAATGTTAACTGATTTTCACTATGTGACCTACCACCTTAGACCAACCATGCCAACCACTGTAACAACTTTTTGTATCACTATATACACTGCCCTTACATGGGGAAAAATGTCATTGTGTACATTTGTACATTTACAGCATTTGGCAGATGCCCTTATTTAAAGTGACTTACATTTATCTCTTTTATGCAATCGAGCAATTAGGGGTTCGGGGTTTTCCCAGCAGTGGCAATTTGGTGGTGCTTGGAATCAAAAGCTGATCTTCCAATTAGCAGTCCAACACCCTACCCACTGTCCTACCATTTCCTCAAATGAGAATGCGGTGTGTAAATTAGAGCTTAAATAAAACCAGAAAATGTAAACACATCACTCTTATTTTATTTACTCTACACTGTCTTTCAGTTAAATTTCACATTAATTATAAAATTTTAATACTGACCTATAAAGCCATAAAAGGTTATGATTTGTCATGCCAACGTCAATGAAATGATGCAGGTTATTTGTTGGTGCCATGAACACCAATAACTACAGCAGGGGACAGGGCTAAGTTCACTTAAATTAGAGAAGGGAAAATAACAAATAGCTTAGGGGCAGCACGGTGGCTTGGTGGTTAGCACTGTTGCCTCACAGCAAGAAGGTCCTGGGTTCAATTCCCTTTCTGCCTTTCTGTATAGTGTTTGCATGTTCTCCCTTGCGAGTAGGTTTACTCCGGGTTACTCCTGTTACTCACCACAGTCCAAAAACATGTTATTGTAATTGGTGATTCTAAATTGCCCATAGGGGTGTGTGTGAGTGTGTGTGGCCCTGTGATAGACTGGCGATCTGTCCAGGGTGTCCCCCTCCTGCCTTTCGCCCTTCAGAGACAGCTGGGATATACTCCAGCAGATCCCTGTGACCCCAAATTAGGAAAATAGTGGGTATAGAAGATAAATGAGTGAATGAACAAATAGATTCAGACTTTTTTCCATAATTGTTAAATAAATAGTTTTTCTTTGTTGAACAACATTTTTATTATTATTTATCCATGTATTAGTAGTTAATCATGCAGATAAGCCACTACACACATCTTCCTAATTTACAAATCATAATCTATAATCTAATTTTTGTCTATTGCTGATGTTCTGGTTGGAGGCATTATTAGGGCCATGCTGGGATAAATCAATTTAACAATTATGTTGTACAGAATTCAAAAATTTTAGTCAGACTGGTAATATCTAATGTTTATTAGTTGTCATTTCTCACTAATTCTGAAGACTAACGTTTGGCTCAGATGTTGAATATGATCTTATCTGTCAGCAGGAATGTATTTGTAACTGTAGTTTGGTGTAGTGCCCAAGAGTTTTAATGTATCTCACCACAGGAGTTGAGGCCGTGAACTTATCCACCTAATGTGTATAATCTTACTGTATTTTCTGGGCATAAAATCACACACAGAAACAACTAAACCACACTATTTCCCTGACCAATCCCTGCTCTATGTTGTTCCGGGGAGGTGGTAGCGCAGTGGTTAAGGTGTTGGATTGCTAATTGGATGATCAGGGTTTGATTTCCAGCAGCACCAAGTTGCCACTGTTGGGCTTCTGAGCAAGACCCCTAACACCCAATTGCTCAGTTGTATAAAAGAAATAAATGTAAGTCGCTCCATGTAAGGGGATGGGCTAAATGCTGCAAATGTTTTATGTAAAAGATGGCCTCTAACACAGACTCTGGACACACAGGCCACAGCTGTTGACTCTACCATCAGTCTCAGAATCCGAGCTATAATTCACTGAAACAAGTTCAAAACAAATCAACTCATCATAAACTAATCAGGGGAAAGAAATGCTGAGACTATGAGTAAGCCTGTTAGAATTCAGACACAGACACATGAGTGAACAAACCCGATCAGTCTGAGGAATCCTGATCCCTACAAAAGAGCCAGGGAATGTGTCGTCCTACCAGAGACATTTAATAAAGTTCAACAACCCATTAAAATGTTAACTAACATTTGTGTCCATCTTATATGTAAATAGTTCCAGTTCTTTTCATTCTACATTTTTTTAAAAAGCACGTCTTTATGCTAACTGATCGAACACACCTATAAAAAAAGGGAAATAAGCATCCCCATGTTATGTTTGTCAGCTATTAAGAGCGATGTCGAGCAGCTGGAGTGCAGGCTGTTTGCTTTAAGGCCACATTTACACATACCCTTAAAAATAATTTACTTCATGGTTTACTTCCCCTTTTCTGGGACTCAACAGAACGAGTGTGTGTTTCCGTCATTTTCTCTGATAATACCAAATAAAGCTATGCAATCATACGTTTGGATATTTTGATGCAGGGTTTAGTGTGGGACGTAATTGTGTTGTGTTTGTGTAAGAGCTGCCAGAGAAAACAGTCTGGATCCACTTCAGCACGATGAACAGGAGCTCGAGCACAAAAGTGTGCTTTCACACGGCTGAGCCCGAGGGCGAGCGTGCGGCCCAGGACCATGAGTGCTCACTTTCAGCCTTTCCTCATACCTGAGGGACAGAACAACACCAGGTATGTTGGTTAACGCTCAGAGAATTCCAGTGTGTGTAAGTTTATCATGTCTTGGGAAGTGCAGTGTGGAAAATGCTTTGTTGCACAGTAAAGAAGTTATTGATTTTGTCCCTTCTGGATTAGATTAGTTCACATCAAACTTACATTATGTAACACAATGTGTTAAACTGTGTGTCTAACTCATAAATGGCAAAATATATTACATAGTTAATATTGTGATTAAATTCCAGGTTTGAAAGGAAAGGGGCTTTTAAATGCATTATGTGGAAGCACCAGGTTTGATTTAAACACTAAAGCTATTATTTCTTTTAAAACTGCAAATTTTATCTCGCTCATTTCACATAAAAAACTTGTCCCCTGAGCATTAGCTTTCCTCTCTGTCTCCACATCTCAGACTAGTCCAATCATTTTCCCCAATCTAATCTACAAGTCCAGGAAGTCCATTAGAAACATCAGATGAAAACATACTACCTCCAGCTCCCACTTCATCAGTATGCAGAGATGCTGAATTTACAGGAGTTAAAGGAGTTTTCAGCCATTTTTGTACATTTTCATGTGAATTTTGTTTTCCATTCTTCCTCCCAGGCAAAGCTGTTCTCAGGCCACTTCTAACATATTTAAAAACCACATACAGGAGTGAAATAGTCCATACAGAGAAAATCGAGCACAGCAGGTTAATAAAAGGTTCACATTCCCCACAGAGGCGATAAAGACAAGCCAACAAAGCAAACCCAATGAGAACCATGTGGACGCCGGTGTAATGAGTAAACAGATGTTGGAGAAATAACGCAGTAATGAATCTTTAGCACCTTTAAACAGTGCAATCCATTGGGATTTGCTGAGGAATGCTCGATTCAGTCTGAACAGTGAGCTCCAGCTATTTATTGAGACTATAATAAGCATAAAGCTGAACCAGTTGACTGGTTCCATTAAACAGGTTTATCAGGTACTGAACTTTAAGTACTGTTCACAGTTCTATTGAATTCCGGAGCTCAGAAATTGTGTGATCATTCGGGTGATTTAGCCTCTCATTCAATAGGGGTACATAATATTAATAAAAGTGTGTCCATACTTTAGATATGGACGCCCCCAAGGGTTGGCCACCACTGTATAAACTCTGACCACCCTCTATGTTCACCCCCAGCATGATTTCGCAATGGGTACTTATGCATAATGCAAATTCAGAAGTGAAAGATGAATGTAGCCACTAATAAAGACTGTAAATTAGCACCACCAGAGTAGCTGTTGCTCTGCTCTTTACTTCTGATTGTAATTTTTTGCTGTGCCACCCTAACATTTACTGTTGTTACTGATTGAAGATCTACACTAAAGAATGCCACACTAAAGCTTGCCTTTTTAATGAAATCTAAAAGAATCTCCATTCAGTATGGTATTGTAATGCACGTATTAGAACCCCACTTTTTGTTTCCAAACAGCAGTTTCAGCAGTCTGCTAAAGGCATCTCTCACTACCAACAGGGAAACACTCCATTTTTCCAGCATGGATGTGGCGAAGTGTGGGGTGAAGAGCCAGGGGTCAAGAACACACGCATGAGAAAAGTCATATGGACGTCTTGAATGGGGTAAATTGTCGGTTTTAAAAATCAGATTCAATCTAGTCAAAAATCATTGTGGAAATCTTAGTCAAAAGCCTTGGCTGGCACTGTGGTATAGTGGGTTATGATGCCGGCAAATGCATGCTACTGTTGTGCTCCAGGCAACCTGGGTTTAATCTGGCTTTGGGCTTTTCTGGTCCCACTTTCCACTGTTTCACCTCTGTCCTATCCTTTAAATAAAGGTAAATGTCTAAAAAATTTAACTCAAAACTAGAAACTTTTAAAATTTTATTTATTATTTAGTTGCTTGTAGATGAAAAAGAGCACCTGACTGCTGTTTAGTGGGAATGTTTCGTCTATAAAGTGTTAGCTATACAAAACAATAATAAAACGTAAGACGGTCCAGTTCAATCCAGCCACCAATCCAGCTTCACGGTAGTCAGATGGGAGCAACGACAACTCAACAACGCCGCTTACATTTTACTGTGTAACACGACAACCCGTCTACACAAAAGTTGAAATGGGAAAATAACTGTGCTTTAATGTGCTTAATGTTTCTATCTTCGTAGAACTCAAAGAGTTTAGAGAAATGCAAAAAAGAGGAAGTTATTAAGAATGAACTGTGTACAAAGAGGCCATAAAACTGTATTTGTGTTTTGGGAAGTTCCCACGAGGTCATTGTCTTGAGAAATATCCTCACTAAGACTAATTTCGCCAAACCATTGTTAATTTTTTTCACTATTATATTTTATTCATTATATTTAATTATTTCATTTATTTTGCAGATTATTACACTAATGCTTGGCAACAATAATGGCCAGGTGAATTATACTTTCAGAATCTCTATTCTCGCTCTGTTAAAAACCTTCCTTCTTAAAGGCAAAGTTTGATGAGAGGAGCAGGGCTTTTAAGCAGGTCGCGTGATTGACCTAAAAAACCCTTACTGCTGCTTGGCTGGTCAGGTTATAAGGTGTTGCTACAGAAAGTCTGGACTAAGCACTCCACCTAACACTCCGTCAGTGAAGCACTGCTGTTACAGTGGATTCTGGACCATAAGGATGCTAAAGGACCTTCAGTTTTTACATTGCGTTAAGGCAACTTTGGACACAAAGGGGTAGCACCACGTGTCTACAGGTTCAAGATCATGTTGCATTCAGATGCAGACTTGCCTTACACAGATCATTCATCATCTTAACAGGGCAGTGTTTTGTAGCCATTAAAAAAAACCCCTTAAATTTAGATCAACTGTTAACAGGAAACCCGATCTTATCCAAACAGGAACTATACCCTAAAAATAACTCGGGGATGTGTACCTTGCTTAGGGGATTAAAGGCTCACACAGCGCTGGTTGTGTATATTGAGGTTTCAGTGTCTTGATTTGATGAACACAGATTCTTCTCATGCCCTATTGGACTTTGGGTCATCCATTATTTTAGACATGTGGACACACTAACCATCAAAATAGTAGAACAAATCCCAGAAGCCACCGTGGTGTCAGTGACAGATGTTTACAATGGGGTTGTAAAAGAGCGCAAAATCAGGAACGTTCTCAGAGCATATCACTTTTTTAAAACCCTAAATCTTAAACACTGGCAGCCTCTGACAAAAACAACATACACTTCCTCACTACCTTAATAGATCAGAGCTATTCACTATGAACAGACTGAGCAGAACACAGGTAAAATAAGTTCAAGTTAGTTAGTTCATTTAAAGTGTTCTGGAAGTCACTATATTTGCTGAGACCTTTCAACAAACTGATAATACCAAAAACCTCTATCTCTCTCTGTTACGCTACCCCCTGACCTCTCTTTGTCAACATCATGGGCTTTTTTATGTGTATGACTCCCTCTCCCTCTCTCACTGTTTACACATCTCTTCTTTTTTTCATACTTTCAAAAACAGAAGAGCCAGACAAAACCAGACAGAGTCCAAGTGAGCACATGAGAGAGGCAGCAGCTGAATCAAATCTAAACAAGAAACCAGGCCAGTGTTTACAGCTTAGGCATACAGTAGCGTCCCACCCCATTAGCGGCACTGTTGTGACGCAGGCACTCTGCTGAATTGGTCTGGCCTGATTGCGTTAAGCGCAGTAAACATCGGGTTCAAACCGGGTTAGCCTCTGTGCTGTTGCCAACCGTGGTGATGAAGTGTGCAATCACATTCTGGGGCAGCACATTAACTGTAACTCTGCGCACTGTGCAAATGTAAATCAAGGTCCGGCTAAAAGAGGGAGCTGGTCTGGGTCTCCAGTAGGCCTCTCTAGGACTAGCAACAGCAGCAAACAGAACACAAACACAAAAGTTCCTCACCGTGTTTGGAAAGACTAACAATTATTTTCCTTTCTGCCAGCACAGAGGTCTTATGCACAAACAGAGGATTATGGTGCATATAGCAATAAAACATCTCTATAAACACGTATTTTTTTGTATAAGCCCTAGTATGAAGAGATTGCCTTCTAGAGATCCGTTTTTGGGTGTTTTTTAGATTGAAGCACTCCTTTTGAAAACACTGTTGTTAGTACTTTACTCTGATGCTCTGCACATTGCTTGCAGTGGCCTATAAGCTGATTGTTCACTGTGCTGTCACAGACATGTACGAGTTCCTGTGCATGCATGTTGCATGGATTAGTTGAATAATGCAACTGCTGGCTGTCTCTATTCAGAGCCGTCAGCTGCTTGTGGCAAGGAAAATTAGGCAGTGAGGCAGAAGCTCAATAAACACAGAGGGGACTTTTAGTAAGAGATGGTCAGTTGTTCCAACCGTCTACAATGTATTATTATTAGTTTTTAATTTTTTATGATAGACGACATTTTCCCAGGCAATGTTTAAACATGATTGTCACAATTTGAGGTCAAATTTATTTATCAATGGGCAAAAATTTCCTTTTGGACCATTGGTCTGCAAAGACCAATAGTAAGTAGTTTCATCTAATATGTAAACTAGTTGACGTGTTAATCTGGAGTTCAATAATATTTCAATATCAATAATATTAACTTTCTCCCCTTATCTGGTAACTCTTTAAAAAAAATGTTATAGAAAACTACTAACTATACAGGAAGTAATATGTGGTACTACATTAACACAAATTAATGACATTACTGTAAACAAATATAGAAGCGAGATTAACTAAGCAGTAAAAAATAGCTAATCTAGGATTAAGGTAGTTTCTTGTTAGTTATTCGACAATTGCTAAATAAAAACCAATCCAATCATGAGCGTGTCAGCATCACATCCGAATTATTTACTTTTTTAAACAAATTATCATTATATTATTATTATTATTAAATGTTTAAGTTTTAAATAAACAGAAAATATATATCCATTCACGTATTGCTCAGAGACAACATGTAGCCGAAGGGGGTGGAGGGTATTATTGTGTTTGGTCAGGTTTGCAAGTAGTTCACAATGAAAACAATTCTTATTTAGTAATCATCAATTAGCTAACTATTTTTGTCCTAAATTAGCTATTACTTACAAATTAATTAACTCTCGCTTTTACGTATATTAGTTTACAGTATTAATTTAAGTGTTAATGTAGTACCACAGATTATTTCCTGCATAGTTATAACAGACCATTATTTTAAAGTGCTACCCAGTTTCCAATAAAGATTAGAGCACAGGTGAAGTCATTGTCAGGGCATTGTGCTACAGATCCATGAGAAAGCTGAGAAAAATCACATTGAATGGTGAAGCTAGAATTGATAAATTATCAGTTTTAGGCTTGTTACTTTACTAACCCCTTGTTTCTAATGTTCCTGTGGATTTAACTAAGACCATTCATGTTTAATACTACTAAATTAGTAAACGGTACATAAAATTGGCTGTTGGGTTTATCTTGCATGCGTTCTTATTTATGTTATAACTTTATTATAACCTGGTGTTCTTGATGTTCCTGGGAAATGAGCTAACTTAATTCAGATTTAATGTATCTTTTAAATTTTAAGAAAACTGTTTTTGAATATACCTCTTTATTTAAGTTGTCTTCAACTCAATCATTAATTTAAGATGTAATCTTGTGTTAAAGGTATTCGATTATCATGTTATCAAAGCATTAAGTGATTTTGATCAGTTTGGCATGTTACAGAACATGATTTAACTAAACATATACAAACACATGTAAATTAATTTTGTACATATACATATTTAAATATGTTTCTTTGCATATCTCATCTCAGAAGTTTCGGGTCAGAGCGCAGGGTCAGCTATGATGCAGCGCCCCTGGAGCAGGAAGGGTAATGGTCTTGCTCAAGAACCCAACTTTGGTAAACTGGCAGCAGTGAGGCTTTAATCTCGGTCTTTTTTATTTCTCCCATCAACAACTTAAGCCTTAACCATTTGGGGTGCAGTGGTAGCTTAAATGGTTAAGGGGAAAGGGGTTGTCAGTTGGATTTACCTTTTTTAAAAATCCCAATGAGTATTAGATAGCTATGGGCTAGGGTGAGAGTTTGTTTATCATTAAAAATTCATAGTGTGTCAGGACTTTTTCGAAAGAAGGTTCCATGCCAGAAGCGTTATTGATGTGATTGTTTCTACCCTGATGTGACAGTGGGTGTGATGGGATGAGATGCAGCAGGTGCCCTGAAGTGTATGCGGCTGTGCCGAGAATCATCAGGATTTATCTTTGCATTTATAGCAGGAAGTGTTTGAGTGTGCTGAGCTTCAGCTGTAATGAGGTCAGACTCAGCCTGCAGATCATGCCAACGCTCGAGCGAATTGGGGGATTGGATTACAGCACACATTCAGCAATGCTAAGTCAAGTGAACAGTCTCTTGGCACAATAGTGGTGAGATCTGCATAGTGACTTATTTGTCTTTTAAACACTCTCTGTAGAGACAGAAATGAAGTTTTGTCATTATCATAAGCAGCAATAAGATGAGTGTCAACGGAGAAAGAAATCAAATCGGGAAAAGAGTTAAAAACCTCCAGGGCAGAGAGTATCGAGGCCGGACAGATAATTGGATGTCTATGCTTTGGGGAATGTGTTCAGAAATAACAACTAATGACTGTTACATTAGAAACCAGAGCATTGTGGAGAAAGAGAAAGGCGTTTGGGCGATGGAAAAAATTGGAATGCTAGTCAGACACTCTATACCAGAAAAATCAAGTCGCTTTTACAGAGAAATTAGATTTAGGCAATTCTATGCAGACTCTGTAGTTTTACATCAGACATCAACACATGACAAGAGGCTCTCGAGTATTATACACAATTTTTTGCATTGATCTAAAGAATTAGTTTGCAGTAACTTTATTTACTGCATTTATATATGCAGTCTATAAACTGCAGTTGTTTTTACGTTATTATCAAAGCTAGGCAGGTTACACATTCGCTTCCTGTATGCATAAATATTATGATGCAATTGTCTGTTCATTAAGTATGTGCATTATCCTGCTTGGGGTTTTAAAAGGATCTGGAAGACATCACAATGAACCACACACTATTTTTTTTGTAGTGTGAGAGAGGTATAAGGTGATTTAACATCTAGCCTTCTGTTGGAGTTGCATTCTGTTTCTCCATCATTTCACTCTGTTCTTTGTTTACTGAGACTTTTATTTTGAAAAGGGTGTCTGCTTCACTGGTTGGCAATAATACGTTATTACCAATTCTGAAGAAGATATCTATTTATTCCCTAGTTACTGATTTCACACCAACAGTCAATATTTATTCTTGTTAAATGAAATACACCAATAGACAGTGATTCAGATCTTTTTCTGATTTGTAGCTGAGGGTGTCTGGATAAACTTGAAGCATTACTGGCCTCTAGTGGGGAAACATTTGTATACATCACAGGCTTAGACTTTGTGCGTGTTATATGCGGTATTCTGCGTTAGGAGTTTTATTGAAACAATACCTTTTGTTGGTTTTCTACAGCAGCTGGATTACACCAGCAACTTTAGCGGTGCTGTACATTACACAGTGGACGTGTGTAAGCCAAATCGGGATTCCGGCATATTGTATGAACATCTGAAGACAATCAGCAATAAAACCAGACAAGATTTAAGTGTTTTTTTTTCTTTTACTACAAAAAGACAGAGTTAGGATCCAGCAGTACATTGGCTCGAGTGACTCCGCAGCACCACTGTTAATCGATCTCTTCTATACAATCTAAAATGCTAGTGTTTATGTAGCACCGTTTAAGATGTCTTTAGGGTCCTTGGCTCATATGTTACTCGAGTAAGGTTGCTGTAACGTCGATCCGGTCTACTGTAAAGCACATCGGAGCACTCGACTAGCATCTCGTTGAGAAAAGGGTCACTATATCTAGTCTTGGACTAAAAACGTGCTGGAACTTTCACGTAGCCTCGTGTGAAACACCTATCCCATTCTACCTGTCTGTGCAGTAATTTTCCTGAAGGTTGTGGAACATTACAGCTATCTACATACAGTAAAATTCTTACAAAAATATATTACAAATCTCCAGGCATATTTACATGGGCACTTTCTCAACAAATACATCTACAAAGTTTCTATAAAGCTAGTGAGGAAAGCTGTGGACAAAAGGAGAGCAAAGCAGCTGGAACTTCAGAGTGGTTTTAAGAAAGAAAAGCATTTTAATTCTAGCACCAGTCAAAGAGTCGGATGTTGTGCAAGTTCTTCATCTTCATAGACTGAAAACGTGGTTAAACGTAAACGAGCAGTTAAAAGTAAATAACTGTTATCTGAATGTGACGTCCTGCCTTTACGGAGCCACATGTCTACTCGGGTTTGGAAACATCAGCAGGCAGTGACACGTCTCAGCTTCTAGAAGAACATTCTGAAAACAGACAAGTGGGTTAAACCATAGGAAAACAAACAAAAAGCTGAAACGGCACTTAATAATGAAAGAGTGGTGCAAGTCTCACCTGTAGATGTTAGGGTCCAGCAGCACGGCAGTATCCTGAGGAAGCTGGGAGAGATGTACCACTTTGGTTTTCATTTGTGGCCGGTCACTCTCGCTCACCCACGCGTCCGGCAGTCTGAGAGAAACCGATGCAAAACTTGGATTAAACGTTTATAAAACTTGTCTGAGGTAAAAAAAAAAAAAGCATTGCTTCTATCTCTTCCATAATAAGAGCTGATCTTTTATTATTTTCTTCTGACACACACAACCTGCACTATCAGAGCTCAGAACATCAGATATTCACTCTGCCCTTTCCTGCCGCAGTGAAAATCTACTCATTTACACTGAACTGTACTCACATGTCCTCTGGAGTCCAGTGAAGTAGCACCTTCACCTTCCCTGAATCCTCCTTCCGTCTTGCAATCACCTGTTAATCCAAACACACAGGAGGTATGATGGGATTTTTATTTTTTATTTTAAATAGACTTAAAGGTAGATCAGTGATGATCGTAGCCGACAAACAGACAAAAGCCGTGCACGTTTTATTTGTGGTGTGCTGCATGGCTCACACAATGCACACTCACCGTGCTGTGAAACACCACACTGTGGCCCTTGCCCTGGCTCTCAATATGGGTTGCCAGATTGAGACAGATGGCACGATGACGGATGGCATCCATCGTTTGTGCGTCAAAGAAGTCATGTGGTCGAGCTGGAAAATACAGTTTGGGTTAGAAAAGGCATACACAACAAACAAAACTAATATTACTACTAAACCAAAGGACAAAATGTCACTGGGACGGCAACACATACGCAACGACCTCTTGCATTTGTTCTTAAGCTTTCTGCGTTTGCTGATGCCTGCTTTGGATGGCGACTCTTCCTTAAGCTTGGCCTGGCTTGACAGCTTGGAGGAGTTTTGTGAGCTGAAGTGGGTGGGAACATGACGTGCCAGTCCTCCTTGAGAGGCAAAGGTGGCATTGCAACCACCGACTACACACTGAAAACACAATGCTTAATGAAATAAAACACGAGCGTACAAGTCTACAGAGTGCACTGTGGTTGTGTGCGGCTCAGATGCAACTGTTACCTTGAAAGGTTTATCACCACTGTGGGAAAGCATGTGTCTCTGAAGCCAGCTTTGGCTAGTGGATGGTGTGTTATACACCTTACATCCCTTCCACAGGCACACAAACACCTGACCAAGAGAAACACACACACACACAGCATAGAGACAAATTAAGCCTAAAAACAAAGCATTTGTTTCTAACTGTGGCTTGATATATGAACAATTTTACATTCTTGATCAGTACTGACCCCTCCACGCTGACCATCCACATGGACAGAACGTATGTGTTCGGCCAAGTCTGGGCTGCTGCTGAACAGCAGATGACACTGATCCCAACAGCAGAGGTAGGAAGAGGAGCCTTTGGTAGATGCTAGGGCTGCTCCTCCGTGACCATTCATCATAGCTGGTGTAGATCGTCCACTGGACGCTGTGCTCTCCATGTCCATCAGGGTGCTGCTGATACTAAAACACAGGCATACAAAATTTTATAAGCTATTCCCACTGTGTTACATAACTTAGATTAACATTTGTGGAAAGCATGTCATATCAAAATCCTTGAAACCAATTCCAATTGAAACCACTATTTAGAAACCATGGCTATTTTCAACATAAGTATTTGCTCTTTAAATTATCCGTTTAAATTATGTCCATGTCTACAGACTCTGTTACCACATAATCTATCGTTACACACTCTGTTACCACATAATCTATCGTTACACACTCTGTTACCACATAATCTATCGTTACACACTCGGTTACTACATGTTCCATTGTTACACACTCGGTTACTACATGTTCCATTGTTACACACTCGGTTACTACATGTTCCATTGTTACACACTCGGTTACTACATGTTCCATTGTTACACACTCGGTTACTACATGTTCCTATTGTTCCATGTTACACACTCGGTTCCTACTGTTCACATGTTCCATTGTTACACACTCTGTTCCTACATGTTCCATTGTTACACACTCGGTTCCTACTGTTTACTGTTCCTACATGTTCCATTGTTACACACTCGGTTACTACATGTTCCATTGTTACACACTCGGTTACTACATGTTCCATTGTTACACACTCGGTTACTACATGTTCCATTGTTACACACTCGGTTACTACATGTTCCATTGTTACACACTCTGTTCCTACATATCCTAATATTACAGCCCATGTCTCTACACTCTGTTTACCCATGACTGCGCTCCGCAGGATAACTTCGCAGGATATTTGACCAATGACTGTGGTATCATCAAGTATGCAGATGATACCGGTCATTGGTCAAATGAGTAACAACACGAATCTGCATACAGGGAGGAGATCCAAAGCCTGTCAGGATGGTGTACCAAGAACAACCTCCCAATGTCACAAAGACATCCGGAAATCCAAGAGCAGCAGACACTTCCCTGTCTAAATCAACGGGTCTGAGTTAAAACATGTCTCTATCTTTAAATTCTCTCAGGATCTATCCTGGCATCTGAACACATCAACTGTGGTTAGGAAGGTGCAACAGCGTCTTTACTTTCTAAGAAGATTAAAAAAGTTAAAGTATCCCCCAATGTGTTAACCAACTTTTACCTATGCATTATTGAGAGCATCTTAACAAGCCCTATTACAGTGTGGTATGGCGGCTTCACGGTGTGGAAAAAGGAATCACTGCAAAGGGTTGTAAAAACTGCTCAACGCATCATTGGCACACAACTAACTACCATTGAGTCTCTTCACCACATTAGATGCCTGCGCAGAGCACACAAAAGCATCAAGGACTCCTCCCACCCAAGTCACAAATTGTTCAACCTCCTTCTATCCAGGAGAAGATACAGGACCATCCGCACCAGAACCAGCAGGTTCAGGGCAAGTTTTTCCCCACAACCAAAAATTTTCTGAACTCTACATTACACCGCTAGGACACTTATGTCTCACTTCACCTCACCAAAAACAGTTCTGCCTCAATCTGTACATTGTTACATTTTTTTTTGCAAAAAAAAAAAAATATATATATATTCAAATGCACATTATAATGTTTATCAAAATTTGTCTATAAAAATATATACTTCTGTACAATGTACACAAGACATACTTTTTGAACTATGCATATAATATACAAAATGCACACTTTTGCACAATGCATTACTACACTCTTCTTGCTGTAAATACTAGCACATACTAACAACTTATATTTATCTGCATTTGCACAGTTCTACTACCTGCACTTCTGGTAGATGCTAAACAGCATTTCTTTGCTACATACTTGTAAATAGATACATACAAACATGCATGCATACAACTTCATTGCCATTGCAAAATGGCAATGAAGTTGTATGCATGCATGTATGTATGAATCTATTTACAGACTCTGTTACTACATATTCCAGTAGGACTTTATTGTTTTTATTGCATTACTACATATTTCATTTCTAAAGACTTTGTTAACACATATCCCATATCCCATTACTATCCATTACCACCACAGGTACGTAGTCAAAACCTTTACTTAAGTACAAGTAAAACAATTTATAAAAATAATTACTCAAGCAACAGTAAAAGTATGTTAAAAGTTACTTCAGTAAGAGTAGTAAACTATCCAATGATAAGACTACTCAAGTAGTGAGTTACTAATAACTTTGGATCTGATTTAAACAAAGACAGGAAAATCCCTGCAAAAAATACCTACAAATCAACTAATAGTAAATACGCACACGAAGAAGAAATAAACGTGAGATTTTTACAGTAACTTACAGTAAGGTTAGAGTGCCTAATATTGCAGAGTTATCATGAAAAGTACTGCAACATTTTCTCAAGTTAGAGCTTAAATTTCTGTACACCAATATGTCAACTTGTTTTGGTCACATAGAAGACTATTTCAACTTATTTCTCTTTGTTTTAGTCTTTGAAAAGTAAATTAGTGCAATTAAAAAGTAAAAGTAAATCTCAAAGTATATTTTTTTCACAAATCTACTTTAGTAAATGTAACACCCACCTCTGATTACTACAGACTCTGTTACTAAATAAACATCACATATGTCAATACCTTCTTACGTGAATAAGTGTTAAAACTTTACAATAAAAATAAATCCACCTAACTAAATAAAAATACCTGAATGGTTTAGTAAAGTTGTTATCATCGTGTCGAAAGCAGAGGTAAAACAAGAAATATCAGTTTTGCAAATTGGTTCACACACACATAGACCCAAATTTTCCTTAAAGAGATACAGATAGCGTCACCTGACTCCACACCAGGAACAGCTGGAAGAAGCAGGAATTTTTCACAGGAAAATCCTTAATATAAACTGAACCGGTGTTTCAGCTCATCCAGACTTCTAGTTCTTTAGAAACACCTGACCTGACACATTACTGTCCCACCAAGTTGGAGCAAAAACTCAAGCATAATCAGAAAAAAACGAGTTTTGCATGATATGCAAACAAGCTCTGAAGTGAATTGGGTGGTGCTAAGTAGAAGTAGTAGTGTTGTAACCTGGCAAAAGATTGTGCCCCCTGTCCATCACACCCACATTTCAGGATGTTGGTGTAAGCATGAGCGTGGGGGTCTGTGCATTTATTTATTGCATGAGAGCATTATTGAGATCAGACACTGATGCTGGGACAGTTAGGAGCCTCCAATTTATGCCCAAAGTGGTCAGAGTCAGAGCTCAGTACAGGAGAATCTTCCACTCCAACCACAGGAACAGATTTGTCTGTCTGAGTTTTTCCTTGCCACCGTCGCCCCCGGCTTGCTTATCAGGGACAAACTTATTTCTGTTTCATTGTTATCTTATAATTTCTTTGATTGTGTAAAGCTGCTTTGTAACAATCACCATTGTAAAAAGCGCCAAACAAATAAAATTCAATTGAATTGAATTTGTAGGTCAGGTGAAATAATGCCTCTAACACCACTCAACACTATAACTCAAGGCACAAACAGTGTGATTTCTCTTAATGTCCATTTTTTGTGGTGCAGACTTCATCCATATCTATCTGCTATCTGTAATATATATATATAAAGAAAGAAAGAGAGAGAGAAATGCTTCTCTCCTATAGCCAGCTGGGTGGATGATCAGCAGCTGGTGTTGGTTCTATGTTTTTAGGGCTTTTACAAACACACAGATGAAGTAAAAGTGTAAGGTGACTGCTAGCTGGTCTAGTGGACTCGGGCTGAGGGGCAGCAGTGTAAAGAGTGTGTGTAAGATGTACAGACCTGTCCTCGGAGTCGATGCGGCTGAGCGGCTCTCCGTCGGAGGAGGAGATCTCCACACTGGCTCTGCGCTTGATTTCAGTGCCCGTTTTGTCTTCAGGCTTCCTGTCGGGGCAGTGGAGCGGCGAGGACACGTTCTCCTCCTCCCTTTGTTCTTGCCTCAGCTCCCCCGTCACGTCTGTCGAGGTCTCCGCGCTAAGGACGCCTTTTTGCTCCAACACGTCCGCCTCTGTGTCCATACCCTTCTCCTCGTCGCCGTCTTGGCTCAGGTCTTCGTCGTTAGACGGGGTTTCCTCGCACTCGTCGGAAGCCGCACGTTTCTTCCTCTCGAGCTCGCCATTCTCGTCCATCTCAACACACTCTCTCTCTGCCGGTTCCTGCTCGGCAGCGCGCAGGCCTTCATTTTTAACCGGGCCGGTCTGCTCCTCGCTGGGGTTTGGTGAGTCTTGCTCGGACGTGTCGGCGGTCGCGGAAGCCATCCCAAGCGTCGTGTAACTCAAAGCTGAAAGTTTTGCGGACAGGTTAAAGTTAGGAAATCCGTTCTCTTCGGGCCTCTACAGGAGAGCGTACATACACACTCACACACACACACACACATACACATACACACACTCACACCGTCACTCAGAGACGTGAGGGGCCGGGCCACGGCGATGACGTGAAGCTTCGTGTCTGCACGTGGTGTTGATGATGATGTTGGTGGTGGTGGTGGTGGAAGAGGAGGGAAGGTAACTGCAGGCCATGGGCAAATGGAGCGCTGGCCGTCGAACAGGAAATACGTCACTTAAATTAATAAAGGCGGGCCAAGATGGCGTCGCTGTGTAGCACCTCGGAGTTTAACTCAGGTAATTTCACTTAAGCATCGCTACACTGACAGACTGTCGTAACGCGTAATGGAGGCAAATAGCGAGCGTGAAACTACGCACAAAAGAATGAATAAATACGACGTATTTATATGTTTCTGTCGCGCAATAAGGATTTCTCGCCAATGTTAGCTGATGTTGTATGACGGCTACATTAGGCATAACCTTTGTTTTGATTGCGTGTGTTAAAATAACAGTAAATAAGGACACGAGCGTTTTGTATGTGAATGCATTTCGCTTTTGTTGAAGAAACTTACCATCACTAGTAAACAACAGCGTGGATTGCACTATAGAAGAAGTATTACTAAATGATCATGTTTAAACCACGGTAAAAAAAAAAAAAAAGGTGTCAAACTATAAACTGAAACGATCATCTCTCCATTTCAGAGTGTGGATAATCAGCAGGACGGTCCATTCAATTCTGCTGCACAGATGAACAGTTCAGTGAGGTTCAGTAAACGTCAATTTAATTCCATACAATTCATCTACAACGATAAATGAAAATACAGTAGATTAGAGAATCTTCTGTATTTTCATTTGATAGGTAAGGCATTATATAGACTTCCTATTATTAAAAAAATGCCAACACAAGAAATTGTATATTAAACAACAAAGGAATGATATACCTGGAGATCATCATAGATTGAAAAGGCACACCTGGAAATTGACATCCTGCATTAAAAGCTAGCAGTGAGTGCATAGGTAAATTGTATGAATCATTGGAAGACTTTTAAAATCTAACAGCTGCTTTTCTATTTAATAAAGAAGATCAAATAAATTGGTGTGATTTGCATTTATTCCTTTTGTTCCCTTTATAGGTGGTGGTTGATTAATCCAAGAAGAAACTGTGGCATATGATATCTCTAAATATGCTTCAATCCTATAAATTTACAGGGTGAATGAGTTTTTTTTCGAGGTCTTGTACTCAGGGCAGGATGTTGTTCCTTCTTGATTATGGGTAAGTAAATTTGGATGACATTATGGATATATTATTGACTCTTTAGAAATAACATTCTCAAAAGGTTCTTGGAAAAAAATAAAAACATGGGAATATAACAAAAAAAACAATCCACCTGGGGACTTAAAATCCTCTCCCTGCGAATTTATCTAAAGTGCAGGATCCTATATAAAAGTGACTGAAATATGCACAATGAATATGAAGGAAAAATAGAGCAAACGTTTTGCTCACTGCGCAACACTTTAAAATATGACGCGACCCTCTGCAGAGCTCGATGAGACCCCCTTGTGGGTCGGGACCCCCTGTCCCAACCAACAAGCAATGGCAACTTAATAAATAAATTCCAGAAAATTATGACCTTGATAGACATAGTACCTAATAAGCTTATTTAGAGACTTACCATACCTAGTTGTGTGTGTGGGAAGATAAATCAAGATGTGCTCAGCGTAGAAGTGCACCAATAAAGGCAATTAATGCCGATGATTGCCAAGATAGACCATAAACATCTAATATATTTGGCCAAATACCAACACCCTGATAAAAAAAAAAAAAAAAAATCTGTCCTAAACTATTGCCACAAAGTCACACAGATGAATAGAATGCACGGAGTCCTGCCTCTGACTAACCCTAACGTACACCTTTGAGATGAACTGGAACACAGACTGCACCTTAGTCCACCTCACTATTACATCGTCAGTGTCTGATCTCACTAATACTACATTAACTTCATTTGGCAGATGCCCTTTACCAGAGCCACTTACATTGGGGTTTAAGGGTCTTGCCCAGGGGCCCAGCAGTGGCAACTTGGTGGTGCTGGAAATCTTACAGTTAGCAGTCCAACACCTTAACCACTGCGCTACTAGTGTAAGACTGAATGATCAAATCCCCAGTCACATGACACAACCTATGGAAACATGGAAATCCTGCATATGAATCTGATTATCAGAGGACGAGTGAGACTAACACCAGGAATAGGATGTTGGAAAAAAAAAACCCACAGATGGTGGTGACAAAATCTTCATTTTTTTGGCTAGATTTTAATGAAAAAACATCACAGCCACCTTTCATATCAACATTTATTTCACATGATATAAAACAGATGAGATTTGCATATTGACTCCTCAGACAAGCTTTTAGAATTTTATTGTATGATGTACATTATATACAATGTGATCTTTACATCATCTACAATAAAATGGACACAGAACCCTGGTTATTGCTTTTTTTGTTGTAGAAGCTTTACATGTGCTATACTTCTCTAGAGCTGGACCCCAACATGGACAGAGACCACACTAAATTTAATACTCTCTTTAATACTTTAGTTAAATATCTCAGGCCACAGAAATATAAACTAAAGGTTGATGAATGTTCTGTTGGCGGAACAGTGCTGCTAGAACACACAGACGTTCTAAATGTTCAGAACACAGCTAAAATCAGTGATGAGAGCACTGCTTACATGAAGTCGCACTGGAGGTGTTCTGTACAGATTGGCTGATATCTACACCTTACTACTTCATCAAATCAAATCAAATTATTTTACAGTGCAAAAAACACTAAAAGCAAAACATTTTAAAAATAAAACAAAATAAAGAGTAAGTGTGTGCAGAGCTCCCGACATGTGTGTATGGCTCTAACACACTTCTCTTCCACTGAAGAGGCCGTGGCTGCTCAGAATAATAAATCAGTAGTGCATCCTTGCAGCACTGCTTTGTTATCAGTGTACACAAAAAGTCTTCTTTGATCAACGCAATAAACTATGAACATTATAAATAACTCTAAAGGTGTGTGTACCAAGTCTTCTGTGGCAGTTAAGAAAGCGGTGGTCTGTTGGTCACGCTGACTCGCTACGATGCAACACGGTGCTGTGGCATTTTTGGTTCTCCTGCTGGACCGTCTCCTTCACAGAGCACATAATGTCAGCTGAACCAATCTGCTGTGAAGATGATGTAAGCCTCAAATCAGGACACTGCATCAATCATATTATAATAATCTTTAAAAATATTTTTTTTTATTTTAAAATATTAAGAGCACTGGACATACAGACTCACACGGTAAATAAATTTAGAACAAACACGAGTTGATAAAATTTGAATTAGTTTATTAGGTTAATTTGAATCTGCTTTTCTCCTCTCCTCACACTACGGTAACAGTTTCTAGTTAGAGAAAATGGATTATGGGCCTTACTGGACTCATTCTGTCCTTCACTACACACACATGAAGTGGGAGCCATCGGGGAGGTGAGGAGGGGAGGGAGCAAGTGGAGAAGTGCTGGGAGACTGAGGCAAACTGGGAAGGCTGTCCACTGCAAACCAGTCGATAAAATAAAACCGTAAACACATACTGTACAACTCTGTGTTAATCAAACAGAAACACACTCACACATACACAGTTAATCAGGAAAACCACCAAGGAATAAAACATAGTGCATCATCCACAGTGCATCATCCCTCTTACCTGAATCTGCGGTGGTATGTTTGGACAGACGAGTGAAGGAGTCCTCCAGGTTCAGATCTCGTCTCTCCGCCTCCTCCTCAGTTTCCTCTGTGCGCCCTCTCACTATCACTGCAGTCTGCACACTAACATACCACATACAGCTGTAGGCCATTTAACACACACACACACACGCACACACACACATACTTACCTATCCTCATTGCCCAGATTGTGGTTGTTAGGGTTCCTGTTGGTTTCAGAGATCTTTTCTCCAGACTGCCTCCCTGACGTCTCTCTCTCCTGCAACTGATTGGATGATTAAAAGAAAATAAGAACAGGAGCTTCAGACAGACTCACACTCTTTTCATTCCCTCCTAGAAACACTTACTGCCAGTGTTTTACAGTTTTCTTTAAATGTAGATGCTCTGAATTGGTTTGAGTCTCCAGAAAACATCTCCCTCCTTTTTGTGCTTGTCTAACACACCACACACACAGACACACACAGACATTAGACAAGAGTATTTTGTACTAAAGGACATCACATTTATTCATCATATTTATGCAGGGTGTATAAATGATGTGTGTATGGCAAATGTGTGTATAGATGATGTTTGTATGGTGAATGTGTGTATAGACGATGGGTTTATGGCTAATGTGTGTCTGGTAAATGTCTGTATAGAGGATGTGTTTAAAGATGATGTTTGTATACAAGGTGTGTATGGTAAATGTGTGAATGTATGTATAGTCAATGTGTGTATAGAGGATGTGTTTATGGTGAATGTGTGTATAAAGAATCAGTGTATGGTAAATGTGTGTATAGAAAATGTGTTTATGATGAATGTATGGCGAATATGTGTATGGCGAATATGGTGGAAGCTGCTACCTGCAAGGTGTAGTAATGGGTTGTGTCTTTGGTAAAGGAAAGACTGCGAGAAAGTGAACCATCCTCCCTCCTCCTCTCTCGCAGCGCGCCCTGCTGGTGCCTTCGAATCCGCTCCATTTGTTCCTCCAGACTCATGCGCTGACGCACTCCCTCAATGTTGCTGCCTGTGTGCTCCATCGTGCTGTTTGTGTGGCCCTAAAATGAAGACACCAGAATCCAATTAGTCGGTATGTGCACTTACACAAACTTGTAATTTTTTCCTTTTTTTGTTTTTCTAAAGGACCTACTAATTTCGGTTCAGGTTTCTTGGCCTTCCTCAAAGTCACATACGAAGCAATGGTGGAGGAAACAGGCATGGGCGACTTGGTCCTTGGGCTTACAACTCCCACAGGATAGGGTACTGAAAGAGACAGCTTCATAAAAATACATTCTGAGGAATGAGACTGGGTTTTAGTGTGACACAAAAGTACTACACTTCACCTTTAATCGCTGACGAGTCTTTCTCAGCAGCCTGCTCAGGTTTCTCCTCTCCGCTGCTCTCGTCTACCTCCGCCACAGTGGTCAGCTCCGGCTCACTTTTATACAACCTGTAGTCTTGACCCTGTAGAGAATCAGGCACAATGTTATCCTGGTACTTATATCGATACAGAATGATGAGAGGAGTAATGGCCCAAATCCTAACACCCCACGCTAACGCAACGAACAGATGACTAATAAGTGATGATGGGTGTGACGGGATGTGATGATGAGTACAGCAGCCTCTTACGCTGTGACTGCCATTGCGCTGGGCAGCTTTGCGGTCATCAGGCTGGTGAGGACCTGCGCGAGCTGGGTAGTGCTGAGGATGGCTGGGGCCAGGAAGATGGGGCATACCCAGGCGCCCTCTGCCCTCATAAAGGTGGGGAAGCGGAGGACGTGGGGGCACTGAATTAAACGCCTACAGATCAAACATATTTCCATGGCAGGGGTCAAATCTGTCCACTGTTCAGAGCTGAGTCACATATCGGGCCGTAACTGGAACACTGCGGTTTAACTAGTGTGTGCGTGTGTGTGTGTGTGAGAAAGAGAGAATAAGACCTTTTGTGAGCCGTACATACAGAACATACCTCCTTTTTCTGAAGACCTGAGGGTGGAAAACCTGTGGAAGGAAAAAAAACAGGATTAGAGTTCAGATGTGTGCAGAAATGTGTGTTAGGATAGAGAGAGAGAGAAATAGTCTCACTGGGATCAGTGCTTCTCTTTGGTTTGTTTTTGTTTAATGCATCCATGACATCTTGAATCCTCCACAGTTCTTTCTGAATTTGCACATGCTGCTGACTGGGAGGTTCTGTCTGTAAACACACACACATGTAAGATAAGAGCTGAGGGCATTTTTCTTGGTAATGGTCAGAGCTGAAGTCTTGCACATTGACCTGTGGGCTGCCGAGGGCCTCCAGCTTGTCCAGCAGATTCCTCTTAGCTAAAGTCACATCACTCTCCAGTTTATCATACTCCTTCCAGCTTCTGTCTAATTCCTATAAAAGAAGACAATGAAGACAAAACACTCAGTTTACAATTGTTTCCTCCCTCAACTTACATATCTCTGAATGTTTGTGTGTGTGTTTGTGAGACTCACCGTGCTGACTCGGGTCATTTCTCTACAGGAGCTCAGGAGGCCGCTCTGCAGGATGTCCCTCTGCTGAATGAGGCTCTGTACAGCTGCAGGGTTCTCTGCACTCATCTCCAGTTCCTGACTGGCTGATAAAAGTGCTGTTTCTAGAGTGTGCTACAGACACAGGAGATCCGTCCCCACATACACATTAGCTTAAAATTTAGAAACACGAGCAGCACCAGTAAAAGTTGAATTTCAGTCTGTCTACCTTCTCTCTGTGGAGCTGATGAAGCTTCTCTTCCTGCGTCCGCACCACTTTGCCTTGTTCACACAATCTGCTTAGCTTTGTCTAAAGAAACATGCAAAAGAATGTCTCCGATGTCTCGGGATGCTATATCTCTTATAAAAAAACAGTGCGAGGCTTCAAGAGGGTTTAGTTAGTATAACTTAACTGGTCTGTGTTTGTGTCATAGCATCATTTGTATTTATTTCCCAATGTTCCTTAAACAGCCAACAGACAGAAGTGGAATAGGTGGAATGAGTGTTATAACACTTACATCAACATCCAATTCTTCAGGTCTGTAGCCATACACGTCGTCATTGCAGGCATCGGGACTCATCTGCAAGAACAAGCAGCAGTCAGATACAAATCTGAGCTAGAATTACCCTCAGCCTGCTATAATGCCCCTGAACTCGAGGTGATAACCACTAGAGCAAGTCACATTGCTTGTTCTTATTCAAGAAGTGCTGAAGAACATTCCGGTGCAGCAGGAGCACTGTGTAATGTGTCTGGATGAAGAGTGGTAGCATAACCCCCCCCCCCCCCCCCCCCCCGTTTTTTTTTAACACATACAGCTGATGAAATAGGAAGCAGGAAAGTGAGGATGAGCGGTCAGCAGCAGCACTTTTAACAGCAGTGATGTTCTAAAAGTGGCGTATGTATAAGTGTGTGTAAAACATCTACAAGTTGTTTCACGAGACACCAGGAGTGCGCACACACACACACAGACATTTCTCTAAATGTCTAGGCTGGCCCCTGACCATGGCATATCCTCTCAAATAATGAAAAGCAGAATGCGGTAAGCGTGGCTGAAAAGACATGAGCTTTAATAAGCTGTAATTGACTCACTATTCATCAGTCCCTTCAGCAGAAATTTCTTAGCTAACTTGTGGGGACTCCACCTCCTTTTACTCACAAGTACATACGTCAACACACTCTGCGGTGTCCAGAGCAGTCAACTTCCTTTATCGATTCCTTTTGTTTTTTTAATAATGCATGAATGAGCATTGCAAATGACAGTCAATGGGGTGATCAGGCCAGCGTCTGTTTGCATGTCGTTGTTGTTGTTGAGAACACGAGAATATACATTCAAGCCATGCGAACACCATTTACAGGAAAATAACAACAACCAAACAGAAGGATGGGACGTGCTGCCACAGAGCCGACACTGGATGAGGCCGTGTGGGAGGACGGACCGGAGGTCCTGTGACACGGGAAGGAGGCGAGTGCAAAAACCGGGTGGACATCAAGACCTTACTTGCTGGTATAGCTGAGGCCTCGGTGCTGAGCTCTCAATCAGAGTGTGAGTCATGATGATTATGGGCTCATTCTGCTTCATCTGGTGTGTCGAGGAAGAGGAGGATGAGGAAGAGCAGTCAGCATAGAACACAACTGCTAAAGATTACAAAGGTATGTTCATGTGACAACGTTATTTGTTCTCTCACTTTAAGAACACAGCTTGTAAATTTGGATCTTTAGATACAAGATCTATTTAGATTTAGATCTAAATAAACACCCAGAAAAAGGGGAAAAGAAAGTAATTTATACAGGGTTATATTAATACAACATCAGTTTTGTGAGATTTAGACGAACTAGGGTGGAGAGTGATGTCACAGCGCCCGGAAATACTTTGGTTATGTCTACGGAAGGAAAATAGATACGGAGTTTGTTTTAACAGCACCAATCGAGCACAAACGAACTGCGCTGCTTTGGCGCGATTTAGGCAACAAGGGTGGAGAATGACATCACATTGTCAAAAAAAATGTTTTATATTTCAAAAACCAAACCAGCACAAAGTATAATCTTTGTTCCAGGTTGGATTTTAATGTGGAGCCATTATAATAACAGGTTTACCTTTGAGAATTATATAACCAAACTAAACTATCAGTAACAACCTGCACAGACTGAGTGCCTCTGGATACAGAACAGTGCCCAACCCTGGATGGCACGTGGGTACAGGACACAAGTTAGGCTTGTGGTTTCAGTGGCTCGACCCAATTATAACCTCTAAGATGTCTGGACAAACATGTAAGGACCCCAGGTGCCAACTAGCATGTTTCTGTCTCAGCCAATTAAAACACTGACGTCACTAGGAACGTCATCCACTCAGCACACTAAGTGAGACTAGGACATGTGCTAATGAGTATTACTCTCTGGATAAAACTTTTTCAGTGCTTTAATTCATGGATACAAAAACTTTGCTTTACATGCTAGGCCAGTCCACCTGTCACTGCTGCAGAATGCTCATACACCATACATAAACTTTCTCTCCTCTGCAGCAACTACAACATAGTTTATTTAACTATATAGTTATATAATTTATTTAACTCAAGTCACAGTCAAATTAATGCTCATCTATTAAGTCTTCAGGAGAGACATGTTTACTCCTCACCAGTTCTCCGTGATGTGATGAGCTGTGAACATTAAGTCCTGACTGCCTACCTGAGTCATGTCTTCATTCAGCTATGACATCAGAGCCAATCCTCATCCCTTATATCATGGCGCAGTCTCGTTTTAGCTTTTCTCCACTGACAGTAAATTATTTATGACAGTTACCTCTCATCAGTTGCCTTAATCATGTTGTTGTAATTAAGTGTGCAAGTTTATAAAATGGCCTCTAAGAAATCTTCAAAAACTGTTGCAGCCATAAAGGAGGAAATGTGAAGGCAATACTTGCTGCAATTGGTGCCCAATAAGAGGATCTGGGAATGTTGACAGCCCTCTGACAGTCTGGTTGAATGTGTTAGACGCTATGCTGGCTATCATACAATCAAAACAGGCTAGTGTCCATCAAAAATAGTGGAAAAATAAATCTCTCTGGGTTAAACTAAATGATTTGAAGGAATGGTCTCTTGGGTTGAATCTCAAATTTTTGGAAATATCAGAAGGAGAGAAGCAGGCCGGCCATTGCTTTTTATTCTGGACCTGATAACTGAGCTCTTCAGCCAAGACAACTTTCCTTAACCTGTAAAAATTCCCCAAGCACATGAGGCACTATTGTGAATGCGAGGGCTATCATTTATTGGTGGATTAACAAACAAGATGGCAATCGTTTAAATGACTCACAACCTAAGTCACTTGATCTGTTGTTAGTAGCTCCTTAGCCCTCATCGGTTGCTGGTAGCTTCTCTTTTCTCTAAAGCATCATCTTTAAAAAAGTCAAGGTGAAAATTTAGTTTTGCATAATTGCATTTGATTTTAAAATAAAATTAAGGCTGCTTTGGGTATTAAACGTCTTTCAGTGCACCTGCCAATTTGCAATAAATATTTTTGCCTGGCCAGTCGGACGGTGAGGAGAGACAATGAACTAACCCTAGGTTAAAGACTAGGTTAAAAACCCTAACCCTAGATGAAACATTTGCCAAATTTAAACTACAGGTGCGCCACTTCATAAAATATTCTTTTAGTTAGCTTCAGGATTTTCCTCAATGTCATGATAAATTCAGTCATCTGAGTCAAGCTCTTATAGGCAAACATTTGGTGACAACAGAAAAATGACATCTAAATAATTATTTCAAAGGAGATTTGGAGATTGAAACAAATTCATATCTGCTCTCAAATGTTTTGGGGGAAGATGTTAACCTTGATCTGATCATATATTAGCATTGCTATATTTTGCAATTGAAATCTATGTTTGGTATGGTTGTGGCTCAGAAGATGATTCTGTTGGCTCTGAAGTCCATTGTATCACCCAGTTTCCATTAATGGTTGACTGAGATGGTTGCTGCCTTTAAGCACAAAAATTGATGTGTACAAAAATTGTGATAAAATCTGGGGCCCCTTTCTCACTCCTTGGCACTTATGTAACAGTTACGTCTAATGTCTAATTATTTTGAAACATTTTGTTAGTGTGATTAAGTATGTCTTTGTTTAAGATATGCATCTTTCAATGTATCTGGTGTGTGTTTGAGTGAGTGGGAAATTTTATTTATTTTATCAATGTATTTATTTTTGTTTTGTTGTTTTTTCTGTGTGTCACCTGTGGTCATTTTATTTATATCATACTATTCCTTTACAGGTATGTATGTTCGTTTACAGGAATGCTATTTTGTGCCTGTTGTAACTAAAAAATAAAAAATGCTTTGCATTGCCTGAGAGGTCTCCAGCCTCTGTGCGTGTTTTGTGCTGGAGGTACCTGGTCCGTCTGTATTGTAACAAATAACAAAAGCATTGTAAACGCGGAAAGCTGTATATTTTACACAAACCTGATATTTCAAACATCTGTACAACATAAAACTAGTTATCCACTTTCTGAGAGTTTAAAGACACTGATGGACTGTTTACCAGCCCAGACTTTACCAGCTGGGTGTTGAATTGGGACAAATCTGCAGTGAATAATGTGCTGATCCCTGCTAGGACTATTAACTCAGCATCACATTATTGCTAACATCATACGGCAGTTTGGAACAAAGCGGGGAAACATGGGTGCTCATTTTCTATCCCCTAAATTGCTGTTACAAAGCAAAAAGTTCTGTTTAATAACAATACAGACACTGCAAAGTTTAACTAAATAAATATTCAAGTCAGCATCTACTTGTTTACTGCAAGAACCTGTAGGAGTTTTGGTGTTTCTGTTTTGATTCAGAACTTAAATTCATTGATTTGGAGGTGATTATGGAATCTATATGAGAAACAGAGAGAGAGAGAGAGAGAGAGAGAGAGAGAGAGAAGAAAGAGAGAGAGCAAGCTCACCCAACAGTGCCCTCACCTGGCTGTCCAGATATATGAGATTCCTTTGCAGGTGATGAGAGAGCACCTTATTCTAGTAAAGGCAATAGAAGAGAAAAAGAAGAGTGCTGAGAAGAAAAGTGGTGAAAAACAGTGGAAACCTTCTTCCATCAATCAGGAACCAAAAAATAAACACATACTTAGAAGCCATTTAAAATTAACTTTAAAAAAAGATTTAAGCAGATTTCAGCCAGGACAAGTGCGGTACTGGATCTTCAGTACGTTCATCATGCAGTAGCGGGTCGGAGAAATATGCATTTGGGGAAGTATCCAAAAAGATACTGAATGGTGTTTACGCTTGTATTTTGGAGCCAGTCCCCAGGGAAGACACACACAGTCATTCTCAGACATTGTCAAACACACACACACACACACACACGTTGACTTGTGTGTACAAATATAACAAAATTAACATCTAAAGATTTTGGCTGTTGGAGGAACCTAGGAACTGGCCCCAGTAGCTTGGTCCACACAGCATACCAGGACATACTGTTCAAAAACACCACAACAAATGTGCAGCAAGCTGACTGTACCACCGTTAGTAAGAGGTAAGATGAACTGACCGATAAATAAATATGCACTCACAGCAGCATGCTGTAAAATGGAGAAGTAAAAAAAAAAAACGGGACTAGCATTTGTTTACAGATGACCGCAGACGATTATCCAAAGCTGACCTTCGGGTTGGTGGCATCAACGTTTAGCTGCATTAGCTGAGCGAGAGTCTGCTCTCGGATGCTGCTAAGCTCAGCCTGCTGTCGTCGCAGTTTGATAAGCAGCAGGGTCAGCTCCTCCGGCTGGGGTCACAGGAAACAGTATGTTCAGGAATCACAAGCCTCAGTAGTCAACACATCTAATATCTAAGCTAGTGTTTTTTTGAGTGTTTCTCTAACAAACCCGAGCAGGACAGGGTGAGGGTTAACGCAGGAATCCAGGAAGAATAATACGAAGAACACTAAAGCAAAGACATTAAAATTGGAGCACGGGAAACTAAATTCCAATAATATTTAGAAAGAGTTGGACCATTCGCTCATAAAATCTTACAAGCATCTCTGACACAGAAACAAACCAAAAACACCACAACAAATAATACCAGCCAGTAGTAAAGGTATAAATATTTTATCAGTGATTTCAAAAGTTTCGTCCAAAATGTGAAGTCACATTTTGTCAATCACATTTACTGCCTCTGAAACCTAACATAAAAAACCCCCATATAATTATACATTTTTCTTATCTGTAGCACACATTTTAAGCTGTGTTTTGACAATTCAGAGCCAGCGTACAAGCGAAAGCCAAAATCCAGAATGGAGAACCGATGCTGTAGCATACTGTATGAGGGTTTTAATGCCTGCCACACACTTTGTGTGTGTCTATACCTTAGACACACTGCCAGTCACTGTTCAGGATCAATTAGTTCATGGAAATTAGTGTTTTTTGTTTTAATATGTGCCTCCAGTATTGCTAGCAAAAGTATAACTTGAAACCACTGACATCCTATGATATTTTTTCAGGATAAAAACAAATTTCCGATACTTAATACGAAAAAAGGCTTACGAAAATTAACTGTGTAACCTGATTTCAACTTGTCAGCTTTTATAGATTCATTTTTGATCTATAAATTAAAAAAATCAATGGTTTCAACAAACCAAACCGTTATGTTTTTCTGACACCATTAACCAGTTTAAACAGCTGTAAAAGGACTGACATAAAAATGTCTCTTTTTTATTTCCTGATTGGTCCAGTTTTGTCCATGTATTAACTCAACACAAGGCATCGTTTAATGTTAAACATGTATATAAAAAAAAAAAAAAAAAAAAAAAAAAAAAAAAAGATGATATGAAGAGAATGATCATTGAGGAGACGGACAGGAAAACTAAGCATTTTAGTTGAGAGATACTTTTCCAAAGTGTTAAATACAAATTGGAATCAAACACAGTGATTTACTGGTTATTATAACTTCAATTTTCCCTTTTGTAACATTATATACTATGCTGCATACTACCCAGTCAGTAATCCCCACATAATCCCCTCACAGAAACCCTAGCCTGCATGCTCTAACCACTATTGCCCAGACTATCATCTTCTAAACTTCTGTCATACTGCTGCATAACATTTACATTTACAGCATTTAGCAGACGCTCTTATGCAGAGAGACTTGGAAAAAATCTGAGAATCACCACACAGAGAATCACCTGTTGTTAAGCCAAATTTTTTTTCCATATATTTTCTTATACTCAATATGGAAAACAAATTTCAATTAATTAAAAGAGTTTAATATCTTTTTTAAGCTATGTTTCACATAAGCAGAATGTTGAATTCTCAATTGAAAATTGTTTTGTCATACCTGTGATTTGTTTATAAAATCAAAAATTTAATTTAATCCATATTTTTTGGTCAGAACAGCTTGTCAAAAAACAACCACTTCCTAAAGCCAAACCAGTTAATAATGGACTTTTGAGTTAAGCAGTGAAGGAGATACTAACCATTTAGAATCAATAAAATCCACATTCTATTGTGAGAACATTTTCAAGTACCACTGTGTTTACATCATTCATATATCTCTGTTCTGCATCTCTGTTCATGTACTTGTATTTTATATCGAACTGCATTCGTGTTTTATATTTTTCCTCTTCAGCCTGTATGCAACTGAATTTTATAATCACGGACAGTCGCAAAAGCGTTTCACCGCATGTCATGCCAGGTGTACTGTAAGTACAGAAAATCCTTTGCCTATTCACTTATTAGCTATATCAAAATTAGAAGTAATAATAAAATAGAGTGTACAGCACAGAAACAGACGAAAGAAGACGCATACCATTTTACCCTGCAGAGACTGTGCCGTGATGCCCTGAGCTACCGGGACCCTGTAGTCAGGTGGGTATGTATACTGACAGAAAAAGAAAAGAGCGAGAACCCAGTGAGGAAAAGAAAAAAAGTGTTGAAAATAAAGAAATTTTATATGACTATAAGACGGGTGTATATACCTTTGCTATGTGTGTTCTGTGGCGCCGGTCAATGCTGACATCTCCGCGAAACACAGGTGACGACACTTCAGAGCATGTGCTGGGGTTGTAGGGCCGATTGGGGGAGATGGATTGGTACAGAGCCAGAGAGCCATGCGAGGGGGATGAGGGGATAGATTCATCAATGTGGCTTAGAGTCTTTGGGCTGGGCAGTGTACTGTAGCCCATTCGACTGTAGGCCTGCCGTTGCTGCCACTCATAGAGCTGCCACAGCGTGTCGTCTCGCATAGAGCGCCTCTTCTCTGCTGCCACAGGCTGCAGTGCACAATCGTACATAGAGCCCGCTACACTACAGATGCTGTCTGGCCGCAGCATGTTACGCGGAAGTGTGCGGTAGCCCTCGGGATAGTGCGGCACCACCTGCGTCCGATGGCTAGGCATATTTCTAGGTAGAGTCTGATATGAAGTAATGCTGAAACAGAAATAAAATATCAGCATCATGTAATCATAGAGAAATAAAAAGCTCCATATTGGCATTTATAAGCTCTAAACTAAACTAAAAAAATTTTCCGCCGATTGCGTAGGAAGACCTGCTTGTCTCAGAAGAAGCACTGGACAGCGGTTGTATTGAAAACAGCTTCTCCTGGGTGGGAATTAAAAACTACACTTGAAGTGAAAATATAAATCTTAAATTATCAATGATCGAATGCATGATAGCTGAGGTAAAGTCAAGTGTAAGAGGTTTAAGCAAAAGCAATCCATATGTTTGCAAATTTTAATCAAGTATATTTAGACATATATTATATTTATCATAATTTTTAACTGAGTTGAAGTGAAAAAAACAAGGATCAAGATATAATACCTCTTTGTATCGTCATCCTGAACCCTGTTGCGGTGTGTCCTGAAATTCTGCTCCAGTTGAATGGAATTTGACCTGCTTAAGCTCCTCTGTGGCTCTGAGGGCGGCTGAGGCTTGACTGCTGTCCTTTGTGGAATGGTGTTACTTATGTCTCCTGGGATCTGCTCCACTCCAGAGCCGTTAACTTGTGCAGCTTTATTCGGCACAGGGCCTCCTCTGCTATGCGCTTGCATAGCAGCCAGAGCAACGTTGACACTCTGCAGCTTGATGCTGTTGGGTTTGGAAAGTGGCTGCTCCACCATTTCATCCTTCTGCAAGCTGTATTTCTCCTCTTCGTGTTGAAGACTGGACCTCTCTGTCTTTATCTGCGCGGTGGCCTTCGGTGTGGGACATCCTCCGTCTGTCTGAAGATATTTCTCAGCATCTTTGTCCACGCTGTGTATTTCGTTGTCTAATGGAAGCCCATGCTGGTTGCTGTCTTTGTGCAGTGTGTACCTTTGTAATTCTTTCTGCAGCTGATTTGTTTCTTGATCTCTTTGGAGGCCATGCCTTTTAGCCTCCTTTTGCAGAGTAGAGGCATACTTCTCTCCATCATTTTGTACACCAAAAGTTTCCACCTCTTTCTGCAGAGCGTATTTGTATCCACTCTTCTGAAGAGGATACTTCTGTCCATCTTTCTCCAACACATACTTTTCACCTTCTTTCTGAATTTGGTGCTTCTGAGATTCTTTTCGCATAGAACACCTTTCTTTCTCTCTGTGGATACTGGGCTGTTTCTCCAGATGTTTATGTTTCTTGTCCTCGAGTTGAAGTTTCTCACAGTTCCTCTCGTTATTTTGGATCTCGGGTTGCGTTAGAACCCAGTGATTTAATACGTTGTTCATCTCCAGTGGTCTGCGTGGGTCTACCTTTACGTTGTCCAGTCTGACACACAAATACATAACGACATTGCATGCAAACATAAAATGAGCAGGAATTAGGTATTATGTCATGATAGCTCTTTTACAGGATGTAGAAGATGCACAGTGCAGAGTGTATAAGAAATCTGTTGTTAACATTGTTCAATTTTGTTCTGACCTTATTGTTGATATTTTCAGACATATATGTCTATCCGGCTGCTACTCCCGTTAATTGAGCTGATGCGTCAGCACACTAACTGTTCTCGTCTCGTGGTACAATTTGTTCCTGACTGAAACACCTGCTTTCCCAATTTTGGTTGGGTGTTAATTAAAGCCCTGGCACTTAATAGATGATAAATGATTCATCTACTATACTGTTCTCACAGAAGATATTTTTTCAGTCCATGCAGTGCTGGACTTTTCTGTGCATCATGGTTACCATGCTTTCAAAGACAACACAATGATTTCCATTTAAGCATGTCCTGCTTAACAACAGTTTGTAGTGGACTCTGTAGCCTCTATTAACTGAGAAACACCTGTCAATATAATTTCCCAATTGCATTCAGGTAGAGACAGAAAGTGTCCTTCTAGTGTCCTAAGAGGATCTATTCAGCATGCTGTTCAGAAGTAGAATGAATTTTACACTAAAAGTTAAGACAATGCATATGTTTAATAACGTCCTCCTGACAACTCTTCCAGGCCAGTTTTTTAGTTCTCAAGATAATTCTTTGATTAGAATCTTTTTACCTTTTGATAGGCTCAGAGTGGACGAGCGTAGCGTCAGTCATCACCTTCATCCAGGACTCCATTTCTTTGGCTGTGTCAGTACAGAAGTAGTATGTCCGCATGTTTGGGTGTGTGGCCTGTTTTAAGCAAAGATGAAAGAAATAACAGAACGCTCTTTCTTTATAGGTTTGTGCTTCAGACTGCTGTATTATGTTATGGTCTGCATATTAAAAAATATTTTAAAAACATTTAAATATAACCTAAAAGGTAAATAAAGGTAAAACAAATTATAAGCAACAGACTCTGACCTTGAAAGCATATTTCTTGCTTATGTGGTCATCCACAGATAACAGAGAGATGTGGAAGCTGGGTAAAAGAATGCTCCCGAGAATTCCTTCTTCTTTTTCATCTAAGAACAAAAAAATTAAGGATGTTGTAGAAACCCCAGTGGATAAAATAGCAACGAATTTTGCACACAGAATTGTTCTGATTCCTGCTGTACGTGTGGTCTGAGGGCTGATTTAAGACGCTTGTCAGAACTATAGAAATATGGAAAAATATTCACACCTTTATAGTAGAAAAGGCACATGTCGGACAACACAAACCACCTCTTCTTCCACATCTTCATTCCTGTGCTGTCCTGTAGGAATACAAAGTCATGACCTGTAGATATTTGTATTCTTCTACCCACAGTATATTCTAATGTTACAGACATAAATTCACAGTGTCAGATGTACCTGTTTATAAAGCCAGTTACGTTTGACTACTGGAGCGTTTGGATTTCTTTTGATGGAGTGTGACCTCTTGCCAAAATTGTGGACTTTTCTTGATGACCTTGATTGCTGGATAAAGGGGGTGGGGGTTGGGGGTTTAGTATAAGTTAGGGCTGCACAATATTAGAAAACACTAACAATGGAACAATATATGAAGAAATTTGCTGGAAAGAATTCATTATTTTCGAATGATTGTGGTGATTCTGTTAAAGAGTGCTTTTGCCTAAAATATAATACACAGATTATATAATCATAGATAAGCGCAATAGAGGCAAATGAAATTGCCTCTATTGCCCACACCTCATCTACAAAGCTACAAAAGTGATTGTTTCTTGACCCGAATGATTTAAACTTGCTTGAGATGTTTACACAGTAACATAAATTAAAACAATATGAAAATACTAAACTTTCACTCTATTATGTTCTGAACTTTGGGGCAGTCAAATATAAACCACACTCCATATTGAACATCCTATGGCCTAAGTATAAATACAATTAATTTAAGCAACATTGATGGCTTTTTGTTGAGCTGTAGTAAAAAAATATCAGAGAGGGCACTTTATTTACATCAATAAGTGGGCATAAAAATAGTCAGAGTATGGTGAGAGACACTTTTTTTTTACTTTTACGATCCTTTATATACACCAGTCAAATTATACAGTAAAGTGCGAGTGACTCAGCCGATAAATAATTAATTAATTAATTTTTAAAAAGATGAATAAATATATATATATATATATATATATATATATATATATATATATATATATATATATATATGAGAGAGAGAGAGAGAGAGAGAGAGAGAGAGAGAGGGAGGGAGAGGAAGAGAGAGAGAAACAGAGCGAGAAATAAAGTAAGAACACACTCTGGTTGCTGGACTGCCTGGCTGGGTCATATAATCCGAGCCTCCCGTGTAGTTGGACGCCTCACTCATGATGCTTGTGGGTCGTTCCTTCTTCTCACTGGCCGGTGCTTTAACTGCTGGTCTAAGAAACAACAAAAAAAAAAAACCAGGGTTGATGAAGTTAAAAGACGCTGGGGATGGGATGGGGGTAGTGGGTAAATAAAATCAATCTCTTTCGCTTAGAATCGCTGCTGGAACATTTATTAGTGTGTTACAGAATATGAATAAAAGCAAAGAGGCACCTACAGTGACTTTCCTCTCCGATGGTATTGTAGCTTCTTGTGTTTAAAGGTATATCTCTGATCTGAAGGAGGTTTCTTAAAAATGTTCCAGGATATGGCGTTGATGCTGAAAAACGTCTTTATAGTATGAAACAGCTAGCACCATGCTATATAGAGTGCTAACATGATATATAGCATAATATAGAGCCTACTTATAGTGCTTGCTAGAGACTTTTGTTTTTTATTCAACACACACAAACACATTTTTTTTTCTCAGTGGACACTCGATATAGAATCTTAATACTATGAATCCTACAGCTTACACTTTCTATCTCGATTTCTTTCTTTATACTTTGTGAAAGGTGACATGACTGAATTACACTGTCCAGTTTTATCCTCACATCCTCTGGCAGGAAAGTGAGAATAATGGGTGTTAATCTCATTTGCACACACACGTTTACTGATTTGCACACGATTCCCTGCTGGGTTTTAAACAGGAAGGTGGATTTAAACCTTTAAAATCTAACTTTAACCACCATCACTGTTCTTACTGCTCTATTTCTTCCTTTTATATTTTCACATTCACAGACTATTGCATAATCACCACACATGTTATCCAAATCTGGTTGCCATTGACGACAAACACGCCACTGCTCCAGTGATGTGCTTTAACAGACCATAAATGGTACTTATAATTAAATAACAGTCAATGATTGATGATCTATTTTTCTATTTTCTAGTTAATCATTAGCTTGATTCATTACAGTGCTAAATTCATCTGACTGATATACCATGAATGAGTCATTTCAGCACCAGGGAGATTTTACTGTCATTTATAATGATAATAATAACAATAATAACAATAATACCATTAAAAGGTTTTTTGTGTTTTGTTTTGCCCAGTAAGCAAATTTAATAGCAAACCTGATTATAAAATCAGCAGCACCCTGAAAATAATAGGAGCTCTATGGCGTTTTATGCTATTGAGCGTAATCTCTCATGTTTTTCAGCCAATCTGCCCTCCAGGTGTGTGTCTCATGATCAGCATGTGACAGCAGTTTCACAAAAACTATACTAAATGCAGCACAGGACATGGAGACCATGTCAAATTGTTTATCTGGACTAACACTACACTTACTTGGTAAGTGACTCCTAAGATGTTCTCTTCAACAGAAGAGTCCAAACCCAGTGCGAGTGAATATATCCACTCACAGCAGAATGAATTCACATGACGCAAAGCTGAGATTCTGCAGATAAGCAAGTCTTCTGTGTTTAAATAGGACAGGTCACTTCACTGCAACTTTAGCTCAAGCTACACACACACACACACACACTCACACTTGACTGAGAAGAAATGAGAGAATTCCTGCCAGCCTTTAGCATATATGAGGATGAGAGGAGAGCAAAAGAGGGTATGAGAAAAAAATGCTTACTGTTCGTTGACGATGAAGATGCAGTTGTCTTGTGATGGTACACCAGAGACCGGATGCTTGCAGGTTACTTTCCGCTCATTGTGACTGTACAAGGAAAATATGGGGGGGGGGGGGGAGCAGGAGGAGAGGGCGTTAGGGGAGAGATAGAGGGTGAGAGAGAGAGACAGAGAGAGAGAGACAGAGAGGGGAAGGGGGGACCAAGTGGGAGAGAGACAGAGAGGGCGAGAGAGAGAGACAGAGAGAGAGGGAGAAAGAAAGAGGTGGAGAAAATATAGTTAATACATGGTCTGTATTTGTTACTGTTCTTTCATTTATCTCCAGCAAGCCCATGACCCTGACCGTGAAGCCTCCTGATCCAGAGAACTGTCGAAAACAGTTTCTGCAGAATTTTTTTTTCAGTTAGATCTTCCTCTGAACATTTTCTCTTCCTTCCCTTGAAATCCTACAAGTACATCCTCATTTATCTGTTTACCATTGAGTCAATTGAGTCTCTCCACACTGCATTTTTAGTCAATTTAAAACACAGCTTAAATGTCAAGTTGTTTTTTCCAAAGGAAACTAAGTAAGAATTGAAAAGATATTTTAAAAGATAATTTTGTTAGTATGTTGTAAAAAATTTACATAACTGAGTCTGTGGAATAGTACTGTGAGCATAAACACTGGTCTTCCAATATATATTCCTTTATTTTGATTAAGATCCGGTCTGTAATCTAGCGGGTTTGGAGGCCACAGCAGGTGATAAGCATTTTCATACTTATAAAACTGTTCAGTGATTGCTCCTATTCCAAAGATGAATCTGTCTGGTAGACGTTTCACACAGTGTAGAGACAATAAGAAAGAAAGAAAACTGTATTACATTTGTAATTACACATTCTTTTAAGGCAGATAGGTGACGAAGGGTTTGCACGAGATGATTGATAAAACAATCCCATAACATAATACAGATATCACACACAGCCTCACCAGTCATCAATGAAACTAAAAAAATTAAATAATGATAAAATATTTATTAACATTAATTCATTGATCTGTGCAATAATTGTGTTTTCTGTACACAATACATTTTTATTACGGCTGCACAATCCATGGTTTCAGCACAGACGTCGCGGTGGCTGCATTTGCAATAGCCACATTTCAAGTTTAGAACGTATGTGATTGGTAGATTAATTGTACTTAATTTATACAGTGAATTGTAAACATTGATTTTACATTTGATTAATCAATTTCTGTATCCAAATCTCCAGAAACATATAAAACACTGCTTACTTCATTTCCATCTTTGTTCCAATGTATTTAACTATGATTATAATTTGTGTATTATATTTTACCCAGACACACAATTACAGAATTCACATTTCCATTTACGGCATTTGGCCGACTGCCTTATCCAGAGCGACTAACATTTATCTCTATTATACATTTGAGAAATTAAGGTCTTGCTCAGGGGCCCAGCAGTGGTATTTTGGTGGTGTTGGGAATCGAACTCACAATTATCTGGTATCAAAATCACCACAAATAATCGACAACAATAAATTCTTTTAAATCTGAGCTTTTTAAGTCATCAGGTGAATCTTTTTGCAATTGAAGTATATAACTGCAGAACAACAAATGATCAATGTCAGTTTTTTTCAATATTTCGCAGCCCTAATTTCTACAGTTAAAAATTACAGAATTCGCGTAATTCACGTATAAATATATTGCTCAAATCGCACAAACTGGATTAAGTGGGCATTTGTTGCGTGCCTGTCACTCTCTCTGTGTATGTGACAATAAAATAACAACAATAACAACAATATGATGTTTGTAGTACCTTTCCATATGCTGGTTAATGTATTTCATGCAGGTTTGTAACAGGTTTAGTCTCACTGATCTGACAAACAACTGCAGCTGCAGGTATAGAAGGCTGTAAAGGGTACCAAAACTATCTATAACTATCTATTGTTACACCTCTATACTCTATCCATATACCTCTGTACATTATTTACCCCCACCTCTGTAACTATCAACCCCATACCCTATTTATTACACTGATATTTATTGTAAATAAGCCACTTATGCACTTCTGGTTAGATGCTAACTGCATTTCATTGGCTCTGTACATGTACCTTGCACAATGACAATAAAGTTGAATCTAATCTAATCTAATCTAATCTAATCTAAAAAAGTTTCAAACCCGTAAAGATGCTGGTGGACAGTACGACACAGATACCCTAAAAAAAGTGGTGGATATAGACTTCAATTTAAAAAATGAATACCCAAATATTTTTTATTATCTAGAGAATTAATTTAGATAAAAACCATACAAACTACAATGAGAAATAAATAAAATGTAATCAAAAATACTGTTAGACCTTGTGGTGTAAAAGTTTACAGATCAGTGTGTCATGTCTGTAGAGAGCTTAGTGAAGCAGAAGAGAAGGCATCTGCAAGGAATTACTGGAGCAGCTGCCACTGACATTGAAAGCGACCCAACGCACTGCTTCAGTCTCACTGTCCCAACACAACGAGATTCAAAAGCTGATAACATTTAGAGTTACCATGGTTTCTGGTGGTTCGCTGCCGATTTGTGTTCCATCCTATTAAATGTCCTGTGCAAGGAAAATGATGCAACAATGCAAGTAAAAGCAGCACATTTAGTGTGTCAGAAGTCATCAAGGTCACAGCGGTGACCAATTATTACAATTAATAATAGAAATGATAAAGGACTTTAGAGACTAAATTTGAAAGATCATTTTATTTATTTAAGTTAATTAAGCACAGAACAACAAAATGCAGCAGGGTGTAACGGCGCCTTTGTGACAAACTTTAAATGCAGGCTGTGTTTTTTTTATTGAAATTTTCTCTTGACCTTTGGGAGAGGAACAACAGAGGTCACCTCCCTGCGGTGCTGCTGCCATTTACTTCTTCACTGTGTGTGTGTGTGTGTCCTGAAAACCTCTGATATACAGTGTTGCTCCCTTTTGAGTTGGTCTTGGTAACATTGTGAGTCTGGCTCCACCAAGTCTCTGCCATTAATCAAGGCGGAGTTACAGTGTTATTTATACATTATGCCTTTGAGCGAGCGAGCGAACAGGATAACATCAGCAATGCATCTGCTTACATGTCTGGCCTTCTTTACCTCCTCTACGAGCTGGATGTTTGTTCCACTTTTATGTCACCTACAATTACACAACTGGTTTTCCACATTGTAGAGTTCTGCGTCTTCCTGCATGCACAGCTAAGAACACCATGTTCCTCTAAACGCACAACAAAGACAGTGTAAGAGTGTGAGGGAGAGGCTAAAAAGAATATCAAGCGTGTAGAACAGTGCAGCAGTGAAGCACACACTCCTATCTTTCACTTCTAATTTGAGAGCCGTACAAGTGAAAGTTTTATAAATGTGTGGAATTCGTTCTTCTCACACTGCTCGGTGATCGAGGTATTCATCTGACACTACAGTGCAACGTTAGGTATGTAGGGTCAAGGTGAGGAAGTGATGGCCAATCTACTGCACATTTCTGGTAAATCCTATTAAAAAAATATACTGACGGTGTATATATTAAGGTTAGGCAACACGATGGCTTAGTGGTTAGCACTGTTGCCTTACAGCAAGAAGCCCCGGGTTCTATTCTCTCTGAATACTCCGGTACTCCGGATTGGGGATTCCAAATTGCCTATAGAAGTGAGTGCGTGTTTATGGTCCTGTGATGGACTGGTGACCTGTTCAGGGTGTACCCCTCCTACCCTTTTGCCCTTGCAGAGATGGCTTGAATAGAACCCCGAATTAGGAAATAAGCGGGGATAGAAAATGAATGAATGAATATTAGGGTATCGGCAAGGGCTTTACGATAAGATAGATATTACAATAAAATGCAATACTTCTAGAAAATAATACAATATTTTAAAACAAATAGTTTAAAAACACATAATAAATACAAAGCCGGAGGCGCCCTTATGTGGCAGCGACATCTACAGGAGTGGAGGAGGACACTGAGGATTTAATTAAAATATATACACACACATATACACACACACACACATACACACACACACACACACACACATATACACACACACACACACACATACACACACACACATACACACACACACACACACACACATACACACACATACACATACACACACACATACACACACACATACACACACATACACACACATACACACACATACACACACATACACACACATACACACACATACACACACATACACACATACATACACACACACATACACACACATACACACACATACACACACATACACACATACATACACACACACTGGTCCACAAGATGGCACAAATCACTGAGCAGGATAGAGCTGATTGTCCTGTCTGGAGTGTGAAAGCAAGTGAAAACCGTGCATTAATAGAGCTGAAGCCATAGACACACATTAAGGCAGAGTTGTTTTTGCTATTTTCTTGTTTGCGCCTCTTTGTGACTGTGGTATGGTTGTTGGTGTCAGTTTGAGAATTGTAAAAACCATTTATTTTCTGGACATCTTGGTGTATAGAAATATATACATTCAGGTGTATAGATCAGATTAACTTGGATAAATAAAAGCATGCTAAAACTCACACCAGAGAAGAATGAGCTAAAGACCAGATCAGGTTACGTTCCTGTTTTAAACAGGAACCTGAAGTGGTTGGTAATGTAATGGCAGGTGTAAGAGCTGGAATTTGATAATTATTCCAAAGGGGAAGTGGTAGTGCAGTGGTTAAGATGTTACTTGGAAGGCTGCTACAGGGAAGATCAGGGTTAAAAAAAAAAAAGAATTTACTTCGCTCTGCCAAATGCTGTAAATGTAAATCTATGTACACTGCTCTGTACCTGTAGGGAAGCTGGTTGTGGTATAATGGCAGGCTATAGAATTCTCCATCATGAGATATGTGTGTAGCAGTAACAGGAGTGACAGGTGTGAAGCCTCCCGCTGGCTGTACAGTGTTACTATAAAAACTTTAAATAAGCTTACATAAAACTTAACATCTTACAGTAAGAACTTAACACTCATCTTCTGATCAATCAGATTCCAGAATAGAAGCGAACTGTGGTACAGGTAGGTTAAAGGACGTAGATGCACCTAGTTTACTTTTACATTTACATTTTGGCAGGCACCCTTATCTTTTTTATACAGCTGAAATGGGGGGGGGCAGCAGTGGTAACTTGATAGTGCTGCGATTCAAACTCTGATCTTTTAAGTGGCAGGCCAATGCCTTAACCACTGCTCCACCACTTCCCCACGTTTGCATGTCACAGGGGTTGGATGTGCAGTTTTAGTCTTTTCGTATCTGTCAGAGAGCAAACAGCATCATTTACACTCTGTGAGCCCTCCTGACACTGTACTCAGCATGGTGCATACTGCAATAGTTGTTCAGATGAAACACTATCCTATTCTTAGGCTGTGGTTAATTCCAAACATCAGACGAAACGGTTCAGTATACTTACGGTGTTTACTTTCAAACAAACTTGCTATTAATTTAAATATCCTTCTTGTGCATTTGGGGTTTTAACTTCACTGTTAATATTATTCTAAGCAGAGCACTCCTCAGTTTTCCTCAGCCTTAGCTTCAGAGCTGTCACTTTATAGGAGCTCAGCTCTGCCATGACGCACAAAGACAGGGTTTTTTTCCCTATAAAATACGAGCTGCCCACTCTTCATACTTTTTCTATAGTCAGTATGAGAGAGCATGGTTCAGGTGCCAATCACCACCACTTTGCTTAGGGAGATTTCTATAAACCCGAATGATTACATGGAGTCTAAATTATATAAACACAGAGTTATAATCCACAGAGCTTCAGAATAAAGACACTGAGGAGATCTCACCATGTGGGTGTGTAAAATTAGACTAGTTGTTAAATCGCAGATCTTACATAAGACTTTGTGACTAAAAGGTGTAGGAACGTGTCAGTCGAAGTCAGACATGGCTGTCACACCCAATCTACAATACACACGCACACAAACACACACACTCTTCTTTTTAATCATGCAAATATCATCAACATTTCAAATGTAAAAATAGAGTAATATCATTACTTACCTAACTTACGTTGACTGATTTACATTTACGTTACTATTTAATTAAAACCCTCAGTGTGTTAAGTAACTTCCTTCTGAAGTTGTTGCTGACACATACACCCATTTTCTCACAAACAAGCATGGCGGAAAAAATAAGGGTGCCTCCAGCTCTGTATTTGTTGTATTTTAGCCGTTTGTTTGACAAATTCTGCCTTCTGACATGAGCTCACATTAGCAGTACTCTTTCTCTCTCTCTCTCTCTCAAACATAACCTTCAGTGTTTATTCTTAATTTATGCACATTTGTTTTGATTAGTGTTATTACATTTACAGCATCCCAGTTGAAGGTTAGGGGCCTTAACTAATAGGCGGTGGTGGTGTTAGGAATTCGCCCACAATCTTCTGACCAACAGTCCAACAGCTTAACCACTAAACTATATGTAAACACCAACGGACTCCATTTCAGACCAACTCACTACTTTACAATAAAACCACACATTGATGTTTCATCGGGAAAGATGCAGAGTTAATGAGGAAAAGAACAAATGATGGTATAAGTAAGGTTAATAGTAAGTGATCTTAACATTTACAGCATTTAGCAGACGTCCTTATCCAGAGCGACTCACATTTATCTCTTTTATACAACTGAGCAATTGGGGGGTTAAGGGCCTTGACCAGAGGCTCAGTGGCTGTAACTTGGTTGATGGAAATCGAACCCCGATCTTCCAATTATCAGAAAACCATTAACCACTGTTCTATCACTTCCCCCATATAACTACACTGGTAGTGGTAGTAGTAGTAGTAGTAGTAGTAATGGTGGCTGAAATGATGTTAATTGGTTTAGTGCTGGTAGCTGTAGTTAAAGTGTTGTACAATCTTCAATTTAATTTAATTTACTTACATTTTATTCGTATAGCGCTGTTTACAATGGTCATTGTCTCAAAGCAGCTTTACACAATCAAAGATAATAATACAATGTGAATAAAACAGAAGTCAGAAAGCACATGGAAACACTTCAACGGGTTAAAAAAATGCAACTAGGAAGATCTGAGGATGTGCAATGATGTACAACTCGCATATTAATGGTGCATGTCTGTAAAAAAAATTAAAACTGATCGTAAGCACCGCGCAAATCAGCGTTCATGTAAACACTGCATTGCACAACACTGTCAATCTAATTGATCTTATTTCGACTGAAACAAACATAGTAAGTGTATCAGGCTCGTATCACTGTTTGGAAATGGATATGAGGCAAACTGCTGTGGTTTAGAGTTCATTTATCATGGAGTAACAGCCAGTGGCACACTTTCACTTCCTTCTTCCTTGGAATTAAGAGACACAATGAGAAGACGTTCCAGCAGAGGCCTAATTCTGTTCGTAAGGATTTAAACACCTGATAAAGCTCTGAATAGAATGGGGCAGCTTTTACTCAGACTCTGATCATACTTAGAAGAGAAATACACTAATCTAAGTCTGTAGAGTAACTAAGTAACACTGAATAAGTCATTATTATTAAAAAACATTATTATCTAACCATATAATAACCTTATTAAAAATAAAGCATTTTAAAGTACCTGGCAAAATAATCAGAGATTCTTTTACCATTTTGTCTATTCATTTATTCTGATGTCTGTCCTGTCATTTTCTTCGATTTGAATTTTGTTTTTTTGCTGTTGCCTGCTTGGACCTTGATCAACCAGAGACATGGAAGTCATAAAAATATTTCTATCTATACAAATGTATAGGAAAAAAATGATAGATAAAAATAATCAAAAACTGATTGATAATTTCCCCGATTTATTAGTAAGCATTACATTCTTGAGCAGTGACTTGCCTGTTGCTGCCGGTTCAAATGACGGTGAACCCAACACCTTCCCCCTTCTTCTAATCGCACAGCGCTGAGACGAAGCTGACGCTTACATAACTGCCTCCTGGCCTTATAGTGTGTGTTGTCCTACATACAGTTTTCTGTAGGGGCTAATCATACAATGTGTGGAAGCACATCTATTTTGTGTGTGTGTGTGTGTGTGTGTGTGTGTGTGTGTGTGTGTCATAAAAAACAATGCTCACAGACACAGAGTTTGATGTGGAAAAACGTCTCATCAAAGAAGAAGCTTCACAAGACACAGAAGATTACGTCAAACCTCACGCTGCTTTACTGACAGAACTGAGAGTACGTCAGTGTGTGTTGATTTACCCGAGGGGGATATGGAGTCCAATTTTACTGCATATATAGTTCAGCAGAGGTTATCATCATCAATATGCAAATAAAATGCATTTAAAAACAAGCACTATTCCTACATTCACGGTTAGCTCAGTGTGTCAGCATCGTCAAACTAAGGCAATGAGAGGAAAAGGGAGCATTCTGTGTGTGTGTGTGTGTGTGTGTGTGTGTGTGTGTGTGTGTGTGCGCGTGCACACGTGAATAAGCGCATCGGTACTAGCCTGCTTTCAGTCTGTATCCTCATGTCTATTTTCTCTGTATAAACACCACAAACATTTTGTACATTTTGTGTCCAGCATTTATAACAAGATGGAGAGAGAGAGAGAGAGAGAGAGAGAGAGAGAGAGAGAGAGAGAGAGAGAGAGAGAGAGAGAGACAATGCGAGAGAGATGGAGATAGAGAGAAAGACTCACAGATCGAAGGAGGAACAGAAACGCTGCTATGTCCAGATTTTCTCCAAACTGCACCCCACATGCTCCTTGTCTCTGTGATGTGAGGCTCATACTGAGCATGCTCAGAATGCACACATCAGATTATACACAGCTCCAGCGCAGAGGTTACCGCCGATACCGCGATCAGCACCGCTACACGGGTTACTACCCACACACTCTTACTCTCTCAAACACACACACAATATTACACATAGCTTTTACAACACACTGAGCAGAGCACTTATTGTTCTTCTTTAAAATCATCATGAGCACAAATATGTAAATATGCCAGTGTCAGTTGACACTTTAATTGTTCTAGAAACATAGAACTAATCAGGTAACTGGGTTTAGTAATGAAATGGGCAGAATGACTATTACAAGATCACCTGTTTACTTTAAAGGAAATGATTAACTAATATGGGCTCCAGATTAGAAAATATTGTAATGCTAAGGCTTAGCAAAATCTGACATTTTGACCCTTTGATTTCACTTTGATTTAATCAAAATCAAATCAAATCAAATCGCAATTCACTCTGCAATTAGCTAATTGCAAAAGACTGCAATGTGAATGCGATATAAAAAGTCCCAGAGCAAATGCATGACTGCCCTCTTTAAGTGACAATCATACAAGCCAATTAAGTGCTCACAATTTCATGCAGCCATTTAGCATGCTGGCCATGTGTGTGTCACGCCCACCATTAAAAAACAAAACAAAAAGGAAAGCATGATTAAGCTGAATTATGGCTTCTTCCGAATCTGATGGATCAATTAATCAATTTATACCCAAAAAAACCCAGCACATATACTTATGTATATAATATGGTATTATTTCAGTCTCAATTTACAGACACCGAACAAAAAAAAGGTCATTTGCAAGAGTAAATAGGGCCACAGGCAGCTATTTGAGGAGTGTGTTGGTAAAAAGTTGCCTGCAAGTCTTGCCAGTGAAACTCAGTCTAGTAGCAAGCAACAAGTATAATTTTAGCAAGTAGAAAGTATAATTTCAGAATTCTGTGTGGATATTACAGAATATAAAAAGACATTTAAAAAAAACACCAGGAGATAACTAACGCCATAACCCGCTAAAGACATAGTGCCTTTTAATGAGTGACAAAAGCGTAATTTAATAACCTCAGAGCGTTGGATAGAAGATATAAAATTCCCTCTTGCACATATTTTAGCCGAGTTTCAAGTCCACAGTTTTACACTGAATATACAAATAAAGTTGAGGTGGAATATTACGTTATAACAACAGACCTGTGGTTAAACCGGACTACCGAACCGTATCTTACTTTCACTGCGCACTATGTTAATGCTGACTTCTAGCTGAAGACTCATGCAGAACTACTGATAATTTAGCTAGAATTTCTAGTCATTTGTTTCTATTGGAAGTGGTTTGCACTAGAAGAAAAATATATATTTCGTTTAATGGATATTAAAAAAACATTTTCTGGAATAATTAAATATCTTTTCATTTTGCATTTAGACAGCACTGACTGCGAAGAAACTATCTATTTGGTAGAAATTACACTGCATCTGCTAAACTACAAGGAATTAAGAAATCTATAAAATGTGTGCTGCAAACTAAAAAGACTGAATCGCAAATGCAATTAGGGCTGTCACGATTTTCAAATTTCGGTGGCGATTACTTGTCAAAGGAATAATTGCGATTATTAAGCTGGTAATGGAGCGTTATTAAAGTGCGCTTGGCGCGTCAGAAAACCCAGACGCTCCGACTTTCAAATCACGCTGCTCCACTCACTCACTGTGGCTAAAAGTAGGGTGCTGCAAGTAAAAAAATTAGAATAATTGCAGTTGGATTTAACGATCGAGGTTAGCTCAAATAACTGCAATTATATGATTATTCAATAATTGTGACAGCCTTAATAGCAATAACGTCATAAAAATCGCAATTAGATATTATCCCTAAATCGCACAGCCCTACTGGAGTTTACATTAGTTAACTTTAAGAGCTTCAGAACACTCAACAAAATAAATAGGAAAAAAGAAAAACATAAAATAAGAAAAAAAATACTAGAAGAAAAATCACCATAAGATAAAGAATGTATTTTTATTTTTTGTGATAACTAGGGTGATTGACTGGTTCTTCCTTTACATTAGGGACATTTAGGAAACCAGAATATTTGTTCTTATTAATGGTTAGTAATTAATAATCCTTTCCTGGGTAAATGCTGCCCCTTCCTTTAAGAAAAAAAACCAAGGAAAATATAATTCCTGGCTTTAGAAGCTAGGTTTGTCTCTGTGTGATTGAAGGATTAATGATCCATTCAGTCACTGACATTCTCCATATGTTCCTTTCAGGAAATCCCAAACAGAAACCATCTTAAAACCTTCCGAACCTACAGTCACTAACTAACATTAACATAACCCATTGACTTTAACTAATTAACTTTAATTTTAACATACATGCTGGGTACAATTGGGTACAACTGTATATGTTTTACAATTCTTGATCAATTTTGTAACAAATTCAAGTGTGACCATAACCAAAAACCACTTTATAAACTACAATTATAAATTATGTGCTAACTAGTCTTGATATTGATCTTGCTTACCTATAGCAATACAATAAAGTTACTCAATGGCAATGCTCTCTCACATATTTAGCTATTCTTACTGCACTTATTTTTGCCATTGGTATAAGTGTCAGTGGGCAGTGGTAAGAGACAATGAATGTACAGTTTTATACCATTATGCTGATTTAGTCTTTCTCCAATCCTACAGTAGGAAACCACGCTATAGAGAAGGTGCCAAAATCCAGGAACCCAAATTAACATTAACTTATTCACTTTATTTATTACCATTAACCCATTAACTTTCATTCAACCGTCTATACCCATTTATCACTAATCAAGGTCAAGGGGATCAACTGGAGTCTTTCCCAGCTGTCACTGGGCAAAACGCAGGGGTCAGTTCACACTTACACTCACCCCTATGGGTAATTTAGAATCACAACTGAGAGAACCTGAAGTAAATCCACACAAGCAGAGGAATAACATGCAAACCCCACACTAAAAGGCCCCTGCAGGGGATACAAACTTGGGACCTTCTTGCTGTGAGGCAACAGTGCTAATCACTAAGGCACTGTGTTGCCCTCATTAAATGCCTAAAATTAACCTATTATCTTTAACCCATTCGTTTTATTCATTAACAGTAACCCATTAAGTTCATACTTAAAAATTAATCTATTAACTTTAACCCGTTTATTTTTTACAATAAAATTAATCTATGAAGATTAACCCATGAAAATTAACCCACTAATGTTATCCATTAACAATTACCCATTATCTTTATCCATGAATATTAACCCATTCACATTAACCCCATATGTAACTATAATTATAAATGAGAGGGATTTATAGAGATTAGTCAGAAAGAGAGAGCGCAAGAGAGCAAAGAGAGAGACCATCAATGCCATCACTACATTACCTCTGTCTAGTTGCCATGGCTACCATCTGTCTTTATTGCACACACATAAAAAAACGCACATGCACACACAGCACTGCCAGCACACAGTGACAGAAGAACACATCTCTATAAGGCCTTGCTGTGCCTCAGTGAAACAAGTACCACAAAGCAACAACAAACTGTGTCAGAGTCAAGTCCTGAAGGTGAAAGAGCTGATTCCTGAGTGTGAAAGTCGAGTCCTGAATCCTAAGTGTAAAAGAGTCATATCCGGAGTCCTGAAGATGAGTGTTAAGACCTTAGTCTGAGAGAGTTTAGTCTTCAGTCGTGAGTCTAAGAAGGTTGAGTCCTGAGTGTGACAGTTGAGTCCTGAGTGTGAGAGACAAATCCTGAAGGTGAGAGAGTCGAGTCCTGATTTTAAGAGTCGAGTCCTGAGTGTCAGAAAGTCGAGTCTTGAGTCCTGAAGTTGAGAGAGTCGAGTCCTGAGTGTGAGAGAGTCGAATGAAATTGTGAGGCTGAGCGAGTTTACTCTCAAAGAGACAGAAGCAGTTATTACACTGTAACCCATATTACTAACCTGCACTCATCTCAACTTTACTCACTGATCAAATTCTATCAGTACCCAGGTTCATGATCACACAAACAACCTATTGCCAGTGCAGAAAAGATCTATAGTAATATAGTAATAATTTACTAAATCCTAGAGTAACAATTCTTTCAGGAAAATTTTAGATGAAACATTCTGAGATACAACAGCATTCTTCTTGAACCATCAGACACACAACACCACCACAGCATCAGCTCCAGATATTACTCTTAAAAAAGTATGTTGCACCAATAACCCCTGCGGTATATGTCAATCACAGGTAAAAGTTACATCACCGCACACACAATACGGAATAGAAAAAAAAGATGGTCAGGTGTTCTAAAAATTTGTTCGATGGAGAGAACAATGTGTTCTACTTAGTACTGTATATATTACAATCTGGCACAAACAAGTCCTGCAAAAATACTGTACATGCTTTTTTACCCCACAATGAGATACTTTATATGAGTGTGTAGATATTTGTCTCTTTAAAGATTTTCTTCTTAATTATAGCGTTTAATCAGAGATTGTTTGATGGAACATCTGGTTTAAATGAGATTAAGCAAATGAGTTTACTGTGAAAGCTGTGTGTAATACAGTGATGCTAAATAAGGAGCTAGTTCCCCCTGCTGGACTCCAGCAGCTATCACACACACATAGAACATACAAATCCTCCACTTTACTATAGCACCATGACTAAACATGTTTATTATCATTAGTGCTTTATTTTCTGCCACATGACCCTAGCTGTTATGTAAGTTTTGTCTGAGTCCTGATCTTAACTCTAATTAGCGAGTGGTGTCAGGGTGGAGCAGGAAATACTAAATCAGAACTGAAATCAGTGTGTGTGGTAATAAACATGGGCAAAACTGGAGCGCTGATCTGAGAGAAGCTGAATTTAACACAGTTTTTAATATGCCTCCAGTAGCATGACGGCACTCCAGCACCATTAGCATCCCGCTCCTCATACTACTCGTTCCCATGGTCTAGATTGTAGGTTGTTTTTTTTTGTTTTTTTTTTTACTAAAGAACGGCAACAACAACCATAAAGCAAATATATTTAAAGGAAATAGAAAACGATGCATAAAGCACATCAATCTGGCAGGTTGTCTTTTATCAGATGTTTGCTGGTTCAGAGACGTTATTTGGTGTGCTCAAGCGGATAAACAAACACACTCTGAATTGTCAAGTGAATCATTCAAACGTAGACTGTGATTGTCTGGTGGTGAAGGTATGAGCTAAAGGTAAGGGTTTTTCTTTTCTTCACCGTCTCTGTTTTGCTGTTGTATACAGGCTAAATACACATTTGAAGTATGTTTAAATCGGGTTGCACAGTCACATGGCAGCCATGAATGAAAGGGTGTGTAAGCAGATCTGTGCAGCTCTTCAAGCGGATAAAATAGTGCTTCATTAGTACAAATAGTGAGGTGACTGATTAAAGGAAAGAGCGGTGAAGATACCTTACACATTAAAAAAAAACAGATTTAACATATAGTAAAAACTTACTAAAAACCATCAGATTTAATTGCCATTGGTTGTAGTCTGGTAATAAACACACAGTATTAAACTTGTGTAGTCTCTTTCTGGTTGTAAAGTCATTCACTTTCACTTTAACAGTAGCAGGAGCCTGCTATAGGTCCTGTGATGACACTTTAGGCTTTTGCTCCTGGGGTAAACTTGCTTGGACGGCCAGACCTGGGCATGTTGTTGCTTGGACGGCCAGGCTATTTTGCGGCTATTTTTGAATCTCTTTCATACTCATGAGCTGCTACAATCTTCTTTCTGAAGGCCTCAGGCAGCTCTTTCGATCTCACCATGGTGTCCACTGTCACAACAACAGTCAAGAGCACACCAAACTAAATGTCTGAGGTTTAAATATATATAAAACTGGTGTTGTGGCAACACCGGTGACACAGTCAACACTGACTATCGCAGCAAGACAAGTTCAAAATGACATGATTGGGACACGCTTTCTTTTTTTAAAATAATCAATTTGCATCAGACTAGTACGTTGTTTAAAGGAAACTATCAGGTACAAAAAAACATGTAATTTTATTTATATTGTTTGGCTGTGTAATTATTTACAATCACAAAACAATCACGATTTGAGCACATGCTATTTTTAAATCGCATCAGGGTATGGTTTCATTTATTAATTAATTCTTATTATAATTCAGAATACTGCAAAATTCTTGTGTGCATGTTTAAAATGTTTATCAATCACAGCTCACTTAGCACACCGCATGGTATGCTTTATGCTGACTTTTCTGCATTTAAAGCCATGTCTGTCACATCTGGTGCAGGTAGCGTTTTAACCATCACAACACACACACACCTTACACACACACACACACACACACACACACACACACACACACACATACACACCACAACACTTAGGCACACACACACACACACACACACAGATTCTGGTCTAAAAATTGGAATTCTTTCCAAAGTTCCTGTCCTCATTTCGTTATTGACATCTAGAATAAAATAATAATGACTCTATTTAGCAATTTTATGGTTGTCAACCTTTTGTTATATTTTGTAAAAATGTTTTGTTCTCTTATAACTTTATAATCCTTTTCTAGAGTATTATATCATTTAAAGGGGGCAGTGGTGGCTCAAATGGTTAAGGTGCTGAGTTGCTGATCTGAAGACCAGAAACACCTGGGTTCAAGCCCCACCACCGGCAAGACAGCCATTGTTGGGTCCTTGAGCAAGACCCTTAACCCCTCCTGCTCCAGGGGCGCTGCATCATAGCTGACCCTGCGCCCTGACCCCCAACTTACCAAGATGGGATATACGAAAAAAGCATTTAATTGGCTCTGTACACGTACCTTGCACAATGACAATGAATTGAATATTTATTTATTATTTCAGCTACATCTTCATCCACTATTTTCTCAGGACTGTATTCTATAGTTTCTTCCCAGTATCTCTTTAGTTCCATGACCTACTTGCGATTTCTTTGCTAAAAATAAACTGTGTTGATTTACCCCTTTCCTCTAAGTTCTTTTGTTATTATTAAAAAAAATTACAATATGATTATTTTGTCCATATTGCACAGCCTTAGCATAATAAATTATTTTAAATTGTGCATCACAGGCTTTTACAAATATAGGGTTTAAACTGTGTTTTCAAAATAAAACCAATTCATTACAGCAAATATAGTGACAAAAGGTCATTTGTGGCCTCCCAAAATTTGATAAACATTTTTAAAAGAAGGAGGTGTTCCAAACTAGACAGTTTATCAGAAATGTGCTCCAGCATTGACCTTAATAATGATTATCCTGAACTATAGTATTATATCACTAACAGTGATGCATGGGACAAGCAGACTGGTTACATATAAGAAACATTTTAAAGGTAAGAAACAGACTAAGCAGCTCATCACAGACACAGAAGTGGACAAAAAACACTCCACAATTGTATCTCTTCATCTCTTGCTTTGGCACAGAAGCATGTGCACATGTGGGAGTGGGCCATTTAACTACAGAACACATCTGGAACAACTACACATCTGGAATGCTGACCAAAATCAAAGCAGCCCTGTGATTTTAGGGTGCATGAAAGGGCAAAAACAATGAGACTAAAAGAACACAGTGTTGGTGGTTTTGATGTAATGCAGTAGTGCCTCTAAATTTGATCTTTGGAAGGAAAATGAGTCCGAATATTTACTCATGTAAAGGTACAAGGGCTGTTTTACACAAAGAGCATCAGTGAGTGAACTCAGAGTGGAGTTCTAGCCAGAACTTAAACCCCACTTTAACACCTCCTGTAAACATGATGTTTTGTTAGCAAGCAAAATTCATGGTTCTGACAAGTGAGGCATGTTACAACATTAGTCTTGCTGTGATACTTAGTGTTGCTGGTGTTACGCTGCATATCATTTTGCCCATTGAGGCACCTCCCCCAACTGTTGCTTCATGAGATGAGACAATTACACCACGAGACGAGACATGAGGCTGGGTTCACTAGAATGAAACGTGATTTTTAGACTTTTTAAAAGAAATTTTCAATGATGAAATACAGGAAAAAATAGTCTTTCATTCAACTGAAAAACACAAAATGCAAATGCACAAATGCATTTTAAAATCAACTTGTATTTTATGAAATGAAACTTTTTTTTTTTATTGAATTATATGTGGTAATTTAAAACAGACTGTATTTGCCACCAACTTTTTTTTTGCCACCAACTTTTTTTTGCCACATCCATTATTAATTTGTGTAGAAGCAGCTGTTGAACTTCGGTGAAAAAAAACCCATCTACGCGTCTTACCCAGCTAAGCAAACGAGCGACACCAAATCCAGTCTGTGAAGCGAGGTTTACTGTGTGTGATGTTTCCGTCTTGTCTATCACAACAGACTAGGTTATTGAGTTGCAATGTGGTAATCTGTCAGCACTAGTGGTGCAACAAATCACAAAATTTGCTTCGGATCACATTACAAAACTCGGTTTGGATCACATTACAGTTTTTGGATCACAGATCAGATCATTTTTCAGATTGGCAAAAAAGGGGAAAATTTAATTTGCATTTATTACAAAAAAAAATGTACTTCAAGGAACTGTGATTTTAACAGAAATAACCCTATGGCACCTATATTATTAGCAAAAATAAAATAAATGAATTACCAACTTAATAAAATATTATATATGTAATATATTCACTCCTCAGTCATTAAAGTGTAACGTGTAAAACAACCTGAGACCTGAAAAAAAAATTGTATTGTATCACAGAGGCGGTGTGTCTGTAGCACCGGACTTCCTCATTTGCTTTTAGACCCTTCTGCATGCCTTTATTACCCCTCTTCTTCTTGTTCTCTCTGTCATTCAGTGCAGATTATTTTTCCAGAGAAATGATGAGGGCCTGCGGGACTGGTGACTGCAGAAGACCGAAGAGGTCGTTTCTGACTCCCACACAGGCTGTGTGAATAAGAGCCTATGGAGGAGTGATCATCAAATTGACGCACACACATAGGAAAACGCACACACAGACAGAGTATAACAGACACAAAGAGAGCCAGTGAAAGACTTAACTAGCAACACACACACACACACAGTGACAAATATTTCTACAAAATGTTGCTGTCCTAGAAAATTTTGCAGCTGTTGTGCGTGATGTTCATTACCCACAATGCAGCTTGTCTACCTAAAACACATTCTTTAAAAACTTTACACACCTCTTTGCCTAAGGTTGTTTATATATATAGGCATGAGGCTTGTGGTGTGAAGAACACTGTGCCTGCTGTGAAGCATGGTGGTGGAAGCAGCATGTTTTGGGAAGAAGAATTTAAATATTTTCTTGCCTGACCTGTGTTAGGCTTCAAGCTGATGTGTGAGGGATAACTGAACACAGAGCTGTACTGTACTCCAGAATTTTACACTCCCCTCCTACTCTCTTCATCACACACACCGAAGCAACTTACCGAAGCAACTATAAATGGTTGGATACAGGAGGTGACAGGTTCCACTCCCACTTTTACACAGAGGAACATTATAAGACGTAACCGCACTTATTAAACTGATACAGTAGAAGATTAGAGGAAAATTAGACTGCTAAATGCTGCAGATCCCACACAGACTAGTGAGTGTGTCATGGTTCCCGGGCACTGAGTAAATCATGTTCTTACAGTAATAACCCCCAGGGGGGGTGGAGTCGGGTCTGTCGCTCAGAGACAGGACAGCCCTGCTGAACAAGACGTCAGCTTGTGTCAGTGACACACAAACACACAGACAACATGCAGGATATTTTACCATCACACTTTAACAATCAATTAGTTATTATCAACAGCAATATTTCACTCCAACTCCAGTGGCATTATTTTAAAACAAAATATCCACATTCATTTACAAAACATAAACTAAAAAGGGATTTTAGATTAGCTGAGAGGTGGAACAAAACATCTACCAAGATCTCAGACTCCATCATAAACAGTAAAAACTCAACCTTTCACGCAAACACAAACACTCGCATACTCCTACACATACAAACTTGCACCTATAAATGCACACACCTACATTAGCACTTACATGTGCACACACATAAGGAATTATCACCAGAGTAAAAGCTATCCATGAGTGTGTATATATATATATATATATATATATATAAAAATATTATAATATGTATATTATATTAAATACAAAATTTTCACATGTACTCCTGTGTAAGCTACTGGATATTAGTGTGTCTTTATTATGTAAGTATTTATCAGGAGGTGGTGGCACACCTAAACCTAATTATGAACCCTAAACCCAACCCCCAAACCCTAACCCCTGACTGTTGGGCCCTTGAGCAATGCCCAACTGCTCAAAAAAAGAGATAAATCACTCTGGATAAAGGCGTTGTAAATGTAATATAAAATATGTAATTTACATTTACAATTTACAAGCATTTTGCGTCCTTATCCAGAGAGACTTACATTTATCTCTTATAAACAATTGAGCAATTGGGGTTTAAGGGCCTTGCCCAGGTGCCCAGCGGTGGTGGCTTGGTGGTTCCTGGAATCGAACCCTGGTCTTTCTGGTATTAGCCCAACACCTTAACCACTAAGCCACCACTTCCCCATGTGAACTAAATGTAATGTAACGTAAATGTAATGTAATATAAAGAACAGCCTTGTACATGAACACACCCAAAGCTGACCCACAACGCGTTGGGACAGCTCTCATCAGAGAAAACGGATAAGATGGGAACCCAAAGCCGTGGGAATCTTTGTTCTGTTATTGTTAGACTGCATACACAAATACAGGCACACACACACAAGATTATTGTGAAGTAACAGAGGACATGACGAGGTATCACTTCTCCTGATCTGACACGACTCTTCATGGACCAGCCAGTCTTAACTTCTTAAGCATAAGAATGTAGATGTACTGAGGACTGAGATATTAGGAGTGTTCAGCTTGCCCACCTTACATCCTCATGACAAATGCATAAACACATTCTTACTATCTCAAGCAGAGCCCTATAAAGCAGCATTAGTTTTACAGGCCGCAAGATTCTGGCATTTGCCAAATATGCAAAGTTGAGAGAGGCACCCGAGATTTGTTTAAGCAAAACCAATTCCAGGGCACATGATCAAGGCTTCAACCAGAAACACCCCAACCACATGACCTTATTCAGAGAGACAGACATCCAACATGCAATAAAAACACAAACCGCTAGTAACCACTTTACACAGAAAAGAGTGTAAGTTAGTCCCTGATAAACAAGCTGGTGGCAACTGTGGCAAGGAGAAACTCCCTGAGATGAAGCAGGAAGAAACTTTGAGAGAAACCAGACTCACGAGGGAATCTATCCTCATCTGAGTGACACACACTCTCCATTACATCTTATGGTAATTGTGATTAAATGTAATGTAAACTGTAGCCTTGGGTCAGAGGAGCGGAGTGAGTCCCCGTCCATACTCAAAGCGCCTTAAATTCAAGAATAAACGAATAAAAAAAATTTCTACACAGTTTATTCAATGATATAAAGCCTCAAGCTGAAAACAACCACCGCAGGCGACCAGGAGCTCCTGTATTATTTAGGGCGTCCTGGAGAAACTGCTCCACTGACAGCGAGCAGAGCTTCAACCCAGATGGGACAGAAAAAAACATTGTAATACTTGTGTTTACTTTTAAAAGTCAACATTACAAGCTAAAGAACTAAAAAAAAACCTAGGAAAAACACATGATTCACTGTTATGATTCAGAGGTAAATTTCATTATCATTAGTAACTGTAACTACCACTAAGGAGAAGAAGCCTTTATTATTGCTAGCATCACATTACAGCACAGTGGAATTGTTTTTCCTCAAACAGGAGAGTTACTATACTGTTTCCTAAAGTAGACAGGGTTGAGAAGCCTGATCAAGGGTCAAACAGTTAAATTTGGGCAGCCCAAGGGCTTCAACTTTAAATCGTCAAGCTAAAGAATCAACCAACTGAGCCGCCAATTCCATGAGCTACCACATACTAGTCAGGGGTTAACTTTACAGCGCTTTAACATAATTCAATAATCGCTCACTTTTCATGAACTTAAGACAGCCAATAAGAGTTTCTTTAAAGTTGGTGGTTGTGGTTAATTTACAGCTTTATCTGACAACATAAACAAGCTTCTGCAGCTTTCAGACAGTGACTGTTTTTTCATATTTAATTCTGTTAAGATGTTTTTAATTAATCTAAATGAGGTGACTAAATGAGGTGACTACAACTACAGTTGTACTGATTTATGTTTCTGCTGTAAACATCAACACTCTGATCAGGGGAAGTGTTTAAGATGTTTGACTGCTTATTGCAAGATCGACAGTTTGATACCCAGCACCATCAAGTTACCACTGCTGGGCCCCTGGACAAGGCACCTAACCCACAACTGCTCAGTTGCTGTAAATGTAAATTTATTAACTTATGTTGTTTCACTATGAGATGTCTCTCTGCATGAGCACTGAATTGCTTGTGCCACTCAGGTTAAACCAGGCTATTGTAGGCCTTCACATTATGACATTAGATCAAATGTCTATTTATTTAACAAAATATTTGTTAATTGACAATTTTTTTTATTGTGGATAATGTCCATGAATTGTTTTAGCCCAATTATCCTGTCAACAGGAATCAGTAAAGCCCCCCCAAAAATGATAAAGAGCTCATGTTATAAAAACTGGAAAAAAGCTTGTTTAGCAAAAGAGGCATGACACTGATGAGGTCATTTCCTTGGCACACTCTTTTATCAGTAGGCACCTGAAGGCGAGGATAGCTAGGCTAACTGGACAGACAAGAAAAGACAAGAGGGTTTCTTTTAGAGTGTGTCCAGAGTAAGAGAGATAATGATGAAAAATGTAGCGTCTTAAACTCTGCCTGAGGAGCGCTCCTGTCCTACACTGCTCTTATACACACTTTGGGGTTCAGAGCTGCTTTCACACACAGCTGATTAACATCCTGCTTAACACAAAAGAGACAGCATTAAACAACAGAAAGCTGGACGGAAGAGCAAGGACAAACACCAAGGATGATTAGGACAATCTGAGATATACGTTTTAAACTAATGAATTTAAAACATCACACACACATCACACATCAGAGCTGAAGGGGTTAAAGCTTCATCACAGTTCAGATCTCATGATCTAAACAAAGTGTTTGTGTGTGTGTGTGTGTGTGTGTGTGTGTGAGCGTGTGTACATATTTTCCACCATATAAGGTCAGCTGACTGCAGACAGGAAGAGAACAGTGTGTTGTGTAGAGGATCTACGAGTGTAGGTATTGGAATAAAAGATCTTCTCTGAGGCACTAAACCAGTACAATGGAACATTACTGCAGCTGTACTCCCAGTTACACCAGTACCAAGGAACATTACTGCAGCTGTACTTCCAGTTACACCAGTACTATGGAACATCACTGCAGCTGTACTCCCAGTTACACCAGTACCAAGGAACATCACTGCAGCTGTACTTCCAGTTACACCAGTACTATGGAACATTACTGCAGCTGTACTCCCAGTTACACCAGTACGATGGAGCATTACTGCAGCTGTACTCCCAGTTACACCAGTACGATGGAGCATTACTGCAGCTGTACTCCCAGTTACACCAGTACACCAGTACGATGGAGCATTACTGCAGCTTGTACTCCCAGTTACACCACGTACCAAGGAACATCACTGCAGCTGTACTTCCAGTTTACACCAGTACAATGGAACATTACTGCAGCTGTACTCCCAGTTACACCAGTACCAAGGAACATTACTGCAGCTGTACTCGCAGTTACACCAGTACCAAGGAACATCACTGCAGCTGTACTTCCAGTTACACCAGTACTATGGAACTTACACCAGAACATTACTGCAGTGTACTACCAGTACTACTGTACTGCACTGTACTCCCAGTTACACCAGTACTAAGGAACATTACTGCAGCTGTACTCCCAGTTACACCAGTACGATGGAGCATTACTGCAGCTGTACTCCCAGTTACACCAGTACGATGGAGCATTACTGCAGCTGTACTCCCAGTTACACCAGTACGATGGAGCATTACTGCAGCTGTACTCCCAGTTACACCAGTACCAAGGAACATCACTTCAGCTTAACTTCCAGTTACACCAGTTCTATGGAGCATCACTGCAGCTGTACTCCCAGTTACACTACTGCAGTGGTTGGCTGTGGTGTTTAGAAGATGTCAGGCTGATTCAGATTTTCTGAAGATAATCATCACTGCTAAACTGAACCACAGTGACGTCGTCATGGCACATACTTTCAGCTGATACTCTACCGAGTTTTCCAGGCTTTTTTTCCCTTTTAGCAAGCGCTAACATGTGAGCACACACACACACACACACACACACACACACACACACACACACACACACACACACACACACACACACACACACCCCCAGGCAGACGTGCGCACACACACTCCCAAGCACCCCCCCAGAACACACACAGACGTGCATTCACCTCACCTCAGTGTGACATTTACTTCTAGCACAGCCAGATGATTCTCCACCATTAAAATTTTTCTTAAAAATAAATAAAAATCACAGCTTACAATCACAGCTTACAATCACAGCTTACAATCACAGCTTACAATCACAGCTTACAATCACAGCTTACAATCACATCTTACAATGCAGCACATACAAGCAGTTTTAAAGCAAAATGATGTCATAACACTAACCTTTAACATCAACATGCTTCAAATCCAAATATTTACCCCCTAATAAGCAACGAGTCACAATAAAGCTAAATCCCACAAAATTAGTCTGACAGATAAAGAGAAGCGCGTGCATGTGTGTGTGTGTGCGTGTGTGTGCGCACAAAGGTTACAAAGGCATGTAATGAGTGGCTCAGGCTATCATTATATAAACCCCTTAGCTGCTGCAACACACACAGACACACAAGCAATGCCATATGAAATACACTTTAAATGTTCCTTCATGTTCATCAGTGTGGCCCCGCCCACCCTAGACATGTGGCTGAAGTACACAGGAAGTGTGTGAGAAACTATAATCACTACATAATTACAGAGTGCTACTCAAGCGTGCTGGTGCTGCATTTCTGATGTGACCCAATAGTTTATACAGCACTTAAAGAATGTATTCCTCTCTCTTTCTCTGTGTCAGTCTGTGTCCGTCTCTCTCTTTCTGTGTCCGTCTCTCTCTTTCTGTGTCCGTCTCTCTCTTTCTCTGTGTCCGTCTCTCTCGCTCTCAATCTGTGTCCATCTGTCCCTCTTTCTCTATTTGTGTGTCTGTGTGTCTGTCTCTCTCTCTCTCTTTCTTCCCGTGTGGGTCTCTCTCTCCGTGTGTGTGTGTGTGCGTGTCTCTCTCTCTCTCTCTCTCTCTCTCTCTCTCTCTCTCTCTCTCTCTCTCTCCCCCCCCCTTGTGTTACTCTCTCTCTCTGTCTCTCTGTGTGTCAAAGTCAAAGTCAAAAAAGGCTTTATTGGCATGACCATATTTACGTTACAGTTTTACCAAAGCACAAAGAAACAAATAAATTAATTAAAGACAAAAATATACAGAAAAACAACAGAGAAAAAGACAGTAGCAAAATAAATAGAGGTATATGGGACAAACAGGGCTGTGTGTGTGTGTGTGCATGTGTGGGCATGTGTGTGTGTTACTGACTGTTCCTCAGTGTGTTACAAGCGGAGACATACTGTCCTGCTAAGACACAACTCTCCTTCTTTTCCCCCAGTAGTTTGTGAGTGTGGGGTAGGTTGATGAACTGGGTGTGAATTAATTCAAATTTATTAAAGTATTTTTCTCGTAGGTGTGTATATTTTGTATATTCAGTGAGAAAGTGCGCTCTCTCTTTGTGTCTCTCTCTTGCCCTCTCTGTGTGCATTTCTCTTGCCCTCTCTGTGTGTCTTTCTCTCTGTGTGTGTGTGTCTCTCTCTCTCTCTCTCCGTGTGCCCCTGTCTCTCTCTCTCTCTCTTTCCTTCTCCATGCGCCACACTCTCTCTCTCTCTCTCTCTCTCTCTCTCTGTGCATCTTTCTCTCTCTCGCTGCGTCACTCTCTTTCTATCACTCTCTCCCCCCCCCCTCTCTCTGTGCTCTCTCTTTGTTGCGCTCTCTTTCCGTGCGTCACTCTCTCTCTATCTCTCTCTCTTCGTGTGTGTGTCTCTCTCTCTTTCTTTCTTTTTGAGTGTGTCTGCCCATGTGTCTGTCTCTCTCTTTACCCGTGTATCTGTCTCTTTCTCTCTCTGTCAGTGTGCCTGTCTCTCTTTCTCTGTCTGTGCGTCTCTCTCTCTTTCTTTCTTTTTGAGTGTGTCTGCCCGTGCGTCTGTCTCTCTCTCTTTACCCGTGTGTTTCTTTCTGTCCGTGTATCTGTCTCTTTCTCTGTCTGTCCGTGTGTCTGTCTCTCTTTCTCTGTCTGTCCGTCCGTGTCTGTCTCTCTTTCTCTTCTGTCCGTCCGTGTCTGTCTCCGTCTCTTTCTCGTCCTCCGTGTCTGTCCTCTCTTTCTCTGGTCCGTGTCTGTCTCTCTTTCTCTGTCCGTCCGTGTCTGTCTCTCTTTCTCTGTCTGTCCGTGTGTCTGTCTCTCTTTCTCTGTCCGTGTGTCTGTCTCTCTTTCTCTGTCCGTGTGTCTGTCTCTCTTTCTCTGTCCGTGTGTCTGTCTCTCTTTCTCTGTCCGTGTCTGTCTCTCTTTCTCTGTCCGTGTGTCTGTCTCTCTTTCTCTGTCCGTGTGTCTGTCTCTCTTTCTCTGTCTCTGTCCGTCTTTCTCGTGTGTCCTGTCTCTCTTTCTTCTCTTGTCTCTCCCTCTCTCTCTCTCTCTCTCTTCTCTGTGCTCTCTCTTTGTCACTCTCTCTTTCTTCATGTGTCACTCTCTCTCTGTATCTCTCTCTCTCCGTGTGTCCACTCTCTCTCTCTTTGTGTGTGTCCCTCTCGCTTTCTTTCTCGTGTCTGTCCGTGCGTCTGTCTCTTTCTCTCTGCCTGTTCCTTCGTCTGTCTCTTTCTCTCTGCCTGTCCGTGCGTCTGTCTCTTTCTCTCTGCCTGTCCGTGCGTCTGTCTCTTTCTCTCTGCCTGTCCGTGCGTCTGTCTCTTTCTCTCTGCCTGTCCTTGCGTCGGTCTCTTTCTCTCTGCCTGTCCCGTGCGTCTGTCTCTTTCTCTCTGCCTCTGTCTCTCTTTCTCTCTGTGTCGTCTCTGTCTCTTTCTCTCTGCCTGTCCGTGCGTCTGTCTCTTTCTCTCTCTGTCTCTCTCTGTCTGTGTGTCTGTCTCTTCTGTCTGTGTCTCTCTCTCTTTCTCTGTTTCTCTGTCTTTGTGTCTGTCTCTCTTTCTCTGTCTCTCTTTCTCTGTCTGTGTGTCTGTCTCTCTTTCTCTGTCTGTCTCTGTTTCTCTGTCTCTCTTTCTCGGTCTGTCTCTGTTTCTCTCTGTCTCTCTGTCTCTCTTTCTCGGTCTGTCTCTGTTTCTCTGTCTCTCTTTTCTCGTCTGTCTCTGTTTCTCTGTCTCTCTGTCTTCTCTCTTCTCGGTCTGTCTCTGTTTCTCTCTGTCTCTCTGTCTCTCTGTTTCTCGTCTTCTCTGTGTCTCTGTTTCTCTGTGTGTCTGTCTCTCTTTCTCGTGTCTGTCTCTCTCTGTTTTCTCTCTTCTCTGTCTGTGTCCTGTCTCTCTTTCTCTGTCTGTGTGTCTGTCTCTCTTTCTCTGTCTGTGTGTCTGTCTCTCTTTCTCTGTCTGTGTGTCTGTCTCTCTTTCTCTGTCTGTGTGTCTGTCTCTCTTTCTCTGTCTGTGTGTCTGTCTCTCTTTCTCTGTCTGTGTGTCTGTCTCTCTTTCTCTGTCTGTGTGTCTGTCTCTTTCTCTGTCTGTGTGTCTGTCTCTCTTTCTCTGTCTCTGTGTCTGTCTCTCTTTCTCTGTCTCTGTGTCTGTCTCTCTTTCTCTGTCTCTGTGTCTGTCTCTCTTTCTCTGTCTCTGTGTCTGTCTCTCTTTCTCTGTCTGTGTCTCTTTCTCTGTCTGTGTCTCTTTCTCTGTCTGTGTGTCTTTCTCTGTCTGTGTGTCTTTCTCTGTCTGTGTGTCTGTCTCTCTTTCTCTGTCTGTGTGTCTTTCTCTGTCTGTGTGTCTGTCTCTCTTTCTCTGTCTGTGTGTCTGTCTCTCTCTCTGCATCACTCTCTCTCTCTATCACTCACTCTCTCTCTCTGTGCTCTCTTTGTCCCTCTCCTTCTCCATGTGTGTGTCTCTCTCTCTTCGTGTCTCTCTCTCTCTTTCTCTCTCTCTCTCTCTCTCTCTCTCCACCACAGTTCAGAACACATGTGATTTGTGGATTAAATGTAAAAGTTTAATAATTAGAGTGAAAGTTTAGCATTTGCACATCGTTTTAGGGTCTGTGAACATTTGTGGAAGTTTGAAGCATTCGGTAGCTTTAACAAAGATTAATTCCACTTGTCCAAAGACACCCAAATTATACAATGGAGTCCAAATAGTGTAATTTTACATTTGATTATTCAATTTCTGTATCTGAATCTTCAGAAAATCATAATGCACTTTTTGTTTCATTTGCGTCTATTGTATTTATCTATGATTACAATTTGTGTATTACAATTTATGCAAATGGCACTCCCTTACAAAATCACAACAATCATTCTAAAATAATGAATTATTTACAAATGGAGCAATACAAGTCAATTGGTGAAACAAAATATTGCAACGTCAGTTTTTTTCTGAATATTGTGCAGCCCTAGTTATCTTTTTAATGAGGCAAACTGAAAATAGAGATTTGCGCCACTGAGAGAAGTTTTTGAAGGAGAGTACAAATTATCACTGGATTTTTGGCTGAGAAGCAAAAGAAAAAAATAAAACTGAAGAAGCTATTCACACCAACCGCAGGAAGGCTTATGAGTGGATGAGCGAGAGAGGAAGGGGGTGGGGGGGCACTGACTCCTGTATTATACTTTTTTGCACAGTCATGAATCCTAATGATACATAAGGTGCGGTTTTCAAGATGACTTTATCTCAAACAAAAATTATGGCTCACGTGAGAAGGTTCTGAAACGGACACATGGTTAAAAAAAGCAGCAATGTAAAAATAACTTGATCCTGACCGTTTTACTGGAATCACACATACATCAGGTGAAGTAGAAACGAATCAGGCCAATGAAACCACACAGTCAAACAGGGATGCAACGATTATGGATTTAGTTGGTACAATTATAGTCTAAAGGAATAATCACTGTTATCACAATTATTATGCATTCATTAACTTCACACTACCAGTCTATAAAATCAGTGGTATCAGGCTAAGACCAGAAAAATATATCTACATTACAACCTTTATATATATATACATTACGACCTTTATATATATCTACATTACGACCTTTGCTGTCCATGTCAAAAGTCATGACCTCAAGATTAGATTATTGTAACGCTTTATTGGGTGGTTCAAAATGCAGCAGCTAGAGTTTTTACTGGAACCAGTAAGCATGAACATATTAGCCTGGTTCTGTCAACACTACACTGGCTCATTGAATGTATTTTAAAATCATGTTAATTACTTATAAAGCCCTGAATAGTTTAGCACCTTAGTACTTAAGTAAGCTCTTAGCCTGTTATAGTCGTCCTCACCCCCTGCGCTCTCAAAAATCTGGAAATCAGATAATTTCAAGGATATCAAAATTAACGGCAGAGTCTTTTCCTGTTTAGCACCCAAACTCTGGAATAATTTACCTAACTCTGTTCCAGAGGCAAACACACTTGGCCATCTTAAAACTAGATTAAAAACACATTTCTTTAACCTGACTTACACAACACACTTGCACACTTTCATTTTCCAAATCCGTTAAAGGATTGTTAGGCTGCAATAATCAGATCAACCATAGCCAGAAATACTTACAGTAACACACAAAGTAAGTAAAATGACATCTGTATTAACATAAATTTGTTTCTTTCTTATTCCGAGCTCACCGTCACCACCAAATCAAATCTGTATCTAGCCCAGTTGGTGGATCAGCACAAAAACAATAAGCCCCAGTGGCAGTTTTCCAGTGATGACCCTAGTCTAGTTGACAATCCATACAAGACCAGAGAAACTTTGCTGCAGCATGAAATAACCTGCTGGTTTGTCTGCTCAAAGGAGAATTGACCCCGCTGACTGAACCTGGTTTCTCCCAAGGTTTTTTCTCTATTATGTCACCGATTGCTTGCTTACCTGGGGACTCTTAATTTAATCCTGTAGAAAGTCTGTGGAGAGAGCTGAAGGTTCGAGTTGCCAAATGTCAGCTTTAAAACCTTAATGACTTGGAAATAATCTGCAAAGAGGAGTGGGACAAAATCCCTTCTGAGATGTGTGCAAACCTAGTGGCTAACTACAAGAAATTTTTGACCTCTGTGTGCCAACAAAGGTTGTGCCACCAAGTACTAAGTCATATGTGCAAAGGGGTCAAATACTTATTGCACTCATTCAAATGCAAATCAATTTACAACTTTGTCATCATGGATAAGAGATAGGTAGCACAGCTTCTCATTCTGATAGCACAGCAATCACCCTGGGAATGACCAAGGCAACCAGGTGAATCACTCATCTTTATCAACTGAGCATGTTTTGTGGTGTCTGACACCAAGACATGAGCTGAAGCTTAAGTGAGGGTGATCAAAATAACTTCAGGCCAAGTTAAAACCAGTAAGACCAGTAATAGTTCTTTGGTAATGTTGCTAGAGAGAGAGCTGTATGGAGTGAATTTTCTCATCAAGTTTAGAAAAGGAATGCAAAAGAACACTTGAGTGTTTTAATTTATTAATACTGCTGGCAGGCTACAACACAGACAATTCAGCAGCACAGTGATACCCTATCATGATAAAGATCAACCTAGTGTTTTTTATATCTTAAGCCATTTTCAGATGCTCATTTTTCTGATGTCAGATTTACCAAGGCTGCTCCCACAATTATTGATTGACAGAGTGAAAAAAAATGCATTGGCCTGGTTGCTAAAATGTGGGCTTTTTAATGTACGAGTTTTACGCTGTAGTTAAGGAAGAGATTTTCAATCCAATCAGGCAACCCTGGCCCTAAATGAGATGTCAACACTATGTTTTGACTGCAGCAGAATGTCAGCCCCGATCTATTTAAATGCGTTAATGTTTGCAAAAATTATTTCTCACCAGACTGCTTTAAAAACGAGGGTTAGTACAATGCAGGTTTTGCAAAAAAGCTACTGATGAAAAATGGATCAATACCCACTATTTGTGTTCCTGCTTCACCTCCAATTGTTTCTTCACATATTTTATCTTAGAAAGTTGAGTTCAAAGGACAGGGTCAGCTATGATACAGCGCCCCAAAGCAGGGAGGGTTAAGGGTCTTGCTCAAAAACCCAACAGTGGCAGACTGGCAACAATTCAGCGCCTTAACCTTTTGGAAAAACCACTGCCCTTCAAGGGGATTGTCTTATTACAAACTGTGTGTTGTTGGTAAAGAAAACATGACAACACTACAGGTGCATCTCAATAAATTAAAATGTCATGGAAAAGTTCATTTATTTCAGTAACTCAACTAAAATTGTGAAAATTGTGATTCAGTGCACACAGACTGAAATAGTCTTTCTTAATTGTGATGATTTGGGCTCACATTTAACAAAAACCCACTAATTCACCATCTCACTAAATTAGAATACTTCATAAGACCAATGGAAAAAACATTTTAAGTGAATTATCTGGAAAGGATGTTCATTTACTGTATATGTTCTCAATACTTGGTTGGGGCTCCTTTTGCTTTAATTACTGCCTCAATTCGGCTTCCATACCACCTCAGTGCCATGCCGAATTGAGGCCCAGGTTTCTTTGACAGTGGCCTTCAGCTCATCTGCATTTTTGGTCTCTTATTTTTCATTTTCCTCTTGACAATACCTTATAGATTGTCTCTGGGGTTCTCTGGTGAGTTTGCTGGCCAGTCAAGCACACCATGGTCATTTAACCAACTTTTGGTGCTTTTGGCAGTGTGGGCGGGTGCCAAATCCTGCTGGAGTCAGGAGAAAGAAGCATGAAGTGCTCTTAAATCTCTTGGTCAACGGGGGCAGTGACTTTGGTTTTCAACAAAACACAGTGAAGCAACAGCAGCAGATGACATTGCACCCCAAATTATAACAGACTGTGGAAACTTAACACTGGTCTTCAAGCAACTTGGGCTATGAGCTTCTCCACCCTGCGCTCATCTGAAAAGAGGACTTTGGACCACTGGCAACAGTCCAGTTTTTCTTCTCCTTAGCCCAGGTAAGACGCCTCGAACGTTGTATGTGGTTCAGGAGTGGCTTTACAAGAGGAATACGACAACTATAGCCAAATTCTTTGACACGTCTGTATGTTGGCTCTTGATGCCTTGACCCCAGCCTTAGTCCATTCCTTGTAAAGTTCATCCAAATTCTATTTGCTTGACAAGCCTCTCGAGGCTGTGGTTCTCTCGGTTGCATGTGCATCATTTTTTCCACACTTTTTCCTTTCACTTAACTTTCTGTTAACATGCTTGAATACAGCACTCTGTGAACAGCCAGCTTCAGCAGTCTTCCCCATGATTAGCCTAGTGAACCAAACTGAAAGACCATTTTAAAGGCTCAGGAAACCTTTGCATGTGTTTTGAGTTAAATAGCTGATTGGCATTTCACCATATTTTAATTTGTTGAGTTGGTATATTGTTGGGTTTTTATTAAATCATCACAATTAAAAAAAAACAAAGACTTAAACTACTTTAGTCTGTGCGCATTAAATTTATTTAATACCCGTGTTTCACAATTTGAGTTGAATTACTGACATAAATTAACCTTTTCACGACATTCTAATTTATTGAGATGCACCTGTATATTAAGCTTACCTTTGTAGATGGTTATAAAGGTTTCTGTTAATAAGCTCATTTACATTTTAAGCAACACACACTGTAATGGGTCACTGTGAACAGAACTGATTTGACAAAGTAAAATGAGTTTTTTTTTACACTAACAATATAGCTATCTAATGACTCTTTAAAATACTGATACAGCTATTTTTTCCAGAATAGTGTGTATATATATATATATATGTAGTTATCACTGACACATACAGCCTTTGTAATTAAACATTAAATTTTATCGTTATTATTATTAAGTATTGCAATGTAATATAATATTTTTCGTGAGACCCTTGTCAATACACAGTCCTATTAAACTCGAAAAATCACATTGTGCATTTAATGCCTCTTCAGTTTTCATCACATCCTACTAGGCAGTAACCAAATAAGGGCTGAATCCGCTCTTTAGTGGCGAGATCATTCTGCTCTCAGCAGTGCAGCTAATGGAAATATCAACCAAATGAGGCATTGCCTCAGAAGTGAAGAGATAATGCACTTTATAAATATTGTACTGTAACATGGCCAATCCTCACTGATTTCACTTCACCACTAATCAGCCGGCTACATATCAGAGCAGGAAAGGTAGGCTGCAATATCTGCTCTAAACCTGCAGCATTGTGATGCAACTGGTGAACCTCCCTCATTCCCGACTGCAATCAATCACAGGTCACTTTCACGTTCTCATCCAGCTCAACATCACCTATTTCTATGTCTAGAGAACAGAGACAGACGGAATCACATATGAGCTCCTGCTGCTGTATAGCAGCTGCTGTGAAGACAATCTTTGAATTACAATACTGTTCCTAGGTGACATTGAAAAAAAAAAAAGCAGAGCATCAGACTGCAGTGTGATGAATATGCATCTGCAGTGTGCTCTTCAGGCCACATTACATAGTCACTAAAAACCGTTTGAACTGCAAACTGTATTTGATTTGCACTCAGTTTTAAGTAGTAAACAGCAGACACAGACAAATGGCATGTCTGGAAGCCCAGCTATAAGCAAAACTGATAGACAGAAATTCTCTTGTCCATGATCTTATATTCCAAGATGGAAGTAGCTAGAGTATTGAATGGTCCAATATCGTTCTCAATCTCTGGCAGTCTGCCATCTACTGCTGCTGTAATTAAAGGAATTCTGCAGTACACAGTCACTGGTCAAAGGGCGCTGGCAGAAACAGGGCTTTTATGCTAAGCTAAGATGTGGCTTGTCATTTCTCTTGTCACTGGGCTTAGAGTCACTTCTAGAGCAACATAAAAACTTATTCTTTAGTGCTACTGAAACAAATGTATCTAAGGAAGTAACAGTCAGCCTGGAGGAATCTGGGCCGGCTTTGTGGTTAGGCATTCTCAGATAAGCCTAGTGGCAAAAAAAAGAATAAAGTGCAACCAAGCAAAGGAGTACTCAGAGTCATTGCGATTGATGTTGATCTAAGATCACTTAAGAATCAACAGCGTAGCTCTGTTGCATAACTGATCCTCTGTTACACAACTTAAAGATTTTTTTGTCTGGTGGAGAATGTCTGGAGAGGGATAGAAGCTCTGTTGCCCAGCCTGGAAAAGTGCATTAAAGTGATTGTCTGCCACTGTATGATTGCAGTCGCTCCAGGCCAGTGTTTAGAACGATGAGTGAGGGAACAGGGAGAAAGCATAGACCCCAAATTACACATCACTTACTGTCTCAAAGGTACAGAAAACGGAAATAAGGAGTAAATAAACCAACCACTGTATGCACGCAAAAATCACCAGAGCAGCGGAGGTCATGAATCCAGCATCAATCCAGATCCAAGTGGTATATCCAGTTCTCAGGATACGTAAATCATTAATTTAATTAAATGACGCAGCAAAGATGCTAGTCGCCTTTCCTTTTATAATTTATTTACAAAGGACACTTTGTTACTGAAATTTCTATCCATTATTACAGATTTATTAACAGTTACTAATATTTCTGTGAAGAATTATTGTGGAGTGGAAGACAAAGCTCAGGTCAGACGTGCTTAGATTAGTCAAAGTATCACAAAAACTCTCCTTTTTTAGATTGAGGTCTAACCCCCTTAGGGCAAGTGGTAGCTAAGCTGGTAGGTGTTGGACTGCTGAACTGAATATTTGAGTTCAAATACCAGGACCACCAAGCTGCCACTTCTGAGCCCTTGAGGAACGCCCATATCCCCCAACTGCACTGATGTATAAATAAGTTAAATGTCAGTTGGTCTGGATTAGGAATAGCTAAATGTCATGATTTTGGGTTTGCTACGATACCAGAATGTAATACAATTCTTATATCATACCAATACCACAAAAATACCACTATAAGTGACAAATTACCAATCTCAAAGGATAAGGGAAATAAAAACTAGTCAGTATAATAACTGAACAGTACATTGTGCTCTGTTCAGTTACAGAGAGCAGATGAGATTTGTTAATGCACAATCATGTAAATATAGGCAGAAATGACATGCCTTCCAGTAAATAAGATAAATAACATAAGGCTATTTTTTGTTAATAAGAGAACATTATACAAATTTTGCTTTATTGTATTGTGTTATTTTAACAGTCAAATTAATATTTAAAAGCACATTATTATTTCTATTATTATTTCTCTCAGATTAACAAAGCTCTTGCTGTGAGCCGCTTTATTGAAGCACTTAGCAGCAGTTTGAGAAGCACTGCCTACTACAGGTGAATTCTGGAACAGCAGTGTATGAAATTACACCCATGCGTAGGAAAAACGTATAAATGTATTTTTTGCCCAGTATACCACACATAGAAGCATATAGATTTAAATGTAATAATGGAATGAATATAGCTGCTGTAGAGGAAAACACAATGGCCGCATTTACACTGCAGATCTTGATGACCATTTCCGATTTTGTAACAATTTTTTTTGATGACCTGCTTACATCTCTTAAAACTGACCCGTATTCGATATCTGCATTTACACTATACACAGCAAAACAACTCAAGACTTACTGACTGGAAAAAGAAGTAGATTGGCACGATAATCACTGGACGCAATTGACAAACAAAAAAAAATTATTATTCATTATATGGCTTCCACATCATATTTAAGTGACGGCAAAACAATGCTTGCTTTACAAAGAAAAAAATTGGCCAAATGTAGCATTTCTTGCTAAATATCTTTTTTTTCCATAGTGCAATATATGTATATATTGCTGTTGGTGTCCACCTGAATTGATTTCACGCAGCACCTTTGCTTATTTAAAGACGTTTGACTGACAGGTAAAAAGTCAATCTGTCTGCTTACACTACAATATCTAATTCAAATAAGACTGAGGCCTAAAACCGATCTAAAAATATAAAAATCCATGTGCTTTTTTCCTGCTTACACTGTTGTGTGTCATATCTGTTGTACGCCACATTACGAGAAAAAGAAAATCAGAACTGGGTCACTTGATACATGAAGTGTAATTGTGGCCACTATTCAACATACATACAGTATAATTATGAGTAAAATTAATATCCTGACATGTACATTCATGTAAAAAAAATAAGTGATGAATGAATTATAGCAGTGTAAAACATTTTGTTTGTGACTCATTGGTTAAAACTTAAGACATTACATAATTAGCAGAATTTTCCTGTAGTGTTCAAACTAAACTGAGACTGAGCAGTAGAGCTGCAACCGCAAACAAAACCAGAAAATAACCGGTGGATTTATGAAAAAAAAAAAGACTTGAACCGTTATAATTAACTGATTACTCCTTTTTATATGATTATCTAAATGATCTTTAGTTACACAGTAATTTATAATACTACACATTTTACAATATTTCATTTGATGACGTAATTCTGTTAAATATTGCTAAATGTGTAATATTTTATATAATTATATCATTGTTATTTTCTGTAATGAGGGATGTTCAAACTTGAAAAGACCTGTTTAGTACTTTTGTTTCTCATAGTAATATTTTTTAGTAAGAATTGTACACACTCAGGCTGCACAAGCTATGGTTTCAGCCTCGACATTTTTAAGTGTGCATTTGCAATAGTCAGGATTTCAGGATGTGCAACGTCAAGTGGGAATTATAGTCGACTACACCAAAGTTCAGAACACAAAAAAAATTCAAGCAAGTTTCAAGCTATAAGATGCAGGAAATAATACCTTTTATAGCTTTGATAAAGATTAATTGTACTTAATTTATACAGTGAAAACTCTGCAGTGTGATTTTACATTAGAGTATTTAATTTTTGTATCTAAATCTCCAGAAAAACTTAAAGCATCATTTTTTACGATATTTATCTTGGTACAAAATCACCCCAAGGTAAAATAATAATAATTATTATTTTCAAATGAAGCTATACAGAGATTATTTTTATATTACAATACATATTGCATAAAAACTAAACATCACAACTGCATTTTTTCTGATAATGTGCAATGCTAGTATACAAACAGGTTCTTTTTGATATTTGGTTTTATGTGTGTGTAAAGTATGCGAGTAAACCGAATAACAAACAAAACCAAAAGTACTCCAGCGTTATAGAGCCCTGCTCCGAGACAGTTGGTGCCATTTCATATTTCAATGAATAGAGTGAGGCTCTTCGATTACTCTCTGTAGACCTGAGCTGGCACATTTTAAACACTTGGTACAGCTGACCAGCTCAATTCACAGCTGCGGGTTATACGAGGTGACAGAACAGAGTCATTTAATTTACCACCAAACATGTGAAGACTGACTGAAGCTCATACGAACGAGTCTGCGTTCCAAGCACCAAGCACTTATGTTACCAACAACCAATCACTATCATCCTTGTTTCTAATCACATTCGATGTTCACCATTGATCACTCAACAATAACTTATTCCTAATGCTTTCCAAATACTAATTCACAGACACTTTCATTTCCAACAACTAATCACTATTGTATAAAAACATTTATTACAATCCTTGCTCTTCATTGTTTATCCCTCATATGGTTTGTTTATTGTATTAAAATTGTCCTTGGTATATTTTTTTCAGTAATTAAGACATTATTCCATCTGTTGATTTTTCCTGTGCGTCTGTTCTGTTGATGCTTCGAATTCTGTTTGCCTGCCTTCATGACAGAAATTATAAATTAAATAATTATTTGCTAAGTCAATAAGTTACAGTCTGGTAGATTCCTTTTGTCTCTGCATGCAAATTAGTATGTGATGTCACCTGCTGGCTTCTAACCACATCTCGAGCATGCATGAGCCACTTGATCTGGCCAGTGTGTGTAGGCCTCCACCTGCAGTACGGTGAGGTTTTTAACACCACCGTGTGATCACATGGAAAGATTTGCATTGCAGAGTTGCTCGTCTGATACTTAAAAAAATCTCACACAAGGTTGCAAAGTGAATATTAATACCACTCCGGTCCCCAAAGGGAAAAGGACCAACAAGATGAACCTGTTTAACCAAACCCACATTTGAGTCACTATCAGCAGAGGAAGACTGACATCTCAACGGAAACAAATTCTCCAGAGTGCACGATGGGACATGACTGGGAAATGGGGGGAGGGGAGGGGGGTTACTGGGTACGTGTTTGTAGGCGTGGTGATCTGAAATCACAGTGTCTAATCAAACACAACAAAATCAACAAGAAGCAGCCTGCAAATCCAACTCACTTGATAAAGCAGCGCGCTCCTTCGAACGTATATCCTTCCTCCCATCCAGTTGGTAAATCTAAAGAGGGGAAAAAAAGAAATTAGCCATTTTTCTACTCTTGGTCATGGCTTTAGTGTCTAGTCTGTACTAGCAGCTGGAGGAAGAGCTCAACAGTGTCTGGTAGCCCGAGATCTGCATTGCTCAGAATCAGGGCTGTTCTTTATAGCTGGTCTTTAGATTGCTGTGACACCCAACATCACACATCAACACTAACACACCACATCTGGTGTGTGTACATAGAGCTGAACTGACTGGCAGTGTGAGGATTTAGGTTCAGCTGGTCTGCAGGGAGTGCTCTGAGCTTTCAATCAGACAAGTCAAACTAAAGAGTGGCTCGAGTTTTTAGAGCATAGGCCACATTAAAATCAAGCGCGCGCTCGTGTATATGTGGGCTGTCAAATGAATACACGCTGCGATTAAATCAAAGCACGCACGCACGCACGCACGCACGCACGCGCACACACACACACACACACACACACACACACACACAGCGGGTTAAGTGTGAAACGTGCCTGACTGCAGGGCCGAAGCTCCGGCTGTGCGTGCGTATGTGTGTGTGTGTATGTGTGTGTGTGTGTCCGTCTCCCGTCGTTGTGACTGCTGCAGAATTCCGTCATGGCTTGTTTTTGGTTTTTTTTGCCTGCGTCTCGGTGTTCCTCACACACAACTGTATTCCCTCTCCCAAAATAAAGCATTACCTGGGGTTTTCCTGTGTCCCGTAATCACCGCGTCGCCGGTGACAGGATGAAGCCAGGTCGTACTCTTCGCCTCTTCGCTGTTGGTAAAAAAAAAAATAGAAAGAAATAGCATATAAAAAATAGAAACACAGTTCCGTCACTGCGTGAGTCGAGATATTAATCCAATGGTTTATAAATCCACATGATATTTACTTGATAAAGAATACTCTTCCGTCCTGAATCACTCCGTAACTCCAAGAAGAAGGTAAGCGAAACAGCCAGTCAGGGTTTGGATCCGCCGCCATGTCTACACTACACTACAACTGAGGAGCAGCCAGCAGCACAGTCCACGAGCCGCGCGTCCCCGATGCGCGTGCACCGCAACCCCGAGCGACGGAGCTGTTTTTTTAATATAGACTACTAAATGTACTAACACTTTAATAAATAAACGAAATTATTAGTATACATTAATAATACTTGTAAACTAGCAGCACAAAAACATTGCTTGTTAATCATGTTAACAACAGATGATATAAGAAATTCATGTTATTTTCTACTATTTTGTAGGATCAATGCACTGAAATTTAAATGTATTATTTTCCCGTGTTCATGACATTATATATTTTTTACATAGTACTGAAACTTATCTTTTAAAATCAACAAACAGCGGATGCCTTTCGCTTACTCTTCTTTTTCCCACAACTGTCTGTTTGTCCTGTGTATGTCTGTGGTTGCTCCCTGCTGGTTGGTGTAAAGGATCACTAGGTCAAAGGGGAGTGGAAAAGGAGAAGAGAGCTGAAATTAAATTTTCAGCCATGAAGCTGTGCTGCTTTCTTCGCTTCCTTCAGCCTCAGGTTTGGTTCAAAACTACACCCTGTAGGGAAACCTAATAATATTTAGCCACTCATGAGCTGTAAAAGTCACCAACACCAGGAAATAATGTAATAAAGTAATGATTAAGAGCAAGCTGCTTATATCCTAAAATGTCATATGTGTGCAGTTAATGGGTGAAAGTCTTGTTAATTAACATGTGAACCCGAATCAGTCATCAGCTTTATAGTGGTTATAACACATGTATGTTACATTTTCAGTAACAACCTAACTGTTTTACATCAATGAATTCATGTAATCATAATTGTAATTTATGTACATATATTACATAAGCTAGAATTATCAAAATGTTCTCTTTGGTTTCTTAAAGAAACCAAAACTGTACCAACTGCTTTTATAAAAGATTTACTGTAATGGACAGAGGTAGAGAGTGCTGATGCCAGACATATTTTCTCTCATTTCTCTCGGTTTACTGAGTGGATCAGGCGTTATGTCAGCCGTCTACATCTTTTTATGATTTACTTCAAAACCCTCACAAACATTCTCTACAACCCAAACTTCTAAAATAAGTGTTTAAAGTAATTTATGTTGTCATTTAAAGCATAGAGCTATTTGTTTTCATTATAATTTTAAGATAAGACTGTACAGACTTCTTATAGGTGAAGGTCCTTTTATCCCTGAGATAAAAAGAAGAAAAGCTGGTGCTATTCAATAGGTATTTAATAAGAATACTTCAGTTCATTCATATTTATTTATTTTATAACGTAAATGCACAAGGAGAAAGTAAGAGCGAGAATACAGTGGGTCTGAGTTAACCTTCTCATCAGTCGAGTCCACATCAGACTGCAGGACTGCTCACTGTTGTCTATTGTAATTATTATAAGTATAGGGCTGTTTATAGTGAGACTTTTGCAGCTCTCACTTGAACTACACTGGGATACAGCAATACATAACAACAAAATTTCAAACATAATCAACAATCTGAAACAAACTGGCAAATTGACAGTGAGTTGGGTGTAACCACCCAAACACACATTAAATTCAGAACTATTCACTCAGAGGTTATTAAAGCATATTATCCTACAATGATTAAAAACACCCTGTTTCCTGCTGAAACATGACTCTACACCTGTCTTAGCTCTATCTTCCCACTGCAGCAGTTACACCTGTTCTTTGATGACACACCCAAATTCACACTCCCAGAATAACACTCCCTAACTTAAACTCCCCGCAAACTCCAAGACTTACACTCCCAGTATCTTACACTCCCAGTGTCTTACACTCCCAGTGTTATTAATGCCCGGACTTACACTCTCAGTATATTACACTCCCAGTGTCTTACACTTCCAGACTAACACTCCCAGTATCCTACACATTAGGTCTAACACTCCCAGACTTAGACTTCCAGTGTTTAACATTTACAGATTAACCCTCCCTGACTTACACCTCCACACTTACACTCCCAGATGAGTGTCTATGCTCCTATTAGTCAGTGTCAATCATGTGACAAAAAAATTAAACATGCTAGACATTCTGCATTGACGTTGTAAAGCATTACAGACATGGCATCTATTGTTGTGCACTATGACACACTACACGAAATGAAACAATTGAATCTTGTGTCCCAATGACCATTGTCATTTACAAATCCCCTAAACACATTATGTCAAGCAAATCGGGCTAAAATCATTTGAATCCCTGAGTTACACTCCCAGACTAACACTCCCAGACTAACATTTATCGACGTACACTCCTGGTATTATGCACTTCCTGATGTACACTCCCAGACTTGCAGTCTAACAATCCAAAACTAACACTCCAAGATCTGCAATCCTAGACTAACACTAGACATACACTCCTGGAGCCTCATTGTACAAAGACTTGCTTTGAATTAATACTAAAACACTGTGTACGGAAAAAGCTGTAAATATGCATACGCACAAAATCAGATGTATCAAACTCTGTGTACCTGCAAGAGATTCCCGCATATTCTCTTTGTACATCCCAATAAACTTGAAATTCAGCGCACATGCATAAGCGCTAAACCCCACCCTGTCTCCTCCCTTAAATTAATTAATTTAAATATGTAATGAGTTAATTTAAATATGAAAATGACAAAAGCAAGCAAGAAACTTTACGGAAAGTGAATTGAGGTGCTACTATCAGAGGAAGAAGCAAGAAAAAAATCCTCTTTAAAATGTTATTCTCTGGAATTTGATAACAAAAGAACAAAATTGAGTGGGAGAGTTTGGCAGACACAGTCAACGTCATGTGATCTAAAAATCACACTGTAACCGAGCTTAAAAAGAAATAGTTTGACATAAAGGTGGAAGTTAGCGGAGAACTGCTGCGCACAGACAAAGTGTGGAAGCAATTATATTGTCACAACCACACGCTGACAGGCCTGGATGGCTTGTTGGTTGGGCTGCACATACACTGGTCCAGGGTTAGGGTCATCGCACATCTTCACCAAGTGGTATGCAGTGTCTGTGCACAACTTTGAGCACACCACAGGCCAGCACGATGCGGCACACTTTGTTAGGGTGGTATAGCAGCATCTTCCGGTCCTTTCCAGGCAGCACCACCGGCATTTCAGCTGCCCAATCACCTGCTCTACAACTGACTGAGTGCGAGAATGGACACCATTGTATCTGCGCGCTGTGTCAGTTTTAGTGGATTAGGTCTTCTGATAGACAGTTAAATGATTGAACGCACAAAAAAACAAACACTTAAATAGAACCATCAACGCATCACTCCCCAAAAAGCCACCCATCGTGCACCCTTCCAGCTTGGATCCTATGCTGTTTTTAAGGATGTAGGAATCATGGGTTGACCCAGGCCACCTTGCCACAATAAAATGCACATTTTCACCGATACATGAGGCCATTGGTGTTCTATACTCTCTGACAGACACTCCCAGACTTACAGTCCTGCCTTACACTCCTACACTAACACTCCTAGTGTCTTACACTTACTCACTTACAAACCCATATTAACACTCTTAGATTTACACTTAGACTAACACTTTCTAACTTATACTCCCAGACTTTCACTTCCATAGTAACACTCCAAAATGTACACTTCCAGTGTCATTACACTTCCGCACTTATACTTCCTGTCTTACCATCCCTGTTTTACACTCCCAGTGTTTTAAACTTCCAGACAAACACTCCCTGATTACACTCCAACACTTACAATCCAAGATTTACATATCTCAACTAACACTCAGGAATTTCACTCTCTGACTTTTACTCATTGACTTACAGTCTATGATTTACACTCCCAGACCAACATTCTCAGACTTACACTTCCCGATTTATATACTCTGATTTACGCTTTCTGACTTACACTCCCTGACTTAAAGTCACAGACTCACACCTCCAGACTTACTTTGTGGGACTTCCAATTTCAGATTTACACTTCCTTAAATACACTTTCAGACATGCACTCCATGACTTCCACTCTGTCTTCCACTTCCTGACTTCCACTCCCTGACTTCCACTACTTGACTTCCACTCACCGATCTACGCTCCCAGACTTACACTTCCTGACTTAGACTCGCTAACCTAGACTCACAGATTAACACTCTCAGACTTAAACTGTGAGACTTACACTTCTTGATTTACACTCATATACTTCCAGACTAACACTCCCAGTGTCTTACATTCCCTGTTTTTCACTACCAGACATTAACTGCTTCCATTCCCATGCTCCACTTCCTGACTTAAACTCCCTGACTTAAACTCCCAGACTAACACTTCCACACTAACACTTCTAGGCTAACACTCCCAGATTTACACTCCCTGACTATCAGTCCTAGACCAACAATTTTAGATTTATAATCCCACTTACACTCCCAGACTTAAACTATAATACTTACTTTCCAGACTTAAACTTTAATACTTATTCTTCCAGTCTTACACTCTAATACTTACACTTTCAGACTCACACTCACAGTTTCTTACACTTTCAGACTCACACTCACAGTGTCTTACACTTTCAGACTCACACTCACAGTGTCTTACACTTTCAGACTCACACTACCAGACTTAAACTTCCTATACACCTAGGCTAAGACTCCCAGATTTAAACTTCTAGACTTAACCTTCCAGTTTATTACAGATTCTACATAAACTATCATATTCATGCACTATGGTATTTTTTTCTGTAAGGCGGCAATAAAAAGGAAATAAATCACACCTTGTTTATGACTGGGTCTGGAGCTCTTGTTCGAAATTCAACCAGATGCCTCTACATGTGATTTTTCTGAGAGTGCTTTACTGGATGATTCACATCTCTCCCTTAGTTTCTCCCTCGGTTCCTGTGTGGAGGTTATAGGAATGCTTTCTGTTAGCTCCGGCTGATTTGATGATGTTGTGCTTAAGCCTTCTAGCAGTAAAGAGCAGCCAAACGTTTAACAAACAAAACAAACAAATCAGGCACTTGGTGTGAAACTCTTTGGTCCTTGCAGAGAGGACATTTAATAATGCTGGAACATTTAATAATGCTGTTAAGAGTATAAGGAGAAGTTTAGTTTCTTTTTATGTCGCAATGGCTGGAATTATTCATCCAAATTTAGATGTGTTTAGAAGTTTTTATTTCTCACATACACAACCATACACATATTAATAACTTTTAACTGTTGGTGGCATAGAAATCACATTGAAATTAATTAAAATATACTACACATAAAATGCAATTTAAATGAACATTTCTTATACAAGTGTAACATAATATAAAAGAACAAACACGCTGATATTAAAACCGATACATAAATATAAAGTTAAGGTTACTAAATCTGAACAGTAATAACATTCAGCCTCTAGACAAAATGCATTACAAAAAAGAACAGGAAGTAGTCCAGAGGCCTATTAATAGAACCCTGTCTGGAGTGACCTAGTCTCTGAGAATAGTCGAACTGCAGAACACAAAATTATGTTCTACTTACATTTCTGGCATATGACTTACATTTATCTTTTTAGGGTTAAGGACTCTGCTCATGGGCCTAGCAGTGACTATTTGTTCGTACAAAATTAAAGTGGATAATTTTGCGTCTGTTGAATTTTGTCCCAGCACAGTGCCTACCTGTGGGGCCTAAAAAAGATAACTGTAAGTCACTGTAAATATGCCAGAAATGTAAATGGAGCATAATTTAAATAAATAAAGAGCACAATTGCTATTAAGGGGGAAGTGGTAGTGCAGTGGTTGAGGTGTTGGACTTCAAATTAGAAGATCGGAGATTGATTCCCAGCACCACCAAGTTGCCACTGCTGGGCTCCTGAGCAAGGTCCTCAACCCCTAATTTCTCAGTTGTATAAGGTGATAAATGTAAGTTGCTCTGGATAAGGACGTCTGTCAGCTGTAATGTTTGCTTATGAAAAAGCCCATATATCTAATCTCTTCTTCTGCTAAACTCTATCTGTGTAAAAGGAGGAAATCAGATACTATGAAAGGCGAGTAAATCATTTTAGAGTTAGGGTCTTGCTTAAAGGCCAGCAGCGGCCAGCGTGGTGGTTCTGACAATTGAATTAACAATCTTCTGATCAGTAGGCTCACACCTTAAAACTGCCACTTCTCTGTTAACATTGAGACATTAAAAGTGTGCTGTTGCCCTGAAAACTCAATAGGCCATTATGCAGTACCTGTAGTGGCTGGGAGTGGTGCAAAAAGCTGTTTTCCAATTAGCAGGCTTTGAACACTGCTTAGATCAAGTTTCTAGAAGATTTTATTTATTAGCACTTGTATATCTATATCTAGCCTTAAATTTGCTAAACACCTCAGAAATTAGAATATTTAAAAACCTTCATAGATATTAAATGGAAGTGATGGTGTGTTAACAGTTAACAGTGTAGGTTTGCATTTAGGGAAAGCTGAGCACTATATATTACTTCCTATAGTCCATAGAAATAAGTGTAAACTCAGAATTTACAGTAAGATAATAAGATAAACGAGGAAACTGTGGCTTGAAACCGTGACAGAACCCCCCACCCCCCTTCTCCTGGAATCTGGGGTTTGGGCCTTAGTGGGAGGTGGGAGGGGGCTATGTAGGTAGATGGGACTCAGGATGGGGCCCTGGAACTTAGGGCGAGGCCAGAGGGAGAAGCGAGGCGCACGTAAAGGGCGGAGGGGAAAGTGAGGAGCATGGCGAGGCCAGAGAGGGCAGCGAGCAGCACAGCGAGGCAAATTGTGGATGATCTCAGCCGAGCACGGGCAAAGAACAACGCCCTCAGCCGAGCACGGGCGAGGAGTGACTTCTTCAGCCGAGCACATGTGCCAAACGACGTTCTCCGAGGCAATGGCGACCCCAGTGATGTCCTGGGTGGAGACTGAGACCTAAGCGGCTTCTTGGGCGGAGATGGACACCCCGGTAGCGTCGTGGGCGGAGATGGAGACCCAGTGGTGTCCTGGGCGGGGACAGAGACCCCAGCAGCATCCTGAGCAGAAACAAGGAGCAAGATCCGGTCAGATCCGGGATCAGGTCCTGGTCTGAACCAGGGAGCGAGATCAGGTCCTAGGCAGAACCAGGAGTCACGGTCAGGTCCTGGGCAGAATCAGGAGTCACGGTCAGGACCTGGGCAGAACTAGGAGTCAGAGAGGAAGCCTGGGCGGAACCAGGAGTCAGAGAATGAGCCTGGGTGGAACCAGGAGTCAGAGAGGGAGCCTGGTCAGAACCAGGAGTTATAGATACGTCGGCGTCAGGGGTCTGGGTATGTTCTGTGCTGCTTGGATTCTCCTCCATGGTGCCCAGAGTAAAAGGATGAAATCCATCTTATGATATTAAAACTGTATTGAGGATTGTGTAATGTAATGACAAATAAATAAGATACATTTGGTTAATTGGTTTTAAATATGCAATTGCTGATTTTTATATAAAATCAAACTTTAGTGTGTATGCACATCACAAAAACATGTATAAAACTTTATCACTATTAATATTTCTGTAATAATTTTGTGACTTTTATGCCATTTCTGTGCTTTGTTAGAACACTGACCCAGCAAGTCAGCAATGAATTCGACTTTTTAATCTCATAATTTTTTATTCCATAATTATTTAAAGTTATTCCATTATTACTTTTAAAGTTATAATATTAGATGTCAGAATATTTTTGGGGGTGGCAGAAATGGACTACCATAGTGGTTGATTTTAGTATTATCAGCAGGGTCACTACTAGCAATTTACTACTACTACTGTTTATTGTTTAGTTGACACCCCCCCCCCCCCCCCCCCCCCCCCGCCCGCATTGGTTTGTGTATTTATACTTCTATGTTTCAGTTTGTCTCCATCTTGCATTATCGCTTGTCACGGCTGTTGTCTATTTTATGGTTATAGTTATGGTTCATGTTTCAGTTATGTCTGGTCTGGTTCCGTTAGCTTATTTTTATGTTCTTGTTTTTTCATGTTCTTTAATTGTTTGGCTGTTTTTGTTATTTTGTTAATAAACTGTATTTGCATCCTACAATTTATGACAGTCAGAATCATCCCTACCCCCCCCCCATAATGACTTAGCTGCTATTTTACACTTCATACTTCTGCTTATAAAGACAGAAAAATGTAGTATCAGGAAATCTGCATGTAGTACCTGCTGATATCCCTGAAAATGTATTTGACCTTTACTTATCTGTCTCACATTATGTATGTATCGATTGACGGTAAGACTTCTAAATACAATCAACCAACATAGTGTGTGCAGATTCAGTCAGTATCAGTCTTCTTCACTTTAAAACCTGACCTTTCGAATGATTCTGATGATAAACTAACTGCATCAGATCAGAACTTTACTCCTCTGGAAGCCTCCTCTGTGATTACAACCTAATCACACTCATCTCTTCCACAAAATCATCAACTTGTTTATTAGATCCTATATGTTCTGAAATCTTTTAAATTAGCAGTTATTAAACCTTTAATTAAGAAACTTGACCTTGATCCCAATGAGCTATCTAACTACAGACCGATATCTAACCTTCCATTTATCTCCAAAATCCTTGAGAAGGTAGTAGCACAGCAGTTCATATTTACACAGAAATAGCATACACAAACTTTATCAGTCGTATTCAGGCCTCATCACAGCACAGAGACGGCACTTGTCAGAGTAGCAAATGACCTCTTACTGGCATCTGATCAAGGCTGTGTCTTGTTGCTTATATTACTTGACCTCAGTGGCTCACGTCCTATTTAACAGATCGTTATCAGTTTGTAGATTTAAATGGTGATTATTCTGCGTGATTCCTTGTAAAGTATGGTGTTCCACAGGGCTCGGTTTTAGGCCCATTTCTTTTCTCTCTTTACTCTTTAATCTTTTTCTCTTTTTGGCATTCTCTGGAAAACATAATTTGTAAGCATGATATCAGTTTTCACTGTTACGCTGATGACTCCAATCTCTCCCATGTCGATAATATTACCAGGATAGCGTTCAATCATTTCAGAAATATTGCCAAGATAAGAAATATCTTGTCACTAAATGATGCAGAAAAATGAGTTCATGCATTTATTACATCCAGGCTGGATTATTGTAACGCTTTACTGTCTGGATGTTTAACATTGATTTCAAAATACTACTTCTAACCTATAAAGCTCGAATCATGTACCCCATGGTCTCGCGCCGCAGTACCTAAGTGAACTTGTAGTGTCTTACGTTCCGCCATGCCTACTTCGATCAAAGGATGCAGGCTGCCTGTCAGTATTGCGCATTATAAAAACTACTTTTCTTACAGAGCCCCAAAGCTATGGAATAAGTCCAGGCTAAAAACTTATTTAATCAAGCATTTTGTATTGATTCACCTTGAATAAAGGAGCAGATCTGGGGGACTCATGGGTGTTGAGTATTATGGTGATCTGGTATGTTTAGATGCTGTCTTCCCCACTCTTACTGATCACGGTGTTGATGATGAGAGCGGCTGGTTGCTTAACATATCAGGGAGCCCTCATGTCTGTGTTTCCCTCCTTTTAGGGTTCTCCTTTTAGTTATGCTGTTCTAGTTAGTCTTGCCTTCCATCCTTGCACACTACATTATACACTTAATAATTCCATACACTGTGATTACAATGTCATTTAACTGTTTTCCTTCTTTTTTGTCATCTTTCCCCCTCTCTCTCTCTCTCTCTCCCTCACTGCTGAGCTAAATATGCCACAATGGAGCTGCCAGTGATCCAGACCCATCTCCACCCCAGACCTGTCGGTCCCTTCCCTGTTCATCAGGGACAAACTGATTTCTGTTTCATTGTCATCTTATAATTTCTTTGATTGTGTAAAGCTGCTTTGTGACAATCACCATTGTAAAAAGCGCTATACAAATAAAATTGCATTGAATTGGAGTGCAGCCAGGGTTTCAGTTCATCCCAAAGGTGTTTAGTGGGTTAGAGTCAGGGATCTGTGAAGGATATTGAAGTTCTTTCACTCCAAAGCATGACTTCATTGAGCACAGGATTTGGGTCTCTTAGTTCCAGTGTAGGAAAACTATAATGCTACAACATACATAGACATCTAGACATCTGTTTCTGGTGGAAGGTCAGTGCAAAACCATGCATTTAAAGTACTGAGTTTAAACATAAATATGGTGTGGAATTTTGGATGACACTTAAACCTGTTGTTTTCACTGATTCAGAAAAGGTTTTACTGTTAGGTCAATGATGGTTTATTGCTGCTTTGTTAAAATGTAATTTTTGATACATTCATTTTTAGTACAAAGATTTGGTTTGTGCTACTCCAAGTATAGAAGTCTCTGAAAGTAAAAATGCAAAGTAAAAAAAAGATCTATAAAAATATAGACAAAACCAATAAAAATTAATGAATTTGTAATACAGCCTTTACATTGAATCCACAATCATGTCAATTTAAATGACTGTATTTTAGATAAATCTGCACAACAGTACAACACTGAAGCGCCAGGTGTGTTGTTAGGTGGGAGTTTACAGAGAGTGTGGTGATTAAGCAAATAAATATAAAACACCTGCTCCTTATTAGTAAATGGGTATTTTAAATGCTATTTGCTTTAGTTCTCACACTCTGTCTGTTTTATTTAGTTGAGTGTGTGGTGCAATGCCAAATTGGCAAATTGCTTTGCTGTTCAGACTACATGACTTGATTGTCTTTAAGTCATTGTGATGTTTACACTTTGCGACACTACGTCAATGATCCAGAGGGGGTCACAAACTACAAAATTTAAAAAACAACAACTCTATACGATCCCCAATCCAATAAAACTTTTCTTCTTCTGTAAACAAGCTCTAAGGTATGTATTCTAGTTACATAATCAGTAGTTCTGCACGAGTCTTTAATTCAAAGTCAGCATTAAAATAGTGCGCAGTGAAAGTAAGATACGGTTCGGTAGTCCGGTGTAACCATAGGTCTGTTGTAATAGCGTCATATTCCACCTCAACTTTATTCCTATATTCAGTGTAAAACTGTGGAATTACAACTCGGCTATAATATGTGCAAGAGGGAATTTTATATCTTCTATACCACGCTCGGATAAGGTTAATAAATCACTCTTTTGTCAGTGCATTAAAAGGCACTATGTCTTTAGCGAGTTATGGCGTTAGTTATCTCCTGGTGTTTTTTTAAATGCCTTTTTATATTCTGTAACATCCGCAGAGAATTCTGAAATTATACTTTGTTGCTTGCTTCCACTATTTGTCTCACTATTTAACTTATCTTGCCATTTCTCACTTATTTTACTCCAGATTTAAGCCTTCATTTCTGATTTACTTAATGGAACTTCTTTCTTTTTGTACCCATATATATTTGATAAAGTTCTAAATATGCAGCCCCAGTTGTTTGTCGTTCTTGATATTTTGATCCGTCTGTATATACTTGTATATGCCAAGGGTATTGGTTTAATATATTTTGAAAAGATGATATCTTTCCAATTTTTTAATGACCAACATATGTAGATCTACTTCAGGTGTTTCATACCTCCATGGTTTAAATTTTTGAATAACTACTATTGGGCTTATCTTAATGTTACTTATTTGCAATTCCTCTGCATATATTTTGGTACTCCACCCAAAGCTTCTGCAACTTTCATTTTGTTTCCAGCTTCGGTTAGCCCAGTAATTATTCTTCAATATAATCATTCAACTATATTCATCTTTTCAAGTTTTATCAAAAGCATCTCTCTCCATATCACACTGAAACTGGATTCTGGAACAAGACGATTCCTGGATTAAACATTGGATCACAACATACAATAAGACACTATATTAAAATAATTGATGATAGTCCAGGAACAACATTAATGATTTTAGACTGTACTGATTCTAATGATCCAAAATAAACATTAATGATTTTTTACAGTGAATCATAAACAATCACTAATTAACAATTGAATGTAAAATGTTGTGAAACGGTGAACCAGTAGAACTGCAATAGAACAACATTCTTACTATAAAACAGGGTTTAACATTATTTCATTAAATCACAATCTTTTGAAATTTAACAATGACATGCAAGATTTTTATAACCATAAATTTGAAAATAAAAAAAAAATACTTTTTATTCAGGCTTATACACACCTTAATACATTTTACTGCACACACACATTTATATTTGGTTACGTATGCTAGAAAAATGCTCACACATTAGCTTAACTGCACATACATTTTGTATGCAATTGTTAAACAAATAATAAATACATTTATTATATTCCATTACACAAACTGATGACATCCAGGATCACATTCTACATGGCAAAATCATGCCTACTGAGGAAAAAGTTTTCCTGTCAAACTAGTTAAAAAACAAAAATACACATTTTAATGGGTGAGTAGTTGTTTAATGTTCTTTTTATATTATTTACACTTACTTTTCCCCCCAAATTTGGCTGGAAATGTTGTCTTCCAGCTCCTATTCCAGCTTTCTGCCACCCTGGGTCTTCTGGCTTTCTGTTTTTAAGACTATTCTCTACTGCCACCTCTTGGAATAGAGAAATAGTCTCCTCCCACTAACACATCACACTCAGTAATAGCACTTTAACTTTGATTGATGACTGGTGGGTGAAACTGTTAATGACTGTGAAAGTCATATATCTTCGAATATACTCTTGTTGGAAAGAATATATGCTGTTTACTCCTGATTTAAATGCATAAAAAAGCAAAATTATGCCCATTGGAAAGCTGATTAACAAGCAAACTAATATTTTATCCTTTGATTCATGTGCAAACTTTTACTTGTAATTATGTTTTTTTGTTTACATCTCTTTGTTTTATCCTTCTAACCTTTAAGGTTATTTAGATAAGCATATGACAAGTACCTACAGTCCTGATTTTTGGTTATGAATCACATAGTGAAACGACACAAGTAAGCCGTCTATTGTTTGCACGGGTTGGATTGAGTAAAGAATATTTAATAACTCACCTTTCCAAGTCAGAGGTCCTTCCTGATGAAGTATTCTTTTTTGAACTAGGTGAAGTTATATTAGAGGATAAGTATAGCTAAGTAGACTTGGTTAAGGTGCTGAGTTGTTAATCTGAAGACCAGAAACACCTGGGTTCAAGCCCCACCTCCGGCAAGTCAACCACTGTTGGGTCCTTGAGCAAGACTCTTAACCCCTCCTGTTCCAGGGGCGCTGTATCATAGCTGACCCTGCGCTCTGACCCCAACTTACTAAGATGGGATATGCGAAAAATGCATTTCATTGGCTCTGTACATGTACCTTGCACAATGAATTGAATATACTTTTCAGAGGTCCTCACAATGGGAGGTTCTATTTTTATTGAAAGATAAAAGTGTAATACAGATATGGGTATGTAATATATGTTGTTAGAGAAAAGAAAAATACAATTACAAAGTCAAATCCTCAATACAATCCTTAATATCAAAATCAAAGTTATAGTTGTGCCCATTAAGAACTCCTGCCTAAGTTCTCTATAGATGCATTATCCTCCACTTCTCAGATTGAATGAGATGTGATTCTATGCATCACTAACCTTGTTAGTTACTCTTTTATACTGTTTATAACACCCCTTGCACCTCATATTCTGTCTTCTTAAGGCACAAGTGGCCATTTGTACATCTCTGTGCCATTTGTACAACCCTGTGCTGTTTGTACACCAGTGTCATTTGTACACTTCCTCAAAAACAAATACATCAGCAAAAATTAAAGGAAACTTACCTATTTTATCCTTGTACAATTTTTTAAAAGTTATATAGCATAGGTTATATGGATATAGCATTGGTTATATGGATTACATATTTAGCAGTTATAAGCATTGTTTTTCTTGTCCAGGAGTTCTTCTTGCTGTCTCAGTACAGCGTCTGATTCAGTCGTGTAGAGAGAGCGCCTTTAGTGATTCACTCACTTCCTGTAGGGACTTCTGTTAAGCTTAAGCCTAAGCCTCACTTTAGCGCTGCCACACCTTCCCCGTTGCACTCTCTCTGCCTGGTGAGATGGAGTGGAGCTTCACTGTGTTTTAGTGATTTCCTGAGGGAGTTGAAAAATGGGTAAATTATTGTCTATCCAGTTATGACCGATGTCCAACAAAATTGTCGGCTATATGAGATAAATGCAAGGCTATTTAAAGTGTAAAAACTCGTAACTAATAGAGAAATAACTACTAAATCTATTGATAGTGTTTTTTATTACTAGTGTCCTGTATGCTATTTTTATGGCAGGAGTAATAAATATACAGTAATATCAGTGTGCTATTATTAGTGTTTTGTGTGATATTCTTAGGGTAAAAAAATGAATATACAGTAAATACAGTGTGTTATCATTAGTGTGCCGTGTGCTGTTCTTAGGGTAGAGTAATAAATATCCAGTAATATCAGTGTGTTATTTTAAGTTTTCTGTGTGCTGTTTTTCAGGCAGGACTGATAAATATACAGTAATATCAGTGTGTTATTAGTGTTCTGTGTTTTGTTCTTGGGGTAGTTTAATGTATATAATAGTAACTTCAGTGTTTTTATTATTACTGTTCTGTGTGCTGTGCTTATGTTAGGAGACATAAATATACAGTAATATCAGTGTTTTATTTCTAGTGTTCTGTATGTTATTTTTAGGGCAGGAGTAATAAATATACAGTAACATCGGTGTGTTATTATTAGAGTTCTGTGTGTTGTTCTTGGGGTAGAGTAATGAATATACAGTAACTTTAGTGTTTTTATTATTAGTGTTCTGTGTGCTGTTCTTAGAATAGGAGTAATAAATATACAGTAATATCACTGTATTGTTATAACTGTTTTGTGTTCTGTTCTTCTGTAAAGACTCCACTAAGGCGAGACATATTGAACCCAAGTATATTTACAGCGTGAACATACAAAACATAAACTAAACTTGACTTGATTTAAGTACATAAACACTTAGCAAAACAATGAACAAACTAGACTAGACTTGAGTAGATTTATCTTTGTGATGGGATAACCTAAATATCTATTATTGTCTATAATAATCAGGCGGAGGAGTCCATGATGTGTCTTAAGCAACGAGTACAACTTTATTTGAACATATGGAAAAATAAAAAAACCTCACCAATGCAAATACCCACCTAAGAAAACATCCTTTTCCATTCCTGGCCACCACAGACAATTACGGAGGAACTCCAGTGTTCGGACCACCCCTGGATGAGCTGTAAATGGAGAGGTGTGACCCCAGGAAAGAACTTGGGGCCTGACTGCAGCTGGCACATACATCTTGCCAGCCGTGCCCCTCCAGGGTAATATGAGTGTGTTATTATTAATGTACTGGGTGCTATTGTTATGTTAGATTAATGAATATGCAGTAATATCAGTGTGTTATTATTAATGTACTGTGTGCTATTGTTAGGGTAGAGTAATAAATATACAGTAATATCCGTGTGTTATTTTTAGCGTTCTGTGTGCTAATCTTAGTGTAGTGTAATGAATCTACAGTAATATCAGTGTGTTATTATTAGCATACTGTGTGCTGTACTTAGGGTAGAGTAATAAATAAACAGTAATATCAGTGTGTTATTATTAGTGTTCTGTGTGCTGTTCTTAGGGTAGAGTAATGAATATTCAGTATTATCAGTGTGTTGTTATTATTAGTTTTATGTGTGCTGTTCTTAGGGTGGAGTAATAAATATACGGTAATATTAGTGTGTTTTTAGAGTTCTGTGTGCTGTTCTTACTATAGCAGTAATATATATATATATATATATATATATATATATATATATATATATATAATATAAGTTTGTTATTATTTGTGTTCTGTATACTGGTCTTATGGTAGCATAAATATATATACAGTTATATCATTGTGTTGTTATTATTAGTGTTCAGTGTGCTGTTCTTATGGTAAAGCAATGAATATACAGTGATATCAGTGTGTTATTATTAGTTTTTCTGTGTGTTTTCTTGAAATAGGAATTAGTATAAAGTAAAATCACTGGTTTTATTATTATTGTTGTTCTGTGTGCTGTTCTTAGGGTAGAGTAATGAATATTCAGTAATATCAGTGTGTTATAAGTGTTCTGCGTGCTGCTCTTATGATATGAGTGACATATCAGTGTGTTATTATTTGTGTTCTGTATGCTGTTCTTAGGGCAGCATAATGTATATGCAGTGATATCAGTGTGTTCTGTTCTTACTTTAGGAGACATAAATTTACAGTAATAGCAGCGTGTTTCCTATTAGCGTACTGTGTGCTGTTCTTAAGGTAGTGTAATAAATATATGGTAATATCTCTGTGTTATTGTTAGTGTTCTGTGTGCTGTTCTTAAGCTAGCGTAATAAATATACAGTTATATCAGTGTGTCATCATTAGTTTTCTGTATGCTGTTCTTAGGGTAGGGAAATAAATTTACTGTAATATCAGTGTTATTATTAGTGTTCTGTTTGCTGTTCTTAAAATAGAGTAATGCATATACAGTAATACTATTGTGTTATTATTGGTGTTTTGTGTGCTGTGTTCTTACAATAGAAGACATAAATATACAATAATATCAGTGTGTTATTTTTAGTGTTCTGGTGTGCTGTTCTTAGGGTAGAGAAATGAATATACAGCAGCAATATCAGTGTGTTATCAGGAGGGACGTGTGAATAGACAGAGTGAGAGGAAAAAAGGCAGGCGTGTAGGGCTGAGAAGAGGGACGCTGGATGCTGGGGACAATGACAGGGAAAGGTAGAGAGCTGGTTGATATGATGGAGAGAAGGAAGGTAGATATATTGTGTCTACAGGAGACAATAGAAGTGAAGGGGTAGCAAGGCTCGTAGTATTAAATCGGGATTTAAGTTGTTTTATCATGGGGTGGATAGTACGGGAAATGGGGTAGAGGTGATCCTGAAAGAGGAGTTTGTGATGATGAATGTTCTGGAGGTAAAAAGAGTGTCAGACAGGGTAATGAGTTTGAAGTTGGAAATTGAATGGCTCTGAGGGTGAATGTTGTGGTCATGCCCCACAAGTAGGTTGTAAGTTAGAAGAGAAAGAAAGAGAGGTTCTGGCATGAGTATTCCCAGAGGAGAGAGAGAGAAATGATAGGCGCAGACTTTAATGGACATGCTGGTGAGGGGAACAGCGGTGATGAGGAAGTGTTGGGTAGGTTTGGAGTCAGGCAAACGAACAGTGAAGGACAGATGATAGTAGACTTTGCTAAAAGGATGAAGATAATTGTGGTAAATACTTTTTTCCAGAAGAGAGGAGCATATACTGACTTATAAGAGCGGAGGAAGGAGCACACGGGTAGATTACATCTTATGTAGACGAAGCGATCTGAAAAAGATTACTGACTGTAAAGTTGTGGCGGGAGAGAGTGTAGCCAGACAGCATAGAATGATGGTGTGTAGGATGAAGATGTTGATCTGGAAGAAGAAGAGATCAAAGGTAGAGAAGAAAACCAAGTGGTGGAAGCTGTAGTGAGAGCAGGGAGCAGGTGGAGAAAAATCTGGAGAGGTGGAGGTTTGCTCTGGAGAGAAGAGAAATGAAAGTCAGTCATAGCAAGACAGAGTACATGGAATGGGATGGAAATAGAAAGAAACCTTGAGAGGAACCAGACTCAAAAGAGAACCCTCATTTGGGTGAAAAACAGGTAGCAGAAATTACATGGTTACATTTTGTGTGAGAGCAACTTAAATAAGTAAGTCCTTAAAGAACAGCTGGAACGTCTTTATGGCAGAGTGGGACGTCCTTGGTCACCCTGGTGATGTATTATCAAGTGGAGCAGGTCACAGGGAAGGGTCCAACAGGTCCGGGGTGGAGATGGGGTCTGGTTCACTGGCAGCTCCATATGTAGCTCAACAGTGAGAGAGAGAGAAAGAAAGAGAGAGAGAGAGAGAGAGAGAGAGAGGAGAAGGAGGACAAAAAAGAAGGAAAACTGTTAAGTAACATTGTAATCACAGTGTATGGAATGATTAAGTATATAATGTAGAGTGCAATTATGGACTCCGGCAAGATTAACTAGGACAGCATAACTAAAAGGAGAACGAGAGGGAAACACAGACATGAGGGATCCCTGATATGTTAAGCAACCAGCTCTCTCATCATCACACTGTGATCAATGAGAGTGGGGAAGACAGCATATACTCAAACACCCATGAGTCCCCCAGATCTGCTCCTTTATCTAAGGTGAATCAATACAAAATGCTTACATGTTACACCAGCATTGAGGTATTATTGTGCATATCATGTCCTCTAGGATGGATGTGCCACAGTAACACCCAACTACCCCACCACTTCGTTAACACACTCAAAAAACTGCATAATAAGGTCTTTAGGTTTTTTAAAAAAAAAAAGAAGAGTCAAGGCCTGTCTGATGTAAAAGGGCAGCTCATTCCATAATTTAGGGGCTGCTACTGAAAAGGTGCGATCACCCCAACTCTTTAACCTAGATTTGGAAACAGTGAGTAAAAACTAATCACCAGAGCTGAGAGAATGTACTGGATGCTTTAAACAGATTGGCTTTAAAAGATTAGAGGTGCTAAATTATTCAGGGCTTTATAGGCTATTAGCAATACTTTAAACCTGACCTTGAACTGACGACTTGAAATAAAAATGTGTATAACCTTTCAAGGTATTTTTTTTTGGTAAAAATGGCTTGACCTTGGACAGGGGTCTAGGCTAAAAAAGCTAGATTTAACAACAGAGTTAATTTGCTTATCCACTTTAAAGTCACAGCCCATTAAAACACACAGGTCTCTAGTGTTTGGTTTTACATAAGATTTAAGAGAACACGTCTCAGTAAAAGTGTCAACACATGCTCCACTCGGTCCAAATATCAGCACCTCAGTTTTAGTCTCATTTAGCTCAGAATGTTTTTGAGTGCTTTAACTTCAAGGCATTCCAAAAGTGGTGATAAGCTTTTTGTATTCCTCTGTTTCCAATTTTTATATCATCTGCAAAACAGTAAAAAGACAATTTATAGTTCCTAATAAAGGATCCCAATGGCGGTAGGTAAAGTAAAAACAATGAAGGCCCAAAAATAGACACTTGTGGGACCCCGCATGCAAGAACTGCTGAAGAGGATATAGAGCCACCAAGATAAATGAAAAAACTTTTGTGGAAAAACAGCTGTGAGATCTAAAAACATAAAGAAGGCAAATTTCCCTGAGTCAGCAGTTATTAAGAGATCGTTATAAACATTTAAAAGAACAGATTCAGTGCTATGGAATATACCTGTTATTGGCCTCTGATTAGGGTCGTGTTTTCTTGCTAGTGTTGCTAGATCTTAGTGCGGCTTGTTGAAAAATACTTAAAAAATTGTGCAGGAGATAGACCGAGTATGATAGTGACTAATAAATAGCTAATTATAAAATATACATATTAGGAGTAGCACTAAAAAGAAGAAATAAGAGTGAGCTAAATATGATGTAGGAGAAGGAAAAAAAGGAAAAAGAACAGGAGGGTGTGCTATCAAAAAGTTTTACCAAAATATAACTAATCATAGAAGTGTGTGCACAAATAAAGTAGTCTAGTTGTAATACAAAATCAGAAAAACACAGACACAGTGGTACAGGGTGGAACAGGTTTATTGGAAAGCCCCATACGCTAATTAAGTGAAATAACATCAACCTCGTCGGCCGTGTGGCAGATAGGAGGAGAAGGGGGAATCAGACTGGATGATGAATCGTCAGAGAAAAACAACGGTGATGGCCTTGGGGAAACTGGTGGTGGAGGTGAGGCCCAACAAACCCGTTTGACCGGACTGGAGGGCCCAGCACTGTTAGTGAAATCCGGAGGGATCACACAGTCAGTTTGGGTTCCTACATCACAGGTTCGAGGAGAGAAAATTACACGCACAGGCGAAGTTTCGTTGAGTGTATGTAGATGGAAGAGACGATCCAGAAAAACACTGATTTCCCCACTTAGACAGGCTAGTTGAGAACGCCACATTCGTCTGATGTACTCTCTACGTTCAGTAGTTAAGCAGGCTAGAGATAAGAAAGGAAATTTAATTGAGTACCACTGGTCATGATTCTTTCAATATAATAAACTCATAGAAAAATAGATAAGTAGTAGCTGTGTGTCAAAGTAACATGAATCATTAAGAAGAAGAATCTAAATAGGTGATTTTTTTTTCTTGAGCACTAAAAATATATACATATATAGCACTCACAAAAAAAAAAAAAAAGGAGTAAGAAAAATAGAACTTACGCATTGCTGTGTAGAAAATATTGCAGAAAGTCTACAAATTGAAACAAGGCCTCGATTTGTGTACGTGTGCAGGAGGTGAACAGGTTTATATAAGAACTGTTGTTTTTTTTTCAAACAAGAGGTCAGTATTCGGTTTTAATGGTAAATCATTTTTAAGGATGGATATCTTACAAAAAATAATTAGTTTTAATGGTAAATCATTTTTAGGGATGCATATCTTACAAAGATATTTAGTTTTAATGGTAAATCATTTTTAATGAGGAGACTGCACCTTCAAAGGCAGTGTAACTCTGGGATAAGGAAAAAAAAGATAACTTACATTTACACTCAAAAAGGTTGAAAAATAATGGGAATTTTGTTAGTTAAAAACAAAGGGGGGGGCTGAAATTCGGCAGGTATAAAAGGGCAGGATTGACAGTAACTTTTTGCATTTGCCTTGGTATTGTACTCTGTCACAGAGATCTTTACTTTGCTTGTGCCAATTATTGCTGAACAGATTGCCTTCTGTGGATCCTTTGAATGCTTGATGACTGCAATAAATTGGAGTTTTTTGCTCTTCTCACCTTGGACTCAAGAATCTTTATTTGTTTAAAAAGTTTATTATTTTCTTTGACAGTTTGAGTTAAAACATAGTGGTAATTGACTCAACACGAGGCACCCCTGCGAATGTGTCTGCCCGGAGACGGGCTCTGAGTTCCGACAAGCTTTTGACATTATTGATTACAAAATCCTCATAGATAGACCAGTAAATGTTTTTGGAATAAGAGGGAACATCTATCTTCTGGTTTTACGTCCTATTTGACTGATCAATGTCAATAATCAAGTTGTTGCTTAAACGGCGAGTTTTCTATGAGGTAAAGTTGGTGGGGTTTTTTACTTTATTGCACATATTTTGCACAAGCGCTTTTGTTTTCTTTTCTATTATCATCACTGTTCTGTCATTACTATAAAACAATATAAGACTATGCTACAGACAATTTTTTTTCAATTGCAATTAAGAAATGTAAGGCAGCACGATGGATAAATGGTTAGCATTGTTGCCTCACAGCAAGAAGGCCCTGGTTCGATTCCCAGGCAAGGGCCTTTCTGTGTGGAGTAAACCCTGTGCTTGCGTAGGTCTACCACAGTTTCCTTCCACAGTCCAAAAACGTGAAAAGTGTTAGAGATCAACACATGGGTCATAAATATAATCTAGTGCACTACTATTTAGAAAAAAACTGACTTCAACTAAATATTTGAGGTCAAAGCAGGCTTCATTTTTTTGTTTGTTTGTTTTTTCTTTAAGAATTTATATTTTCACATTTTTAAATTTCTGTTCATAAAAAGTCACAAGGTTTGAAAGAGCCTTTTTGTTATTCCAGTTGCAAAGTTTCTACAATAATTTGTCTTGTATGTTAAAGTTTTACTTTATTGCACATATTCTACCAAGCTTTTTTGGGGGTTTTTTCTATTATCATCAGTGTTTTGTCATTACTATAAAACAATATAAGACTATGCTACAGTCTTTTTAATTAAATTTTTTTTAATTGCAATTAAGAAATGTAAGACAGCACGGTGGCTTAATGGTTAGCATTGTTGCCTCACAACAAGGCAGGGGCCTTTCTATGTGGAGTAAACACTTGCGTGGGTCTACTCCGGTTTCCTTCCACAGTCCAAAAACATGTATGTTAGTTTGACTGGTGATTCAAAATTTTCTATAGGAGTGTGTATGTAATAAGCTGGCAACTTGTCCAGGGTGTACCCGTCTTGTCTTTTGCCCTTTTAGATACGGCTGGGATAGGCTCCAGCAAATCCCAGTGACCCCAAATTAGAGAATAATCGGGTATAAAAGATATAATAATAAATGAATGAATCAATTTAGAAGTGTGTTATTTTGGGACAATTAACCATTGTTAAAACATAATTTGTTTGTCTTCACTATTAACCCTTAAATACAAATGTTGAAATGTCTATAGAAACACTATGTTATGAGGTTCCAACTGACTTTTATTTAGCTCCACTGCTGAAAACACATCATTTGTAAGGTTAAAATGATGCTCTGATAGAGGTTCAACACACGTTGAAAATGTCTTCATCACATGAAATGTCCTTGAAAACACACTCTTCCAAACAGACTTGAACCTACTACAGATGACTTGAACCTAATAGATGGTCAGCCATGTGGTGACCGTGAGTTGTGAACGGGCATTATTCTGTGATTTTTCCAAGCTAAGACAACCTTACCAAGCTCTTGCTGTAGGGAGTCAGTAGATGTCTGTATAATCACATATCTTAAATCATGGTACCAGGTAATCAAATCATATTTTAAATATATTTTAATTTTTTGTAACCATATTTATGATATATGTTTATGATTAAATTCAATTGAACTTAATCATAAACATATATCATAAATATGGTTACAAAATGTTTATGATTAAATTCAATTGAATTTAATCATAAACATATATCATAAATATGGATTGTAACCATATTTATGATATATGTTTATGATTAAATTCAATTCAATTCAATTCAGTTTTATTTGTATAGCGCTTTTTACAATGGTGATTGTCACAAAGCAGCTTTACACAATTAAAAAATTTAAGGTAAAATGAAACAGGAATCAGTTTGTCCCTGATGAGCAAGCCAGGGGCAACGGTGGCAAGGAAAAACTCCCTGAGATGAGATAGGAAGAAACCTTGAGAGGAACCAGACTCAACAGAGAACCCACCCTCATTTGGGTGAAAAACAAGTAGCAGGGATTATGTGGTTACATTGTGTGTGTGTGTGAACAATTTAAATCATTAGTCCTTAAAGAACAGCTGGAACAACTTTATGGCGAAGTGGGACGTCCTAGGTCACCCTGGTGATGTATCATCCACTGGAGCAGGTCACAGGGAAGAGTCTGACAGGTCTGGGGTGGAGATGGGATCTGGATCACAGGCAGCTCCGTTGTGGCATATGTAACTCAACAGTGAGAGAGAGAGAGAGAGAGAGAGAGAGAGAGAGAAAGAGAGAGAGGGAAAGAAAGACAGAAAAGAAGGAAAACAGTAAAGTGACAATGTAATCACACGGTTTGGATTGATTAAATGAATACTGTAGAGTGCAAGGATGGACTCCGGCAAGACTAACTAGGTCAGCATAACTAAAAGGAGAACCAGAGGGAAACACAGACATGAGGGCTCCCTGATATGTTAAGCAACCAGCCGCTCTCATCATCAACACAGAGGGGAAGACAGCATCTAAACATACCAGATCACCATAATACTCAACACCCATGAGTCCCACCAGATCTGCTCCTTTAAGGGAAATCAATACAAAATGCTTGACTAAATAAATAAGTTTTTAGCCTGGACTTAAACACTGAGACTGTGTCTGATTCTCGAACATTCATAGGGAGGTTATTCCATAGCTTTGGGGCTCTGTAAGAAAAGGCTCTGCCCCCTGCTGTAGTTTTTATAATGAGCAGTACTGACAGGCAGCCTGCATCCTTTGATCAAAGTAGGTGTGGCGGAACGTAAGACACTAGAAGTACTGCGGTGCGAGACCACTTATAGCTTTATAAGTTAAAAGTAGTATTTTAAAATCGATGCGGTGTCTTACTGGGAGCCAATGCAGTGTGGCTCGTATCTTTTAGTTTTAGTAAGGACTCTCGCTGCCGCGTTCTGGACTAACTGAAGTTTATTAACGCACCTAGTTGAACATCCAGACAGTAAAGCATTACAGTAATCCAGCCTGGATGTGATAAACGCATGAACTCATTTTTCGGCATCAGTAAGTGACAAGATATTTCTTATTATAGCGATATTTTTGAGATGATAGAACGCTATCCTGGTAATATTGTCGACATGGGCCTCAAATGAGAGATTGGAGTCTAAAATCACACCCAGATCTTTTACTGTTGCACTTGGTGAAACAGAAAGACTGTCTAGGGTTAAGGTGTGATCAGGAAGCTTACTTTTAGCTACCTGTGGTCCTAGAACCAGAACCTCCGTCTTGTCAGGGTTAAGCAAGAGGAAATTGCATAACATCCAATCTTTTATGTCCTTCACACATTGCTTAATTAAAAATAACTAGTTTATTTAGGATGTTTATAAATATTAGCTGAGCCAGGTTACTCAATTCCACGTTAGACTTTAGGTGACATCTTGTGGGCACTCTCTGAAGTAAAAGTATGTCATTTCATTCTTATTCTCACCGATTTCAATTCATAAGAACTATAGATATGACTGTAAACACCATGTCCATTTTGCAGTTAAATGAGTTTAATAAAATGTATTAAAAATAATTAGGTTTTTGTTTGTATGCATGTGTTCTGAAGCCCTGTGCGGTCAAAGTCATATGACTTTCTTTCGTTTAGAAGAAATTAAATAATGTTTTAAATAAAATTTTGTCAGCTTTTCCTGTGTTATCAGATATAATTTCCTACTGAATAATAACAAAAAATCTAGAAATTAGAGTTGGTTTAAACCTTCCACTGAAAAGGAAATACTACAGGCGGTTTAACCCAACACAAATTACAATTTTTTGTTATTATTCAGTAGGCTTAATAATGTCTAAATTCCTTTATAGGTATGAGCTAAATATTTAAAAACATTAATGCATAGGCAGTAAAGACCATTAAGATAAATGATAAAATCTTACCTGGATTTTGTTGAGGAAAGAGAACTAGACCATGAATTTGTTTAAAAAGTGTCTGTGAAGTGCCTATTCCCTCTTAGTTTTTCAAAGAGGCCACTTTCTTTTTATGTGCTGGTTTCCACAGCTTGGGCCCAAAGTAACATGGTCTGTTTATGGTCGACCCTCTCACACCGCCTCAGTCAACCATCCCCTTCACTATCAGTTATTTAACCAACATTTTTGGTGCATTAATCTATAACTATGGGATTGGCCAGAGGTTTGAAGTTGCTGTTTAATGAAAGATACTACCTCAGCCACACCCGTTTTGTTTTTGTTTGGGGTTTTTTTCACCAAAGTTTCAAAAATAAAATTCTTTCAATAGTGTGTTCGCTCAGAGCTATTCCATGTCCTTCCAACTAATAAGGCAAGAATTTCATCATTAGTAAAACCACATTTAAAATACTCTTTAATGAGCTCATTCATTGGACCACATCTGTCATGTGCTAGATGAGGCTGCAAGACATTATTTTGACTATTTTGACTATTTATCATATTTAATGACTTTTAAAGCCATAATTTCACCTTTTAAAATTTTTTAAATTTTTTCGTTGCTGGCCTTTCCTTTAAAAATTCAAAAATTCTTGGTCCAGTTCTTATTCCTCAACAAAATCCAGGTAAGATTTAAGGTTCAATAAACTATTTACGCTGAACGACTTCCGGTTTTCTGTTCTTCCTAGTGTTCAGGTGCTCCAGGTTTACGTTTTTTTACAATTTCCAAGAGTATGTATTCTGTGTTTTTCCAGTCAGTCTTTGTTCAGCGTTGAAGTGACGGTTTAATGAAGTAAAGTGACATGACATAATGATGTGGTGCTATTGTTTTCCGATATTCTGGGTTCTGAGTTCCGCTGTCGCTAAAAGTGAGCGAAGGGCTAAACGCTATTCTGTTTTCACTGAGTATTTTTTGTTCCTTTATATCGTGTATGTTTTTCCCATTTTGTCTTTCTGTTTGCTCTGTTTGTTGTTTATTAAATAAAAACCTGTGACATCCACTCTCCTAATTCTCCCCTCTGCTCCTGTCCGCCATTACCTGTTACATTATTAAAAGGAAAGTAATCGTATAATTTCCATATGTCCATTATGTTTTAGTTCAGCAGAAGTTTTTATACCGGAAAATACAAGATGATAATCATAGATGAACGGGGTATAAAAGTGGATGAGAAAGTCTTACCAAAATGTGCAACAGTTAAAAACTTTTGTCATCTACACTGATGAAGGTAAGTGACTAAATTATTTGTAATGATAAGTATATGTAGTGAATGGTTTAGTTTGTTTTCTTCAAACAGTTTAAGATTGCATGTTTAACCTTTATGCTGTTATAAACAAGTTTATAACAAAGGTTAACATTGGTATACTTACTCCTCACTAAGTTTTTTTTATATTGTTATATTCCGTGCTTGCAGATAAAATAGCAATTGCAAAATATTGTTTTTATTGTTCCACATTAAGCTGGATTTATTATTTACATTTCAGCAAGCGAAGAAGTCCAAAAACATGTCTGACCTCTGACCTAACAAAGTTTGTGACACTCACCAGGTGGTAAGCAGAAATATTGTTTAATAATTCCTCTACGGAAGACTTATGGTAGGTTGATTGGTGATTCTAAAAAGTGTGTTTAAAGGGGTGGTTGTCTGTGTCCCTGCGATGGACTGGTGACCTGTCCAGTGTGTAACTCCTGTCTTTCACCCAATGACAGCTGAGAATGGATGGATGGTTGATTAATTGGTTCCTTCATTCCTGGGGCAAATTTCAATTTGAAGCATAACATTTTGCTGCCACACAAATCTTTTGTCATGTCTGTAACTTTATAAACTATTTTGTTTTCACAAAGTGACACAATTTTTACCTAATCAAAACATGACATTGACCTTATTAAACTTTTACTTTTCTCTGTATTAGTGCCACAGAGTGTCTATCGTACTAAAGCACAGACTAAAACATTACTTTAAAGACAAGCAGAAATGTAATTGTTGATCACAAGTTTTTTGTTGAAGTGTTTCTGCTACATTAAATGTGCTCCATTTTTTATTTAAGTAAAGCATGTTTATTTAATTGATTAGCACTGCTTTCATAAGTTTGGAAGACTTTCTAGTGAAATTACAAGCTCAATGAATTTGCTGGAGTAAAACAGGAGCATTTTCTTGCCTCCCAAAGCACTAATTTGTCAGAGCACTAATAAGTCCCACCTGTTAGTCATTTTTAATCACTCTGCCATGTTAGTCTACCTAGGCCTAGTGCACCTAGGACATTACACTGGCACCACGAAGCCTTGGTACAGCAGCAGCGGAAGCTGTGAGCCAGGCCCCAGGTGAGGATCTCGCCACCAGTCTTCGAGATCTGTATGCACTCCCTTTGCAAGACGGAATGCGATGCGGTGATCATCATCGTCCGAGCTACCAACACAAAGGGTAAGGTGCGAACTCATTGTTTTCCTGGTGCTTGTGTTCTCAATATCACTGCACGGGTACCTTCAATCAGGACAAAGAACATCAGAGCTGTTGTCCTTCAAGCTGGATTGAATGACAGGATGAGGCAGTCAGAAGTGCTTAAGAGGGATTTCATGGATTCTGGTGTAAATGGTACGCAGCACATCGCCCACAACAAGGATCATTGTAGCAGCATTGTAGACTACTTCCCACATTTCAACGAGGCAACAAAAAGTTTAGCAGCTTATTTGTTTTAAATGAATGGTTACAGTCATGGTGCGAGAGCAGAATATAACATTTGCTGATAGCTGGAATGTTTGTTTTTTTTGGGAGTGTCCTAGGCTTTTTCAGGCTGGCCCTGGAGGTGGTGTGGCAGCCATTTATAATGTAATCATAGTTTTATTATGACATGTATAAGTAAAAGATATTTAGGTTAGATGATGTTCAGTTTTATACTAGTGTCTTAAACAATGTGTTTTCTGTGTCTTTATAGGTGTGGGGGCCAAGAACAGAAGAGACATCTGGGGTTGACCCCTGTTGAAGGAACCGCACGAGACACGGTTTTGACGCCAGGAAAGAGTAGGTCTTTAATAACATGCGATACTAAAAACCTGAGGCAGACTGCAGAATGTCTCTCGAACAAAGTTTACATCGGGTTTATATAGACAATTCCCACCCATTATACATTATTCTCTCTCTCTGGGACGCAGGAACTCATATCTCATGTGTGACAACCTGAACTTTTGCCCTTCCCCTAAACTTAAATATCCCCATCTGTTTCCCATTCAGAACCTCCTTACATGGCAACCTATACATTCCACGTTTCTCTAACACACATGACAATACCACCATTATATACCACTGAATTTATACACAGGTTGATAAAATTCTACTACACCCCTTGTCTAAGTATGTGCTTTAATGCACATATACATTTCAAACGCATATATAATGGTAGGGAGTCCGAGCGAACCGCATCTCCCTTTTCAGCATTGTTGCGTGCTGTGAAAGACACCAATTGCACAATCAAACCTTTTTATTCGGCATCTCCTGGGACGGACTCCACGACTGCAAACAGTCTTTGGGTTTTTTTTTAGATCAGCTGATTTAAGGCCCCTATTGCCCAAAGGCTTTTTACTTTGTCCTACCACACAAGTGGTCACTTGTAGAGAAGATCTTGAAAAATCACTGAAACTGTTGCAGCGGCAGAGTCTTCCTGAGCCTAAAAGGTAACATTGTATCAATTTTTTATTAATATAAGTATCATTATAGTTTCGTGCAATTTTACTGTAGTCTCCAGGTAAAGGCGAGGTTTAGATTTGGATCTCACCAAGGTGAGAGTTACTGTGTCAGAAAACTTTACTTCTTTTGAAGTTGGTGACATAGTGAAACGTCTTTGGGTAAAGAGGGAATTGACCCCTTCTGCGCAGAAAAAAGCAAATCAAAGGTAATTTCGCTGCCAGGTACGGCGCGATGATTAGGAGACAAGATTTTTTTGTGGAATTGGGCGGAACTGTTTAAGTTTAACAGCGATCATGGGGAACTGCCAGGGCAAGCAAAAAAATAAGTATTTTAAGGTATGGAGTCATTTGAATGTTCGATTTATGTGAACAAATTATGGGCCAGGCTCATTATCACAATTTAAAATGTGGGTAAATGAGTGTGGCAAACAGAGTACTGAGTAGGCATACTAACACCTCTGTTCAGTGTGGGGTTTTTTTTCAGAACTGGATTGTACACCACCCCGCCCCCTCCTCCAAGGCCTTTACAAGCACAGCCAGTGCAGATCAGGCATGCTGCTCAGCCAAAAAAAGAAATACTGCCATATAATGATGGCCAGATCCTTCCTGTTGCTTTACATACAACAGTGTCTAGATGTACAAGATTCCAGGTACAATCTGCAGCTGCTGGACTGTTTGATATGGATTCAAAAGCGAATTCCCTTTCTCCTCAGCGCTGCTGAAAGGTGACATTGCAGAGACACACCGACACACTTCCTCGACTGGCGGCAATGGGATTATTCATGAGACTTTTCAGTGTCCAATAGTGGAGGTAGCTGGGACAGAAAACCAGCCAATTGTTTATCAACCGTGGGCTATGAGCGATATTGAGGATACACATAAACAGCTGTCTGATCCACAAGAAGTGGGAGGAGGAGTAAAGTTGGAATTTGCTCAGATTCTGCAGAGTTCCGGCGAACTTTATATGAGTTGAGACGTTTAATGATGCTGAAATTGTCACTGGACATATCTAAACTTCAGTATGCATGGTCTGAAAACAACATGCAGATGAGTGAACCTGCAAACAATGTGCACTATAGAAACATGAATACAGCTGTTTGGGAGGCTGGGATCAGAGCTTTTCTAGTTAAGACTGTGTCACGATACTTGGTTAGATTGACAGAAGGTTATGATGCACACAGTGGATTACAACATCCTGATGACAAATCATGGCCCTGTGGGGGTGTATGAAGCGCAATTTAGAAATAGTATTATGAACTAATAGAGGACATTGCTCATAAGGTTAAACAAACGTATTACATGGGACACAGGAAAAGTGTCCCTGATTGAGCAATGTGCTGTACATGAAGAAAAGCTTTTGAACCACGAAAATGGAACACAGTCCAGAATACGTGATCAACTTTATGAAGCACAGTTGACTATGTTGCAAAGGGTGGGGGCTCACCCATATGACAGAGAAAGAGGTGATGGTAATCGTGGTGGTTGCTGGATCTGCGGTTATGTAGAACATTGGAAAAATGAGTGCCCATATAAAACAGCAGTGAGAAGAGGTCAACAGAGCGACTGAGGTAGGGGGATGGGTAAAGTGGTGGTTTTCCAGGCACGGGCAAGTCTATTCTTTCTGATCTTACTATGCTTTGCAATGAAGAACTGCTAAAGCCAGATTTCCCATCTTTTCCTGCTAATACTACTTGCAATGCTTATGCTAGATTTTCTATCTTCTTCGTGTTTTCCTGTTGGTGCTGGTGTTACTCTTGGGGGATAAGACACTGGAGACACCTCACTGCACACATACAGATACATACCAGATGAGAGCTATGAAAAAGAATGGTTTAGAAAGTTAGAAATGCTTTATGTGCTAAAATTGAAATGTATGTATGGGATGCAAACACAATTACCAAGGAAGCAGGTGTCTAATATCGGCGAACGTGAAGATGTGATGTTAAATTTTGTTAACCTGTCTTCTGTGTGGTCTGAATTTACAGGTGAAAGATGCTCTTCCAAAATCCGACACCGAGAGGCTGCAAGACCAGACGATTTAACTGCCCTGACAGTTTTATTTTCATTGTGATTTTTGTTTCCCTTAAACTAGTACATGTTCAATATATTAGTTTACTTTTTACATTTATTTAATGTTTGGTTTTTGGTTGAAATTGTTTTAATTTCATATTCTTGTTTTTTGTGTTCTTTCTTTTGTCTTATGATGGGTGTAGTTAAAGTATATTGATGAGTACAGTGATGTTTATCAAAACATGGTGTTATTTCTTGATTTATAGAGAGTATAATAAAATTAACAGTAAAGAGTGGTCCTTTTAGTTCCTGTTCAGTTTTATAGTGTCTTAAAGAATGTGATTTCTGTGTCTTTATGGATGTTGGGGGCCCAGGACAGAAGAGTTCTTTGTCTGCTCAATAAGAAACATCTCGTGTCGAGTTTGTGTGTATCCATCAAGTGTGTGCTCTAATGCTTCTACACGTTCCAAGCGCATATATAAAGAAAGGGAGTCAGTGCGAACGACATCTCTTTTTGACATTCAGCATTGCTGTGTGCTGTAAAAGACATTAAATGCGCAAATAAACTTATTTTCTCATTTGCTTGTCTTGACGTTTCTTCATGTGAAAGTTTTTAATTTATGTTAAGAAACAAATTTCCACCATGATTGCAACTTTTTTTTTTTACTGTTACGTCAAAGTGCTTGTACTTGTTACACTCTTAGACTTGCAAAAAAAAGCTGCTATCATTTGCTTTGGCCACCATGTATAGACCCCCAGGGCCCTATGCTGATTTTATTAAAGAATTTGCATATTTTTTAAGTATTAATAAGGACCTAAGTATTAATTTTGATTAAATCGCCATCAATTAGGTAGAACTATTACTCCAACCACCAAATAAGAATTTATAAATAATCTGCCCTATCTGTCTCAATTTCTTAGCACACCCCTAAACACACTGTAGAGATTGACAAAGTGACTAAATGCATTAGCACTGTCTTCAACTAGCAAATTAGACACTGTTGCCCACTTACAATTGAAAAATATTGAAGATAAATCACTTGCCCCATGGTACAATAGTCATACCCACACCCTCCAGAGAGCAACCCGTAACCTTGAGCGAAAATGGGAAAAAACAAAATTAGAAGTTTGAAGAATTGCGTGTAAAGACAGTAAGGCCAGCTAAGGATATAAATACTAAAATAACCCCAGGTTTTTATTTGGTTCAATAGCTAGACTAACAAAAAAATCAGGTATCTGAAAAGAACACTCCAATTGCAATTTAGTAGCAAGGACTTATAAAATTCTTCATCGTAAAAAAAGATGGTATCAGAAACAAAATTGTGATTGTCAAACCTTTTGACAGCATCTTTTGTGAGCAAGTCCCACCTGAAACCCTACAGTTAAAGCTGTAATGCTTTACAAGTATAGGACAGGAAGACCCAGTCCCAACTAAATTGCTAAACATGTGATGCATACAGATGAAGAGCCTCTTTTCTAAACATTTTGTTTATTTAGCCAGGCATATACAACATATCCCATGAAGATTATGCTCCAGTATTAAACGCACATTATCAGCTAGTGCCTGGTAATATTATGAACAGAAGATAAGCAAATTTCTCTCCACCTGTTTTCTTTTTACTTTTTTCTTTTACTTTGTGTTTTCAAGTGTTCTCTATGTGCGCGCAGAAAAGCGCTGCTCTTGATCTAACTAAGCGTTTCCCCAACTCTCAGCTCTCTAGGACGTCAGGAAAGTGGTTTTTCATGCATGCGTATGTTTAAACTGCTCTGGCATGCCCTCAAAAAGGGTTTTCACATGCTTTTGACACAAGATGATGTGACACATGCATTTTTCATGAAAAAACCCAAAATTAATATTTTTACAGTAATTTTATGAAAAAATATGAAAATTATGATTTTTCATATTTTTTCATAAAAAAATCATAATTGCTGATATCAAGTCATAAAAGTCGAAATTCATGTGTGGAATGACTATTTTCATCATATGAGCACTTAAACGTTTTGTTTTCAAGTGTTCTCTATGTGCGCGCAGAAAAGCGCTGCTCATGATCTAACTAAGCGTTTCCCCAACTCTCAGCTCTCTAGGACGTCAGGAAAGTGGTTTTTCATGCATGCGTATGTTTAAACTGCTCTGGCATGCCCTCAAAGGGGGTTTTCACATGCTTTCGACACAAGATGATGGGACACATGCATTTTTCATGAAAAAACCCAAAATTAATATTTTTATGGGATGAATGAAGATGTGTAGTAAAAATTGATCTCTTAAAGGTTTTTGCACTTTTCTGGCAAATCACATCACGGATGAGTTCTTCAGTTCCACGTATTTTTTTTTTTTTTTTTTTTTTTTTTAATCCGACCACAGTCAGTGGCAAAATTTAAGCGACTGATTGGTGAAAATCCATTACAATTCTAATTGTGGATTAATATCCAAGGGAGGGGCTTACTAGTGTGGTTGAAAAAAATTATATTTGATTCTCTACTTATACGTTTGTTAGACTACTCGAACTTAAGTGAAGCAAAAATGGACACGTGTACTTTAGAATGACCAAGAGTTTTTGCAAACCAAAGAAACACGATGTACGTCTTTTTTAGTGGAACTGAAAAAATTGTCTCAACTGTGAATCCTGTTGTGCTCTGTACAAGGTTTAAGGTTTAAATAGAGTGCAGCTCTTAAGGCTGTGCACTCTTAGTAAACACTGAACGTTGTTTGGTCTTGACTTTGAGCGACAATAAATTTGACTGTTATCTTTTCTTCTGCTGCCTCCATCTCTACTCATTTACTGTTTCTCCTCAGGGCGATATAATAATTTCCACCACAATAGCCCAAAGCAAGCTTAAACAATAGAAGTAGAATGGATTTTTAAAAAGTAGCACTACAGACAAAAACCTAAACTTGGAATATCAGATAAAATTCAATAAATAAGTAAATAATTGTAAGACAATTGGTGTTCTAAGATTATTATGTTTGGATATAATATAACTGTTTTATTCACAGGAAACGTAAAGACACATGCAGTTGTAATGCAGCTAGACGAGCCTATTAGAGAAAAATGCACACATATATAAATGCATGAGTAAATGTATTCTTTTCTTTTCAGGAATCAGCATTCTGCAGATCGCTTTTTTCCATACTATGTTAAGTTAACACACTGTAGAGATTGTGTTAAAAAGGAAGGATGGTATGAAAATGCAGAGTTACATTTAATTTAAAAACAATTAATTAATTCCTTTTTTTGTAAATGGTGTGTAATTTATACAACACATATTGTAGGTAAAGGCAGTTAATCTATTCGAAGTGCACGTGTGCGGTTTAAAAGGTCGGTCAAACACAATTACCAAGGAAGCAGGTGTCTAATATCGGCGAACGTGAAGATGTGATGTTAAATTTTGTTAACCTGTCTTCTGTGTGGTCTGAATTTACAGGTGAAAGATGCTCTTCCAAAATCCGACACCGAGAGGCTGCAAGACCAGACGATTTAACTGCCCTGACAGTTTTATTTTCATTGTGATTTTTGTTTCCCTTAAACTAGTACATGTTCAATATATTAGTTTACTTTTTACATTTATTTAATGTTTGGTTTTTGGTTGAAATTGTTTTAATTTCATATTCTTGTTTTTTGTGTTCTTTCTTTTGTCTTATGATGGGTGTAGTTAAAGTATATTGATGAGTACAGTGATGTTTATCAAAACATGGTGTTATTTCTTGATTTATAGAGAGTATAATAAAATTAACAGTAAAGAGTGGTCCTTTTAGTTCCTGTTCAGTTTTATAGTGTCTTAAAGAATGTGATTTCTGTGTCTTTATGGATGTTGGGGGCCCAGGACAGAAGAGTTCTTTGTCTGCTCAATAAGAAACATCTCGTGTCGAGTTTGTGTGTATCCATCAAGTGTGTGCTCTAATGCTTCTACACGTTCCAAGCGCATATATAAAGAAAGGGAGTCAGTGCGAACGACATCTCTTTTTGACATTCAGCATTGCTGTGTGCTGTAAAAGACATCAAATGCGCAAATAAACTTATTTTCTCATTTGCTTGTCTTGACGTTTCTTCATGTGAAAGTTTTTAATTTATGTTAAGAAACAAATTTCCACCATGATTGCAACTTTTTTTTTTTACTGTTACGTCAAAGTGCTTGTACTTGTTACACTCTTAGACTTGCAAAAAAAAGCTGCTATCATTTGCTTTGGCCACCATGTATAGACCCCCAGGGCCCTATGCTGATTTTATTAAAGAATTTGCATATTTTTTAAGTATTAATAAGGACCTAAGTATTAATTTTGATTAAATCGCCATCAATTAGGTAGAACTATTACTCCAACCACCAAATAAGAATTTATAAATAATCTGCCCTATCTGTCTCAATTTCTTAGCACACCCCTAAACACACTGTAGAGATTGACAAAGTGACTAAATGCATTAGCACTGTCTTCAACTAGCAAATTAGACACTGTTGCCCACTTACAATTGAAAAATATTGAAGATAAATCACTTGCCCCATGGTACAATAGTCATACCCACACCCTCCAGAGAGCAACCCGTAACCTTGAGCGAAAATGGGAAAAAACAAAATTAGAAGTTTGAAGAATTGCGTGTAAAGACAGTAAGGCCAGCTATGGATATAAATACTAAAATAACCCCAGGTTTTTATTTGGTTCAATAGCTAGACTAACAAAAAATCAGGTATCTGAAAAGAACACTCCAATTGCAATTTAGTAGCAAGGACTTATAAAATTCTTCATCGTAAAAAAAAGATGGTATCAGAAACAAAATTGTGATTGTCAAACCTTTTGACAGCATCTTTTGTGAGCAAGTCCCACCTGAAACCCTACAGTTAAAGCTGTAATGCTTTACAAGTATAGGACAGGAAGACCCAGTCCCAACTAAATTGCTAAACATGTGATGCATACAGATGAAGAGCCTCTTTTCTAAACATTTTGTTTATTTAGCCAGGCATATACAACATATCCCATGAAGATTATGCTCCAGTATTAAACGCACATTATCAGCTAGTGCCTGGTAATATTATGAACAGAAGATAAGCAAATTTCTCTCCACCTGTTTTCTTTTTAATTTTTTTTTTTATTATTTTACTTTGTGTTTTCAAGTGTTCTCTATGTGCGCTCAGAAAAGCGCAGCTCGTGATCTAACTAAGCGTTTCCGCAAGTCTCAGCTCTCTAGGACGTCAGGAAAGTGGTTTTTCATGCATGCGTATGTTTAAACTGCTCTGGCATGCCCTCAAAAAGGGTTTTCACATGCTTTTGACACAAGATGATGGGACACATGCATTTTTCATGAAAAAACCCAAAATTAATATTTTTTTACAGTCAATTTTATGAAAAAAATATGAAAATTATGATTTTTCATATTTTTGCATAAAAAAATCATAATTGCTGATATCAAGTCATAAAAGTCGAAATTCATGTGTGGAATGACTATTTTCATCATATAAGCACTTATACTTTGTGTTTTCATGTGTTTTCTATGTGGCTGCAGAAAAGTGCTGCTTTCATTGAGCTCTAACTAAGCGTTTCCGCAACTCTCAGCTCTCTAGGACGTCAGGAAAGTGGTTTTTCATGCATGCGTATGTTTAAACTGCTCTGGCATGCCCTCAAAAAAGGGTTGTTTTCACATGCTTTCGACACAAGATGATGGGACACATGCATTTTTCATGAAAAAAAAATCCCAAAATTAATATTTTTACAGTCCAATTTTATGAAAAAATATGAAAATTATGATTTTTCATATTTTTTCATAAAAAAATCATAATTGCTGATATCAAGTCATAAAAGTCGAAATTCATGTGTGGAATGACTATTTTCATCATATAAGCACTTATACTTTGTGTTTTCATGTGTTTTTCTATGTGCGCTGCAGAAAAAGTGCACTGCTTCATGAGCTCTAACTAAGCGTTTCCGCAAGTCTCAGCTCTCTAGGACGTCAGGAAAGTGGTTTTTTCATGCATGCGTATGTTTAAACTGCTCTGGCATGCCCTCAAAAAGGGGTTTTCACATGCTTTTCGACACAAGATGATGGGACACACATGCATTTTTTATGACATGAAAAAAAAATCCCAAAATTAATATTTTTTACAGTCATTTTATATGAAAAAATATGAAAAATTATGATTTTTTCATATTTTTTCATAAAAAATTCATAATTTTGCTGATATCAAGTCATAAAAGTCGAAATTCATGTGTGGAATGACTATTTTCATCATATAAGCACTTATACTTTGTGTTTTCATGTGTTTTTCTCTATGTGCTTGCTGCAGAAAAGTGCTGCTTTCATGATCTAACTAAGCGTTTCCCGCAAGTCTCAGCTCTCTAGGACGTCAGGAAAGTGGTTTTTCATGCATGCGTATGTTTAAACTGCTCTGGCATGCCCTCCAAAAAGGGGTTTTCACATGCTTTCGACACAAGATGATGGGACACATGCATTTTTCATGAAAAAAAAATCCCAAAATTAATATTTTTACAGTCAATTTTATGAAAAAATATGAAAATTATGATTTTTCATATTTTTTCATAAAAAAATTCATAATTTTTGCATAAATGCTGATATCAAGTCATAAAAGTCGAAATTCATGTGTGGAATGACTATTTTTCATCATATAAGCACTTATACTTTGTGTTTTCATGTGTTTCTCTATGTGGCTGTGCAGAAAAAGTGCTGCTTTCAGTTGATCTCTAACTAAGCGTTTCCGCCCAAGTCTCAGCTCTCTAGGACGTCAGGAAAGTGGTTTTTCATGCATGCGTATGTTTAAACTGCTCTGGCATGCCCTCAAAAAGGGGTTTTCACATGCTTTTCGACACAAGATGATGGGACACATGCATTTTTCATGAAAAAAAAACAAAATCCCAAAATTAATATTTTTACAGTCAATTTTATGAAAAAATATGAAAATTATGATTTTTCATATTTTTTCATAAAAAAATTCATAATTTTGCTGATATCAAGTCAAGTCATAAAAGTCGAAATTCATGTGTGGAATGACTATTTTCATCATATAAGCACTTATACTTTGTGTTTTCATGTGTTCTCTATGTGCTTTGCTGCAGAAAAAGTGCTGCTCTTGCATGATCTAACTAAGCGTTTTCCGCAAGTCTCAGCTCTCTAGGACGTCAGGAAAGTGGTTTTTCATGCATGCGTATGTTTAAACTGCTCTGGCATGCCCCTCAAAAAGGGGTTTTCACATGCTTTTCGACACAAGATGATGGGACACATGCATGCATTTTTCATGAAAAAAAAAATCCCCAAAATTAATATTTTTACAGTCAATTTTATGAAAAAATATGAAAATTATGATTTTTCATATTTTTTTCATAAAAAAAAATTTTTTGAAAAAAAAAAACATCATAATTTTAATGCTGATATCAAGTCATAAAAGTCGAAATTCATGTGTGGAATGACTATTTTCATCATATAAGCACTTATACTTTGTGTTTTCATGTGTTTTCTATGTGCTTTACTGCAGAAAAGTGCTGCTTCATGATTGCTCTAACTAAGCGTTTCCGCCCCAAGTCTCAGCTCTCTAGGACGTCAGGAAAGTGGTTTTTCATGCATGCGTATGTTTAAACTGCTCTGGCATGCCCTCAAAAAGGGGTTTTCACATGCTTTTCGACACAAGATGATGGGACACATGCATTTTTTTTCATGAAAAAAAAAATGATCCCAAAATTAATATTTTTTACAGTCAATTTTATGAAAAAATATGAAAATTATGATTTTTCATATTTTTTCATAAAAAAATTCATAATTTTGCTGATATCAAGTCATAAAAGTCGAAATTCATGTGTGGAATGACTATTTTTTTCATCATATAAGCACTTATACTTTGTGTTTTCATGTGTTTTCTATGTGCTTTCTGTGCTGCAGAAAAGTGCTGCTTTCATGAGCTCTAACTAAGCGCGTTTCCGCAAGTCCGCAAGTCTCAGCTCTCTAGGACGTCAGGAAAGTGGTTTTTTCATGCATGCGTATGTTTAAAACTGCTCTGGCATGCCCTCAAAAGGGGGTTTTCACATGCTTTTCGACACAAGATGATGGGACACACATGCATTTTTCATGAAAAAAAAATCCCAAAATTAATATTTTTACAGTCAATTTTATGAAAAAATATGAAAATTATGATTTTTTTCATATTTTTTCATAAAAAAAATCATAATTTTGCTGATATCAAGTCATAAAAGTCGAAATTCATGTGTGGAATGACTATTTTCATCATATAAGCACTTATACTTTGTGTTTTCATGTGTTTTCTATGTGGGACTGCAGCAAAAGTGCTGCTTTCAGTTGAGCTCTAACTAAGCGTTTCCGCAAGTCCGCAAGTCTCAGTCTCAGCTCTCTAGGACGTCAGGAAAGTGGTTTTTCATGCATGCGTATGTTTAAACTGCTCTGGCATGCCCTCAAAAAGGGGTTTTCACATGCTTTTCGACACAAGATGATGGGACACATGCATTTTTCATGATGAAAAAAAATCCCAAAATTAATATTTTTACAGTCAATTTTATGAAAAAATATGAAAATTATGATTTTTCATATTTTTTCATAAAAAAATTCATAATTTTTGCTGATATCAAGTCATAAAAGTCGAAATTCATGTGTGGAATGACTATTTTCATCATATAAGCACTTATATACTTTGTGTTTTCATGTGTTTTCTCTATGTGCTTTGCTGCAGAAAAGCATGCTGCTTTCATGATCTAACTAAGCGTTTCCGCAAGTCTCAGCTCTCTAGGACGTCAGGAAAGTGGTTTTTCATGCATGCGTATGTTTAAACACTGCTCTGGCATGCCCTCAAAAAGGGGTTTTCACATGCTTTTCGACACAAGATGATGGGACACATGCATTTTTCATGATGAAAAAAAATCCCAAAATTAATATTTTTACAGTCAATTTTATGAAAAAATATGAAAATTATGATTTTTCATATTTTTTCATAAAAAAAAATCATAATTTTTTGCTGATATCAAGTCATAAAAGTCGAAATTCATGTGTGGAATGACTATTTTCATCATATAAGCACTTATACTTTGTGTTTTTTCATGTGTTTCTCTATGTGCTTTTGCTGCAGAAAAGCACGCTGCTTTTCATGATGCTCTAACTAAGCGTTTCCGCAAGTCTCAGCTCTCTAGGACGTCAGGAAAGTGGTTTTTCATGCATGCGTATGTTTAAACTGCTCTGGCATGCCCTCAAAAAGGGGTTTTCACATGCTTTTCGACACAAGATGATGGGACACACATGCATTTTTCATGAAAAAAAAATCCCAAAATTAATATTTTTACAGTCAATTTTATGAAAAAATATGAAAATTATGATTTTTCATATTTTTTCATAAAAAAATTCATAATTTTTGCTGATATCAAGTCATAAAAGTCGAAATTCATGTGTGGAATGACTATTTTCATCATATAAGCACTTATACTTTGTGTTTTTCATGTGTTCTCTATGTGGCTTTCTGCAGAAAAGCACTGCTTTTCATGATCTAACTAAGCGTTTCCGCAAGTCTCAGCTCTCTAGGACGTCAGGAAAGTGGTTTTTCATGCATGCGTATGTTTAAACTGCTCTGGCATGCCCTCAAAAAAGGGGTTTTCACATGCTTTTCGACACAAGATGATGGGACACATGCATTTTTCATGAAAAAAAAAAAATCCCAAAATTAATATTTTTACAGTCATTTTTATGAAAAAATATGAAAATTATGATTTTTCATATTTTTTTTCATAAAAAAATTCATAATTTTTTGCTGATATCAAGTCATAAAAGTCGAAATTCATGTGTGGAATGACTATTTTCATCATCATATAAGCACTTATACTTTGTGTTTTCATGTGTTTTCTATGTGCTTTCTGCAGAAAAGTGCTGCTTCTTGCTCTATGAGCTAACTAACTAAGCGTTTCCGCAAGTCTCAGCTCTCTAGGACGTCAGGAAAGTGGTTTTTCATGCATGCGTATGTTTAAACTGCTCTGGCATGCCCTCAAAAGGGGGTTTTCACATGCTTTTCGACACAAGATGATGGGACACATGCATTTTTTTGATGATGAAAAAAATCCCAAAATTAATATTTTTACAGTCAATTTTATGAAAAAATATGAAAATTATGATTTTTCATATTTTTTCATAAAAAAATTCATAATTTTTTGCTGATATCAAGTCATAAAAGTCGAAATTCATGTGTGGAATGACTATTTTCATCATATAAGCACTTATACTTTGTGTTTTCATGTGTTTCTATGTCTATGTGGACTGCAGAAAAAGTGCTGCTTTCATGAGCTCTAACTAAGCGTTTCCGCAAGTCTCAGCTCTCTAGGACGTCAGGAAAGTGGTTTTTTCATGCATGCGTATGTTTAAACTGCTCTGGCATGCCCTCAAAAAGGGGGTTTTTCACATGCTTTTCGACACAAGATGATGGGACACATGCATTTTTCATGAAAAAAAAATCCCAAAATTAATATTTTTACAGTCAATTTTATGAAAAAATATGAAAATTATGATTTTTCATATTTTTTCATAAAAAAAAATTCATAAAAAAAAAAGTCATTTTGCTGATATCAAGTCATAAAAGTCGAAATTCATGTGTGGAATGACTATTTTCATCATATAAGCACTTATACTTTGTGTTTTCATGTGTTTCTCTATGTGGCTGCAGCAAAAAGTGCTGCTCTTGGCATGATCTAACTAAGCGTTTCCGCCCAAGTCTCAGCTCTCTAGGACGTCAGGAAAGTGGTTTTTCATGCATGCGTATGTTTAAAACTGCTCTGGCATGCCCTCCAAAAGGGGGTTTTCACATGCTTTTCGACACAAGATGATGGGACACATGCATTTTTCATGAAAAAAAAATCCCAAAATTAATATTTTTACAGTCCAATTTTTATGAAAAAATATGAAAATTATGATTTTTTCATATTTTTTCATAAAAAAAATTCATAATTTTCTGATATCAAGTCATAAAAGTCGAAATTCATGTGTGGAATGACTATTTTCATCATATAAGCACTTATACTACTTTGTGTTTTCATGTGTTCTCTATGTGCTTTGCTGCAGAAAAGCGCACTGCTCGTTCATGGTCTATGATCTAACTAAGCGTTTCCGCAAGTCTCAGCTCTCTAGGACGTCAGGAAAGTGGTTTTTTCATGCATGCGTATGTTTAAACTGCTCTGGCATGCCCTCAAAAAGGGGTTTTTCACATGCTTTTCGACACAAGATGATGGGACACACATGCATTTTTCATGAAAAAACCCAAAATTAATATTTTTACAGTCAATTTTATGAAAAAATATGAAAAATTATGATTTTTTCATATTTTTTTCATAAAAAAATTCATAATTTTTGCTGATATCAAGTCATAAAAGTCGAAATTCATGTGTGGAATGACTATTTTCATCATATAAGCACTTATACTTTGTGTTTTCATGTGTTTTCTATGTGGCTGCAGAAAAAGTGCTGCTTTCATTGAGCTCTAACTAAGCGTTTCCGCAAGTCTCAGCTCTCTAGGACGTCAGGAAAGTGGTTTTTCATGCATGCGTATGTTTTTTAAACTGCTCTGGCATGCCCTCAAAAAGGGGTTTTCACATGCTTTTCGACACAAGATGATGGGACACATGCATTTTTCATGAAAAAAAAAACAAATCCCAAAATTAATATTTTTTTACAGTCAATTTTATGAAAAAATATGAAAATTATGATTTTTCATATTTTTTCATAAAAAAATTCATAATTTTTTTGTGCTGATATCAAGTCATAAAAGTCGAAATTCATGTGTGGAATGACTATTTTCATCATATAAGCACTTATACTTTGTGTTTTCATGTGTTTTCTATGTGCTGCTGCAGAAAAGTGCTGCTCTTCATCATGAGCTCTAACTAAGCGTTTCCGCAAGTCTCAGCTCTCTAGGACGTCAGGAAAGTGGTTTTTCATGCATGCGTATGTTTAAAAAACTGCTCTGGCATGCCCTCAAAAAGGGGTTTTCACATGCTTTTCGACACAAGATGATGGGACACATGCATTTTTCATCATGAAAAAAACATCCCAAAATTAATATTTTTTACAGTCAATTTTATGAAAAAATATGAAAAATTATGAAAAATGAAAATTTTTCATATTTTTTTCATAAAAAAATTCATAATTTTGCTGATATCAAGTCATAAAAGTCGAAATTCATGTGTGGAATGACTATTTTTCATCATATAAGCACTTATACTTTGTGTTTTCATGTGTTCTCTCTGTGCTATGTGCTGGACTGCAGAAAAAGTGCTGCTTTCATTGAGCTCTAACTAAGCGTTTCCGCAAGTCTCTCAGCTCTCTAGGACGTCAGGAAAGTGGTTTTTTTCATGCATGCGTATGTTTAAACTGCTCTGGCATGCCCTCAAAAGGGGTTTTCACATGCTTTTCGACACAAGATGATGGGACACATGCATTTTTCATGAAAAAAAAATCCCAAAATTAATATTTTTTACAGTCAATTTTATGAAAAAATATGAAAATTATGATTTTTCATATTTTTTCATAAAAAAGTCATCATAATTTTTGCTGATATCAAGTCATAAAAGTCGAAATTCATGTGTGGGTGGAATGACTATTTTCATCATATAAGCACTTATACTTTGTGTTTTCATGTGTTCTTCTATGTGGCTGCAGAAAAAGTGCTGCTTTCATTGAGCTCTAACTAAGCGTTTCCGCAAGTCTCAGCTCTCTAGGACGTCAGGAAAGTGGTTTTTTCATGCATGCGTATGTTTAAACTGCTCTGGCATGCCTCCCAAAAAGGGGTTTTCACATGCTTTTCGACACAAGATGATGGGACACATGCATTTTTCATGAATGAAAAAAATCCCAAAATTAATATTTTTACAGTCAATTTTATGAAAAAATATGAAAATTATGATTTTTCATATTTTTTCATAAAAAAATTCATAATTTTCGCTGATATCAAGTCATAAAAGTCGAAATTCATGTGTGGAATGACTATTTTCATCATATAAGCACTTATACTTTGTGTTTTCATGTGTTCTCTATGTGCTTTTGCTGCAGAAAAGTGCTGCTTTCATGATCTAACTAAGCGTTTCCGCAAGTCTCAGCTCTCTAGGACGTCAGGAAAGTGGTTTTTCATGCATGCGTATGTTTTAAACTGCTCTGGCATGCCCTCAAAAAGGGGTTTTTCACATGCTTTTCGACACAAGATGATGGGACACACATGCATTTTTCATGAAAAAAAATCCCAAAATTAATATTTTTACAGTCAATTTTATGAAAAAATATGAAAATTATGATTTTTCATATTTTTTTCATAAAAAAATTCATAATTTTTTGCTGATATCAAGTCATAAAAGTCGAAATTCATGTGTGGAATGACTATTTTCATCATATAAGCACTTATACTTTGTGTTTTCATGTGTTTTCTCTATGTGGCTGCAGAAAAAGTGCTGCTTTCATTGAGCTCTAACTAAGCGTTTCCGCAAGTCTCAGCTCTCTAGGACGTCAGGAAAGTGGTTTTTTCATGCATGCGTATGTTTTAAACTGCTCTGGCATGCCCTCAAAAAAGGGGTTTTCACATGCTTTTCGACACAAGATGATGGGACACATGCATTTTTCATGAAAAAAAATCCCAAAATTAATATTTTTACAGTCAATTTTATGAAAAAATATGAAAATTATGATTTTTCATATTTTTTCATAAAAAAAATCATAATTTTCTGATATCAAGTCATAAAAGTCGAAATTCATGTGTGGAATGACTATTTTTCATCATATAAGCACTTATACTTTGTGTTTTCATGTGTTTTTTTCTATGTGGCTGCAGAAAAAGTGCTGCTCTTCATGAGCTCTAACTAAGCGTTTCCGCAAGTCTCAGCTCTCTAGGACGTCAGGAAAGTGGTTTTTCATGCATGCGTATGTTTTTAAACTGCTCTGGCATGCCCTCAAAAGGGGTTTTTCACATGCTTTTCGACACAAGATGATGGGACACATGCATTTTTCATGAAAAAAAAAAATCCCAAAATTAATATTTTTACAGTCAATTTTATGAAAAAATATGAAAATTATGATTTTTCATATTTTTTCATAAAAAAAAACATCATAATTTTTGCTGATATCAAGTCATAAAAGTCGAAATTCATGTGTGGAATGACTATTTTCATCATCATATAAGCACTTATACTTTGTGTTTTCATGTGTTCTCTATGTGCTTTTGCTGCAGAAAAGTGCTGCTTTCATGATCTAACTAAGCGTTTCCGCAAGTCTCAGCTCTCTAGGACGTCAGGAAAGTGGTTTTTCATGCATGCGTATGTTTAAACTGCTCTGGCATGCCCTCAAAAGGGGGTTTTCACATGCTTTTCGACACAAGATGATGGGACACATGCATTTTTCATGATGAAAAAAAATCCCAAAATTAATATTTTTACAGTCAATTTTATGAAAAAATATGAAAATTATGATTTTTCATATTTTTTCATAAAAAAATTCATAATTTTGCTGATATCAAGTCATAAAAGTCGAAATTCATGTGTGGAATGACTATTTTCATCATATAAGCACTTATACTTTGTGTTTTCATGTGTTCTCTATGTGCTGCAGAAAAAGTGCTGCTTTCATGAGCTCTAACTAAGCGTTTCCGCAAGTCTCAGCTCTCTAGGACGTCAGGAAAGTGGTTTTTCATGCATGCGTATGTTTAAACTGCTCTGGCATGCCCTCAAAAAGGGGTTTTCACATGCTTTTCGACACAAGATGATGGGACACATGCATTTTTTTTCATGAAAAAAAAAATCCCAAAATTAATATTTTTACAGTAATTTTATGAAAAAATATGAAAATTATGATTTTTCATATTTTTTTCATAAAAAAATTCATAATTTTGCTGATATCAAGTCATAAAAGTCGAAATTCATGTGTGGAATGACTATTTTCATCATATAAGCACTTATACTTTGTGTTTTTTCATGTGTTTTCTATGTGGCTTGCAGAAAAAGTGCTGCTTCATTGAGCTCTAACTAAGCGTTTCCGCAAGTCTCAGCTCTCTAGGACGTCAGGAAAGTGGTTTTTCATGCATGCGTATGTTTAAACTGCTCTGGCATGCCCTCCAAAAAGGGGTTTTCACATGCTTTTCGACACAAGATGATGGGACACATGCATGCATTTTTCATGAAAAAAAAAATCCCAAAATTAATATTTTTACAGTCCAATTTTATGAAAAAATATGAAAATTATTATGATTTTTCATATTTTTTCATAAAAAAATTCATAATTTTTTGCTGATATCAAGTCATAAAAGTCGAAATTCATGTGTGGAATGACTATTTTCATCATATAAGCACTTATACTTTGTGTTTTCATGTGTTCTCTATGTGCTTTCTGCTGCAGAAAAGCAAGTGCTGCTTTCATGATCTAACTAAGCGTTTCCGCAAGTCTCAGCTCTCTAGGACGTCAGGAAAGTGGTTTTTCATGCATGCGTATGTTTAAACACTGCTCTGGCATGCCCTCAAAAAGGGGTTTTCACATGCTTTTCGACACAAGATGATGGATGGGACACATGCATTTTTCATGAAAAAAAATCCCAAAATTAATATTTTTACAGTCATTTTTTATGAAAAAATATGAAAATTATGATTTTTCATATTTTTTTCATAAAAAAATTCATAATTTTGCTGATATCAAGTCATAAAAGTCGAAATTCATGTGTGGAATGACTATTTTCATCATATAAGCACTTATACTTTGTGTTTTCATGTGTTTTCTATGTGACTGCGAAAAAAGTGCTGCTCTTGATCTCTAAC